>OX038886.1:17635094-18232594 GCA_943789525.1 Agriphila geniculea
GGAACCAAATGATTAAAATTTCAGCGTGTATATAAAAATAATTTCAGAATTCACGCAGAAAGTGTATTTTTTAGTAATGGAGATAATAGATATTCCAAATAATGTGAATTGATATGCACTATTAATATTTTTCCCGATAATTTCCTAAATACTTTAAATGGAGCCTTTTTAAAATAAAGGTCATTTTGTAGTTTAATATAGTATTCCAAAATAATAGGTACCTATTTTCTGACAAAAATGACACAATAAAAACAATTTTTACATTCCCCACCCACTGGGTACAATAAGATCACATAAAAACCTATCACCAAATCCTTTCAGTCCGACACTCCACTTTTGAAAGTAAAATCTGCGACTTCAAAGGGATGTTCACCATCCAACGTCCATCCACCGAATGCAAGAAACTAACCGAATAGTGGGTAGCTAGAGAAAAAACACAAAAAAGGCTGCAGCGAAACATATCGGCGCCACATCTTTGGCCATTTGCTAATTACAGCGCTGTAGCGGCTTTGTGGGTTCGGAAAATACTTAAAACTTTAGGCAGTAATAGTTTCTCGTTACTTTTTAAAATATGAAGGTGTATGTGTGTTAACTTTAGTTATGGAGCAGCGGCGTGCCATAGCTCCGCTAAAATTTAGAACTTGTTAAAATCGACATATCTTAAATCTGTATAAGTTCACTGGCTTCCGCCCGCGATTTCGTTCGCGTGGACATTCGAGAAAATCCTTAGGGATCCTTTAACCAGGAAATAATATTTAAGTATTCCATGTTTTAATTTTATCAAAATCCGATCAGCTGTTTTTACGTGATTAGATGGGTCCCCACTAAGCGCGCTGCCTCGCTAGGCAGCTGATCAAGTTTCGTACCAAAAGTAGTTTTTTTTCTTATTCGGAAAAGTCGTGGAACAAACGTTGCTATTATTTATGATGGCAAATATAATCTAATCCGTTGAGATTGTTGGTGAATTTTTACAAATAACCCTGTATATTTAAGGCAATTTTTCAAAACGTTTTTGTATTTTTTTTACATGGTTGTCTTTTCTTCACTAGATATCCAACATAAAAAAAATAGAAACCAGATACACCATTCCGTTAAATTGAGAAACCATATTTGCGGTAAAAAAAACTAATTTCTATAATGAACAAGGTCGTCGACATCCTATATAGACCTTGTGAGAAAAAAACGAAACTTAAGATGGTTAAATTAGCATAATCAGGTTTTAACTCATAAATCTAGGCTTTGGCCAACAAAGCTTTTTCTTTAGCCACAATACGAAGAAATTTTAATTTAATAAGTTAAAAGATTTATGTTAAATTTATTCATACAGCTAATCTAGTATGAAGACACCTGGATATGCGTTTTTGTTAATTACGTGTTGGGTCTTTGATAAGATAACAATTTTTAAATATTTTTATATGTTTGAATAGGAAATATATATTTTAAAACACTTTTTAGAAATACATAGAAATGGCTTTGTCCAACAATCACAACTTTTTAAAAGTGTATAGCAATCAGAATTATAAAACACTAGCGGCCGCCCGCGGTTTCACCCGCGTGGTTCCCGTTCCCGTGGGAATATCGGTATTAAAAGTATCCTTTGTTTTAATCCAGGCTATCTACTATCTGTGTGCCAAATTTCAACCAAATCCGTTCAGTAGTTTTTGCGTGATTGAGGAACAAACATCCAAACATCCAAACCCACAAACTTTTTTAAATATTAGTAGGATTAAAAAATTTGCTATCCATAAAACGTATCGGTACCTAATCTTCTTGCAACCCATGTTGTAAGTATTACTTATTATTAAAAAATTTGGTCAACGAACAACTGAAAAAAATAAAAAAAGAATGAACGAACCGGAGTCTTATATTTTTTAATCATTTATTTAGGAAACAACAGCATATAATATACAAACTAAATAATAGGTACAAATGTTTAGCACATTAGCCTTACTGTTTCCACTATTAATTAGTTAACACAAATACAATTTCTGTTGAGTATGATGCAATTATATTAAACGTACTTTATATTTTGTTTTTATATGATAATTATGGACTGTTAAATTTAGAAAAAGAAGAAGAAAGTTCATCAATTTATTAGTACTAAGTTGGTACTACAAAGCAGTTACACAATTATGATTAGGCACTTAGTTTAATCTAAAAAAAATACTGATTTTTACGAGCTTTTGTTTAGTTTCACCCAAAATATAATAAGTCTATAGTTTCACCTGTCCGGTCGTAAGCGTTACCCCAGCAAAATGTTGTCAAATTTCACTATTTGAGTGTAACAGATAATTATATTGCTGTAATTGCTTGCACATTTTTAAATTTGATTGTCTGATAGTTTATTGTAATCAAATCAAAAGCGTGTTACATCTTGACAACAATAAATTCCCAAGTAGTAGTTATAAAAATTTTGAGTAGATGTCACTTTGAGCTTTAAGCTGACGGCTTTGTGTAAGGGCTGCCATAAATGATGAGATGCCAACCGGGACATTTAGAACAAAAATATGGTAAACCTGGATTGTTAAAAAACTTGGGTAAAATTTAAGTGCTACTTGCTGACCGGGACACCGGTACTCAGTGCTTCTTGCTGACCGGGACACCGGGACACAAAACGTTTCAAACCAGGACATATGGCAGCCCTACCTTGTAGCCAACCCCAGAACAAGAAAATATGGCGGACAAAAGTGCAATAAAAGTTTAAAAAAAAAATATTTTTTTGACAGAAACTTATTATTAAATAATCATGCTTTTTAGACCCCCAGATGTTACTAAGCTTGATACGCTCAATAACAATTTTGTTGAACCCACGATATTTTTATGATTTTTACTATGTGTATATCTGCATAGTTGCTAAGGACTACAAAAAAGTTGTACACTTTTTTAAACTTAACATTATGTTAATGTAGGAATACGTAATTATGTAAATAGCTGAATTTGATCGTTATAACTGTTTTCGGGTTAGAATAAGTGATGCGATACAACGACCACAGTATAAATAAGAATCAGTACTCTTCCTTATAACGTCCACTAGGAAGATCTCTGTCCTAGTAGAGGGGACACTAGAAATGACTGATTGATTATGGGGCATTTACATGGGTTGATTTTCCGGTTAGGCGACTTTAGACGAATATGACATTTTATGGACAATTGCTTGTAAAATCAAGTCGCCACCTCATTTAAATAAGGTAGATATGCTATAAGATTTTACGAAGTCGATAAAAAGCCCTATTCTACTAAAAGTCGCCTTGCAATTCACCCGGAAAATCAACCCGTGTAAATTGCCTATAATAATGACAAAAGTGGACAGATTTAACGCGATAGGGAAGCTTAGTATACTTCGGTACACAAAAGTGAGCTAGTAAGCCGCAGTAAAGTACATACAGATGCGCACGTTATAAGTGTGAGAGTCCCTTATGAGCGTAATTATCATATGAAATTATTGACTGTTTATTGGTAATGTATTCAGTGCATTGAAGTTTAGGTTGATGTTTTGTCAGGGAACCAGTTTTAACGTTTTCAAATTCAAGGGTGTCAATCTATGGACAGCCATAGTGCGTGTGAGTAAGGTAGGTAAAATTTCGTCCCAATGTGTGCAATGCAATTAGTTAGACAACCACTGTGGTCGAGTGGTTTGTTCACAGATCTCTGAGTTCCCGGGTTCAATTCCGGGTTGGATTAATTTAGAAACTACTTACTTTACTTTGGAATCAAAGCAATATTTGTGGTGCTGTCTAATATGTATTTATTTATTTAATGTGTCTTGTTCCATTATTTTTTGCTGGTCACATCATTAGCTGTTCTAATCTTATTAACCTATTACATTAAGTTAGGTGGCAATCCGTGGTAAATTATTTCAAGGACTCGAACGAGATATAATACTGTTTATTACTTATACTGTGACACGATATTCTGTTCCCACAATACAATATGTCACGAATGATGTCATGTATGAGAAATGATAGAGGAATTCGAAGATAGTGTTTTATTATAGTGTTATAGCTATTATTTTGATTTGTTTATCACTTGAAAGCTAATGTTGTAGACTATGGGATTAATAGCCGATAAAGTTTACAATTTCAGAAAAGCTCAGATTTTAATGAGTTTAAAATACACACTTTAAACTCTTTCGTATTTTACTCTTAATAAATATTCAAATTCATATCATTATCATAAAACCTTAAAACACAGTGACACGGTAGCTCAGTAATAAAATCATTTGACCGGCCTTCCAAAGGTTGCGGGTTCGATTTTTCCCGAGAATATGATGTAATGTGAGTCGATTTTTTTCTAGTACGAGTATATTATTTGGTATTATACACATTTTTATACTTTCTTCTACAACTACAAAGTGGATTGACCGAATCCATCTCGAAAGTACTCCTTCACGGGCCAGCAATAAAAATTGTAAAATATAAATGGCACGTTGTCTAAAGTAGCACATCCCACACCGGCGATAAAGTTGTATGGAACCGATCACTTTATTGTATTGACTCTGAATTATGCTGGCTACCGGGTTTGATGTGTCAAAGATTACTTGGAGTACAGACTAAGCGTGATAACGTGACAATTACCATGACAATTTGGTTTAAATTACATTTCGGTGTAGCTACGAGTAGTTTTTTTTTCTATCTTTAAATTGGTTAACGCAATGGACATAAAATTGTCACGTTTATTAAAACCTTTAAGGAACGGGGCTTGAGTCGGTCGTAGATCGGGAAACCCATTGGAAACCTTTCTTTTGTCTACGAGCATCTGTCGATCATGTCGAAATGATAATGTTTTGTATAAGACTTAGTAATTAAACAATCTAGATTTCCTTACAAAAAACGTTATTACGTTTTATTAAACGGCTGTAGAAAGCTCTCTATTTGCACTAGTGATTTGCATGCTTTATATTGTGGATTAAGCAAAGTAAGGGGTTAATAATCGAGGAGAATATTAATAAATCACTAGCCTAATTTTTTTCAAATTCTTTCTTTCTCTCAGAGGTGAAACCTTACTGCACCATCCTTAATCTATGTCCAAACACTATTCGTATATTGGCAGTAGGCTTTCTTTGTGAATTATAGGGGGTTCCGCATAGAGGGCTGGACCTGCGTCAATTCCTTAATGGCACCCATGTATTCACCTGCGGAAATCTAAAAAGCGAAAAATAGGTATTCGCGGCGAAATACGACTGGAGATGTTTTTTTTTTGTAGGAAGAGAAGTTGTTATTAAGTTGATACTTGATCCAACCAACCATATAAAACATTTAAGTTATTTATTTCTTATCAATAGAAAACTTTAAAATGGTTTTGAACAAAAAATACCTAAAACTATGCCTTATTAGTAGGTGGTAAAACCCTTTTGTTAAAGAAAAGAATCACAATAATAAGTTGTTCTGGTACTGTTTAAAGTTATGCATTTTGTTAACCGACTTCAAAAAAAGGAGGTTATCAAGTCGACGGTATTTTTTTTTATCAATACATTAGCAATTAAAATTATCTTAGTTGTTTTTAGCTATTGTAACTTATTAAAATGAAATTAAGAAAGTGTTTAAAAATACGAAAAGAAAAAGAAAATTGAAATGGATTTTCAATAAGTTATTTTCAATATCACATAAATAAAAAATAAAAAACACATCCCTTTCTTTAACTAGGTGATTAAAATTTAACCCTCACCTCAAGATAAACGTTTCCAAAAGGCAATATCAATTTACAAAATCGACTAGAAAGAGTAAACCGAAACGTCTGAAACTCCTTGAAATTTTCATTCGCATTTTAACAAAACGTCCAAAATTTGTTGACCCTCAAACCGCTACGGTAGGTCCCTCATACCCTCTATTTCTTAGAACCCAAAGGGGGGTTAAAAGTTCAAGTTAAACTAGTCGTCGTAGATCACTCGTTCTAGAAAGGGGTTAGAGATTTACAACCCTTTTGCTACAGATTTATGTACCGTACTGGCAACCCCACATGCAGAAAAGATCGCGTTTCTTTATTTTATAAATTACTACCAAAATAGTAAAGAGTCCGTTTTCAACCCTCACGTGGGCAGTTAAGGGTTATTTAAAACCTTTTTTATTTCCTTTGAGTTATTCAATAAATAACTATTTTTGGTAGTTGAACAATGCACTTATTTAAAAGTAAATTTGAAAAGTTCAAATGTATAATACAAAAATAATATTAAGAGTATTTCTTATGGATAGTCAAAGTGTAAATTAAGTTCGTTAGTTTATATCGATTATCGTTAAAATTAAAATAATCATTTAAAAACAGTCAAAATTCGTAAAGGCTTCTCTTAAGTAAGTGCACAATAATAGCCTATTGATAGATTTCCAGAGTTATGATCCAGTTTTGAAGTTACAAAAAGCTTTTGAAAAAAAGAAAATCCTCCTTCAAAAAACCTTTAAACAAAAACATAAACCTTAAAGCAAAAAAAATGTCTCTAAAAAGCAAGAAATAATATTAAAATCATTTGATACGAGATACGCATATCAATTTGAATAAAACACGTCTATTGAAGTCGGGTGGGGCTGGAAGACCACCTTTTTGTTTTAAAAGACCAACCCGCCTTCATTAGACGTGTTTTATTAAAATTGATATGCGTATCTCGTATCAAATGATTTTAATATTTTCTTGCTTTTTAGAGACAATTTTAATGCGTTTTTTGTTTTTGTTTTAAGGTTTTTTTAAGGAGGTTTTTCTTTTTTTTTAAAGCTTTTTTATTTTAACTTTTTTGTGGTAGGTAACTATGTCAGAAGATATTTTGATAATTTAATAAGTAGAAGCTTTAAAATATTTAAATTTGAGATTTTAGCATTCACATAGCTATTTTTACATAATACCTACTAAATAATATAGTAGAAAAATTTGACTTGCACCAGATCATATTCTCAGGCAGAAATCAAACCCGCGACCTTTGGAAGTCCGGTTGGCCTGCAATTGTGGAGGTGAAGCAACTTTGGCAAGGGTCAGTCGTATGATGGGTGACCAAAGTGTATTATCTCGATCTCCTTCGTGCTTCAGAAGGCACGTTAAGCCGTTAATCTCAGCTGCATTTGCACTTATTAATACCCACCAATCCGCATTAGGCCCGTGCGGTGGGTTATGGCCCCTCCTCCTTATCAATCCGCAACTAAAGCCTGTATCCCAATAAAAATGGCTAATGTGAAACCTTTCAATACTTTAATGTAATCACTAAAACACTATCCTATTTGATTTAGAAGAGTTTTCATGTGTATCTTCGAAGTCCAAGGTCCAATGCCAATGAAATTAACATGAGACCACCCTTAAGGATTTTCTTTCCAACAAAACAAGAATCATCTAAATCGGTTTATAAACAAAGAAGTTATGTCTGTAGATCCGTAAAAACTCGAGCAATATTTACCAGTATTTTCAGGATTACTCGAAAACTACTGAACCGATTTAAAATTTTTGAAAAATGGGACCAACTTGAAAGCAAACCTGATGACGTTTAAATAATTTCGATCGGTCCAGCCGTTTTTGAATAATCGGTGGACATACACAAAAAAACAAATATACAGACGAATATAGAACCTCCTCCTTTTTTGAAGTCGGTTAAAAATATTTTTCAGAACAACACCCAAAAAACTTTATCCATTTAAAATAATTCCTAGGAAATACACTTCCAAAAACACAGAAACACAACAACTAAGCTAATTATAAAATCATTCGCGTAACTACAGTGGCGTGCATCGAACTAGCATATCTTGACTCATTACGCTGCTGCATGTCGCCGTATCTGCGCGGTTAATTTTCCACCAAGTGTAATTACCGTGTTTCGCTTTGTTTTTGCTAGTAACTTTATTTGCATAGAGAACGTATCTGGTTCGATGGAACAACAAACGGGTGGAGTCGGGAATCGGCGAGTAGTTTTTATTACATTAATTTAATTAAGTCATAGTTATGATTTGAGACAAATAAATAATTTAATTATTATTATTATTATGATAATATTTGGTAGACTATTAAAATCCTGGAACTTATTTTGTAACATTACCAACATCATTTAGTTAGATCGTCTCTCCGTTCATAATGACTAAAAAAATGTCAAATATATAGATAGACTTGGCGTTTCCCTAAACATAAAGTTTCAAAAAATATTAGTAACCTTATTTTCTTAAGTCTTAGAACAATGGATAATTTGTTGAAGATTTATCCCTTGTTCTGTCTTAAGCCCCGGAGTAAAAAGTTAATAGCGACATTGTTCGTCCTCGTTGCATCTGGCTACGTCGCGTAGTATATCTCATCTAGGAGGAGACTCTAAGAGGTCCTATAGTGCACTAAATACTGCGGCAAAACCTATTTTGAATATATAAATATCAGACTTTCTACAGTTATAAACTTATTTGTTAGAGACAGATACCGGCACATAACTTGGCAAGACAAAGATGAGACAAAAGATGCGCCGAGTTTAGTATTTGTAGCTGCTGCGCATCTTTTGTCTCATCTTTGTCTTGCCATGTTATGTGCCGGTATCTGTACTCTACATCAATTTCGACTCCACTCATCCCTGGTTCTGTCTTAAGCCCCAGAATAAGCTAATAGAGACATTGTTCGTCCTCGTTAGCCGCATCGTGATGCGTCGCCGTAAGGGCGGGGGTCCAGTTGCATCTCGTGGTGCATCTCACCTAGGAGCAGAATCTAGGAAGTCCCATAGTGCACTTGACACAGCAGCTAAAACTATTATCGAATAAAATTATAAGACTTTTTATTTTTACAGTTGTAAATTTATTCGTTACTCTATATTAATTTCAACTCTACTCATCCCTTGTTCCGTCTTAAGACCCAGAATAAGCTAATAGAGACATTGTTCGTCCTCGTTAGCCGCATCGTGATGCGCCGCCGCGGGGGTCCAGCTTCATCGCAAGGTGCATCTCAACCGGGAGCAGACTATAGGAGGTCCCATAGAGCACTAAATACTGCAATTAAAACGTTTGTTAGATAAATAAATATGACTTTCCACAGCTGTTATTGGTTACTCTATAATCATTATCATATCTACCCGTGACACTCACTGCTGGGTATAGGCGTCCCCCAAGGATCTCCACGACGATCGGTCCTGCGCTGCCCGCATCCAGCGGCGCACCGCGACCTTCACTATTCCAAAAAATTTTCATCCCAACGGACACCGGTTTTTCACCGGAGCAGACTCTAGAACTAGGAGGTCCCATAGTGTACTAATTACTGCAGCTAACACTTTTATTGAACCTTAGCACCTTTGTTACGAAAATTGAGAAAAGACAACGTCTGTACGAACGCAATGAGCTATAGAAACATAGATACGTATTGGAACCAGTGGCGTAGCGTGGCGGGGGCGGAGGGAGCGGCCCGCCCCAGGCGGCAGTTTTTGGCGGGCGATAGAATTTTACAATTTTTTTTTTATAAAAAAATATATAAGTACTACACTATCATTGATTGTAACGATTTCGACCAAATCATCATCACCGTACAACCGGGAGCGCGCGGCGCGCTTCGTACGCTGCGACTAAGCTACACTATCATTGATTGTAATGATTTTGACTAAATCATCATCACCGTATCTCCCGGAGCGCGCAGCTACATAAAAGATTATGCACCGGAAAAAACCCGAATAGTAAATTTTTAGTAAATAAATAAGGTAGGTAATTAAAATTTTATTAAAAGAAATTACTGATTTTCTTGACTTATAATGCAAAAAAGGGAGCGACAAAATTCGGGTCCGCCCCAGGCGGCACAAACACATGCTACGCCACTAATTGGAACTTCATAAGGAATTGATTTTTTTCCTATAGGTACGTACATCAATCACGCTAATTTTCAACGATTTAAACCAAAGCTAAATCGTTACCGTATCAGTTTCGTTTACAGAAATATAATTGATTTAAAATTATTGAATGTTATGCCTACCGAACCGAGGATGCCTATATTGGACAATTTAAATGAGAATACTAAAGCTAAACCGAAGATTGTTAGGTAAATACTTAGAATTATTCTAAGGGTAAATATAACTTAAATGATAACGTAATGGTTATCATTCAGAATTAGCGCGATTGAGCGCCTAATACACAAAACCATTATAGGAATATTTAATACACACATACACACAAACGCGCGCACACACACACACACACACACACACACACACACACACACACACACACACACACACAAGTTTAAGCCCACCCTGCTTCACTTACATCCACATCACACGTACACGCAAACACAAGTACCTACAGCAATTCGTTCTAGCAGTATTTTTTTATAATTTCTTCTTCTTATTTTTGTTTTGGCAATCTACTTTCCTCTTGCATAGTTCAGTGGTAGAGTGTTTCAATTTACATTAAAATGCGGGTGCATCGCATTCCAATGCTGTTTGGAGCATTTGGCACCAAGTATATCAAGACAGTTCACTCGGTAAGATTAGCCGAGGTAGCCACCACTACAATAAAAGTCTCAGCTTCACACAACCAAGATCGCGCCTATTTTAATTATCCCACATATTGTTCAGTTGCGTAGACACTTGTACCACAAAACTGCGCCAATTTTAAGACACAATATCCACTATGAATCAATTTGCGAATAATTAAAATAGTCACCGAACCGAACACGACAAAATGGCGCCAAAAACACCCTTTTTATAATTTAGTAATTTTTTGTAATCATTTTTTTTTATCTCCCACGTCCATGGCATCTCATATACGGTGTTTTACTTAAATGTTTAGCAAGAGGGCCCTGGTGACCAGTGGCGCAGGTTCTTTGATTTATTAATTATTTATTCACCTAGCAAGTCGCTTCCAATTGAATCGCGGTGATGGCGCCGCTGTCATCTATGTAGTTGATAGCGTAACCTAGGTAACAATATCTAATAACGTAGTTCCAGTTTTGGCCACCGGACAGATAATTTTGTTCAGTCACCTGTAGCCTAGGCCGAATTGCCATTTACACGGTCGATTTTCGCCGTGTGGCAAAAGTTGTGCGACTTTAGTCGCCCGTGTAAATACCACATTACTGTTGTGGAAAACTTGATTGATATTTTTTTATATAAATACGGAAACACTAGTCTTGATAGGTACTTTAATAATTAAACCCTAAAATGCTACTTTAGATAAGATTGATTTAAAAATAGACAGATCAAAATCTACTAGAAACATTTCGAACGCGGTTGTCACTCAAAAATATGACACAAAAATAATAAAGACGTTCTTCGTGTCTATTTTAGTGAAACATTCCTTAGGGTTGTCACCAAATGTGACATTAAACATACCTACAACTCAGCAGGCATTCATTACTTTGTTATATTTTTATTAAAATAACAAAGTGCTGTGTTATCTTTGTTCAAAATGAACAATTAAGTTATTTTTAATAAGTATGTGCTTTGTTACATCGATGTATTATAATAATACAGTATCTATATTACATGTAACTTAGAATGTTTAAATAATGCACTCTAAAAAAAATAAGTATCGATTTTATATGACTGTAATAACTAACAAAACTGTTGTATAAATGTACAAATACCACAAATATAAATAAAATGAAAGTAAAAGACGACCCCTCAAAATTATAAAAAAAAAATTATATTCAATAAGTTGTAGAATCTCAAAATAGTGAAATGCAGTGGCGGATAAGAACCGGGTCGCAAATATTTTCCTATCGGAAGTTCAGCCGGAGTTATGAACTGTCTAGGATTATGTCATGTAACATGGCCGTTAGTAATATTGGTACCATTGAGAAGTGTGATAGAGAAGCTATATGGTACTTGAATTGCTAAAGGAACTAAAACATTCACATTTTAATTTCAGACAATAACAGAGCTTAAGGAGATACAGTAATCTAAAAAACAGTTATAATTATACCGCAGCAGTATTGTAAAGCTACGATTGGTAAGAACTTTTTATATAAAAAACACGCAATTTAAGGAATAAAGTATGACCTAACTCTATACACCATCTAGCTAGTGTCATCAATGACCAGGGTTGACCCTTTAAATGAGAAAAATTGTAATAACCAATAGTCGTATTTTGACCACCCCTAAGAAATATGAATAATTTTCCCTTAATATATTGCCGAATATGACAATCTAACAAAATAAAAATAAATAATGTTATGAATAAAACTTGCGTCACATCGATAAATTACTCAATTAGAGATATAATTGCGTAAAAAAACTTTTCTTTAGTGCTTCAGTGGAATACGATTGAAATATAACTAAGATAGCACACTCTCATAAGCAGAGCGTCGAGCAGAGCCATTCCTTCTAAAGTAAAATGTCTTCTGCATTAAGTACAAAAGCTAAAAAACCGGCCAAGTGCGAGTCGGACTCGCGCACGAAGGGTTCCATACCAAAAAACGCCAAAAAAATTACGTTTGTTGTATGGGAGCCCCCCTTAAATATTAATTTTATTATATTTTTAGTATTTGTTGTTATAGCGGCAACAGAAATACATCATCTGTGAAAATTTCAACTTTCTAGCTATTATGGTTCATGAGATACAGCCTGGTGACAGACAGACAGACAGACAGACAGACGGACAGCGGAGTCTTAGTAATAGGGTCTCATTTTTACCCTTTGGGTACGGAACCCTAAAAAGTGGTTTAATGATTTTTTTGAAAACAAAAGTACACATAGCAACATAATTGGCAGCTGAACATAATTATTGTGAATGTATTTATATTTTTTATCCAATATCTCTTATAGAACATCATTCTAAAAATAAATATGAGTTCATAGATTATATCAGGACCGTATTTGTAGTAGGCTTAAGCCTGTAAAAAATTTACTACCACGTGGCTTTCAAAGAAATCTACGACGCAAAATTTTAATTTATTTCAAAATTATTTACGATCAAAATACCAGTACTATAGCCTCACCCTTAGGCCATTAAAAACGAAATGCGAGTTCCTAATTGAGTCACAATGACAGGGTACGGATAAAACACTCGGATGTACCGAAATAGATGAAATAACAAACAGATGTTGTATTTATAATAAAAAACTTCTGATAACGGGTTGGTGCGAGGGAGTTGCATTCTTGGTGAAATTTTAATTGTACAAAGAATACCTAACTTCACTTAATTTTTGTAATATCCTATTAAAAATTATTCGGTAAAAATTAATTAAGTAACTTTTTAAAGAGTTAGTGGAAATGGGGGATGTTTTATACAATTCGTAAATCGACAATTAACTCATAAACATACCTTCAAAAGTCTTATTAGTGGTAACCCTGACTTTAGACTTTAAATACAAGTAGAACAATGGCAACCTAACTTAAAAAATCCTGAAAAAAAAAATACTTTCAGCAACTTTTCAGGGCCGTGGTCTCGATATTAACATGACCAAATGAAAGGATTTTTCATCAAAATTTCAGATTATCGAAATTAAAGACACAAAATCTAAAACTATGATAAAATCTCCTAACAGTCCTAACATTGCCGTATGTTTTTTTAGGTACTTTACAAAAACCATTACCATTTGAGATGCTTTCTTAAAACATCCTTTAACCCTAAAATAGCACCGTCTTTTTTAATTGTCACCCACTATTTATTGTTTCAGAGGTGGTCTCGTATTACCGCAGTAATTCTTGACAAAAAAGTCCCCGTGCTTCCGTAAGGTTAAAATTAACCCTAAACTGCCACCAATTTGTTAATTGTTGGGTATTTTTTAACCCACTTTTTTGGTGTATTTATGAATTCAGATGGTGGGGTTGAGAGTAATTTGCATTTTATGAGATTTATTTTTGATCCTTGAAGGGTTGTGTCCCAAGAGAGAAAAGTGTTTTAAGAATACTTTTAAAATAGACGGGTAAGATTTTTTGTTTATTGTCTTTCTTTTTGATTACGAATTCATGAAGGAACTCAACTCAATGTATAAAAACCAAAGTTGTTTAATATATTTAAATTAAGTTTCGTACAATTTTTCAAACAAAACAAAACGGGTTTCAATTAAACATTATGATTATTTGCAACTCCAAAGGTGACAACTTTGAGACTAATAAATTAACAATAAATTAAATAATAAAATATTACTTGCCGTTTTTAAATATTGTAGTATTATCTAAATGTTATTATTAAATTATTGACCCTTACATATACCAATATTTTTTTTGATTGGTACGAATATTGTCATCAGTTGCAAAGTTTGTCCGCCATCTTTGATTATATTGTGATCCTATCTTATGCGACCCACGGTTGATCCCACCGATCTAATCAAACTTGTGTGATAGCTAACAGTTTATGGACACATGAAGACATGAACTTTGGTATAGTATTATATTGTCTCATGAAAAATTAAGTAACTTGCTTTGTTAACAAAGCTGATATTAATCACGTTAATAGTAATTATGTTTAGTTGTAAAAGTCAGAAGATTAAAAGAAATTGTTTACTACTACTATACTATGGCCTTTGCGTCTATTGCAGACGAGTTATATTCAGTGCCTGAGGCAACTTGTTTGATGTGATAATAAACCGATGCGAGAGCGACATACTCTCCCACAGGCCTGGCAGGGGAAGTTTGCGGCTGATGTATTGGAGCCGCCCTGGTGACGCTTCTCCCTCCTGTCAGCAAGTGTTCTGAACCAGGTCTCATCGCACAAAGTCCGACCCTCCGCAACACGCTTACGCCACTCGGATCGGTTGTCTGCGATCTTCTCCCAGCTACAATGATCTATTCCAAAGGCGATCATGTCCCGTTTGGCACAGTCTTTAAAGCGAAGAAAAGAAGAAATTGTTTAGTTAACTGTTAATTTAGTATTGTTTTCCCAAAAAAAATTGGAGGAGTCATGAAGACATTTAAATTTCAAGCTCAATTATTTTCCATCATTCAATATTTTTTTTGCAATTAATTTTACCTGTAAAAATTAAAATTAATAAAAGAGTTCAGTCGGAATCGGCAAATATTTTCGATTTTCATTAAATTTGGAATTAATTTCAGGTAACCCCCTATTTATGTAACTACTAGCCAACTGGAAAACATTTATACTTGGGGGTATTTTTTATTACAAGGTAAAATAAATCTCTTCTTTTTTATGGCTCAACCCTTTTTATTAAATTCTTTATAACACGTTTATGTAACCTTTTATATGAACCAAACTTTTAAAATGTGTCCATAATTCATCTGCCCACACTTCACGCTTTGCCGCACTTTACACTCGCTCGCACCGAACTCACTCCTAATCACTCGAAAATGAAACATTTCTCAACGGAAACAAAAAATAAAAATCACTCATAAATCGTTCCAGCGTTCCCTTTATATTTTTTTTTGTAGAAAACTCCGATAAAACTATAAAATGTTCGCGCACAACTTTAGTTTCAACGATAGCAAAATAAAGAACGGTTTTTTATTTATATGAATTATTTTATTGCTGAGTACAATAAAATCTTTGTCTATTTATATTTGGATTATGTAGTTTTGATACTTTATGGAAAAACATGCAATTGCTAGCTTTAGAAGCAGATGTTATTGATACAGAAAACAGTCTATAAAAACTTTTCACTGAATAAAAGTAATGAAAATCGTTAAATTAATTAATATATTACAAAAAAATACTAGATGAAATCGACTTACCCGTAGCACCTTAGGCGGGATTCGAACCCGCACCCTTGGGATTCCGGCCCAATGCAATGACCAATTAAGCTACCGAGTCATACTGACTCAGTAACATAATTGGTCATTGCCCGTCTGAGATTCTACGGGGGAGTAGATATTTTCTAGTATTTTTTTAATATATTAATTATCTTAATATAAAAATAGCATTGTGAATGCCTAAAATCCAAAATTCTATAATAAAATCGTTGCTTTTCTTTTGGTTTAAGCAATTTGTAGCTGTTTTACCCAATATTAAAAATTAAATATCACAGGTGCGATGTAAAAGCAAGAAGCATCAGTATTCATAAAATGGTTTTCTCATCTACATAATAATCGAATTATAAAGGTACTTACTTGTCTTTGACTTCGCGAACTAAACTGCAACTAATTAACTAACAGCAAGTATCAAATCACTAAGTCGACGTCCACAAAAATTATGAGTTATGGCCGTGGCCTGCTCCCATACAACATATAAAATTATACCCGGATTTTAAACTATTTATAATATTATAATAATTTTCGCCTCCAATTATTTCCACGCTGACACGTTTTATTGGTATATATACGATTGTTATGCTTAACCCGAACATAAATAATATTATTTTACATTTTTCTCTCCTTGATAGTGTTATAAACCAAATTTCCTCGTCTCTGATGCATCGTAAATAATACAATATTGTCATTTTCTCCAGACAAGAACACGGGTGTTTACATAATATTTATAGTATGTTGCTTCATTTTGATCGTGATTTAAGATTTTTTTGTTTTAAGGGGCGTACTCAATGCTGGCTGTTACAAAAATATCGATCTCAGTAATTTTTTGACTATTAATAGTATTTGTAGGTTCAAAAAAATAGGATTAACATATAGAGGTGTAATAAGGAATGTAATTATATCACGTGACCACAGATTATAATACTATAGATGACGTGACTTACTTTTCCAGATATATTTACTCATAAACTTAATTTATCTCTATGGCTTATCATTAATTCCTCCACAATGGGGTTGGCAACGCAAAGCTAATCGCAGATGGCGGCAGCGGCGATCTAACCGCTATCAATACTTTGATTGGTTAAAATATGTCACAAATCACATTTGATATATTTGAAACAACCAATCAAACGATTTTAGTACAAACGCTTGTGGCACCATTAGTTCCTCAGTTTGCATCCCCATTAGCAAGTTGTATGCTATTACGTATCTATCATGAATTATAAATGTAATAAAATATTATCTATAGTATAAAAATACCCACAGCTGGTGTGCATACTCCCTAAAACTAAGGATTTTGTACATCATTGAATTAAAAATGTTTATGACGTTAACCTTGCTTTCTTTTTATCTTACTTTATGTTAATACGAAATTAATTGTATACTTTACATTTAGTGTTTCCATTCTTTAAGAAGTTTCGAAAATAATAACAAGAAAATATATAAAAACAACAAGATAATAATGTGTGTAACTTATGAAATAAATGTTTAAATTATCTTATGGGATTTGCTGGGACATCAATTTCTACAATGACGTGGCGAAATATCAAAGAAAACTTATTTTTTTGCGGAAAAATATTTTTTTTTAATAGCTAGATTTAAGAGTCACACACTGGTATGCCTACGAAGACTGTCAAAGTTTTTGTAAAATTTCTGAAAAGTTGTATGTAAAATAATTTAATTGCGTTTCAAATTAATTATTGCAAACCAATTGTAGACTTAATATTTATAATAGGTAAATATTGTATTTACCATAATTGATTATAATATGATGAAATAAATAAGAAAAACATGGG
The DNA here is from genome assembly GCA_943789525.1 of Agriphila geniculea. Taxonomy (NCBI): domain Eukaryota; kingdom Metazoa; phylum Arthropoda; class Insecta; order Lepidoptera; family Crambidae; genus Agriphila; species Agriphila geniculea. Next base: position 17,652,453 of record OX038886.1, read on the forward strand.
TAAAACCATATTTTTGCTCATATGGGTAATTTGTAGCAGCGTATTAATTTTTTATAATAAATTACAACCAAATTGTTATTTTGTTTAGGGATTATTTTGCAAACTATCTTTACAAGCTAAATTTTATAGAGGAATAAGAAACTTTTCTCTGACTATGTACAATTGCACTACAGTTAAAATCATCTAATATCTACGGAATTGGGATGTTGACAACTTTTTTATTTTATATTACATAAATTACCTCTCAAAAAAAGAAACATTGGTAAAATAATTATTTCGCTAGCTTGAAAACTGCCCGAGATATCACAGTGTGAAATGCACACAAATGGACTCGCTCAAAAACACTCCATACTAACGGCTACTGAGTTATGACGTCACGCCTCAGTAGTTTGTATGCAACGCGTAAGAAATTTGTTTGGCAGCTATATTAAATATTGTGTTTATCAAAATGGTTTCTTAGACAAATTTGCTATACATTTTACGAACTAATTAAAGGTATCATTTATTTAAAAAAATATATACTTTTTAAATGGACTTGTCCACCCAACTTTGAAGGGTCATAAAACAAATAATATGCAATATATAAAACCAAGAAGTATACAAGCTACTCTAAAAGTTGAATATGTTTACGATTTTTATTAGTATTTCGTTATTTTATTCATTAGTCAACATCCCAATTGTACGCGAGAAAATAATCAACCAACGAATCCATATAAAACAAATCAAGTCGTTGATGGGTGAGGCCATATCTCACAAAAGAATTACAACAACATTTTGTGTTATCGTTACAAAAATGTAACCCAAAAGTAACACATTTTTGTGTAAAGCTATTTTCATAATGTTGAAAAAAATATACTCAAATTTGAATGACAGTAGCCATTAGGAAATAATAAAAAATGAAAATAAGTAAGTCACACAAATAAATCGTAAGACAAAAGTTTTAGGTAAATTTTATTTTCACCTATTAATTAAATTAATATTAAGTATTTTTGTAACAAAGTAACTTTAAAATAGAAAAAAGATATATATGTTTAGAATGTATAAACATTTAAATAAGGTTCACTTGTGGTTGAAATATTAAATAAACTTAAAAAAAATAAAAAATACCAGCCACAAGTGATTGCCCAAAAAGCGACAACACACAAAAAATTGACAATTTTGGCGGCCTCACCCTGCTAAGTATTTTCGCATGAAAGAAAAATAACTAATATTGTACGTGGGTGTTAAGAGTACGTAATATGTAATACGGAGAGATAAAACGAAACCCTACAAACAACGTTGCGCTAATCAAACTTGCGCGCTCTCGCAGCTTACATATTGTGTCGTTAAGAACGATTGCTCCTGTTAGGGTGGAGGCACATTGGACACTGACTTTTATTATTAATGTTGCACCACTGCATCGGGATCAGAGCAGACGGAGCGGCCGGATCTGTCACTTGTATGCATTTTGCGCCATATCGCGCCGGCATCGGCATTTCCGCGCCATAGAATTTCATACTAAGGGCCGATTTACACATCCATAAGTAAGTTCAACTGTTCTTCTACTTACTTACTTAATCGGAAAATGGCAAGTTGCGTCCAAACTGTGAATTAACTTCGGCAAGCAAGTAAGTTCATAAGTCGATCACGCGCGTCGGACGACAACGACATTGCTACCCTGTAAATAATTTTGTCTTGGGACAATCAGAGATGTAAATTAAAAACAAAAATACGCCATGGCAATAAATAATTTTTCGGACTCGTACACAATCAATGTTTGCGATTGCGCATTTTGTTTAGCCTGTGGTTAATGAAATGTCTGTGAGGCAACCACTTAAATATCTAAAAATAAATTAAACTCCTTTTTTAAATATTTTTAAGTATTTTTAAAAATATAATGTTTTTTGGGATTTATGTAATTAGCGATTAGAACCCGATCCTATCCAGCAGCAAGTGGCTACTTACTTACTTGCCGGATGGTGTCCACACGTGGTTTCTACTTCCTTACTTATGGATGTGTAAACCAGGCTTAAATTCAAGCGTTTCATCCTTAATCTCAGTATCTAATCTGGCTTTAATGCATGAAACAATTGGTTTTTCTCGTATTTCTCATATTAGAATTTTATCATGCTCTAATTAATACTTACGGACTAATTACATACCACAACTGCATGCAACAAAAATGTTACTTAAAAATCGGCACCAGGGGGCTAAAAATGACAACTCACGCTGCATTCGGGCCAGCCATTATTACAAATGACGTCCTGTGTAGTCAAATGGTGTAAAAGACGCAAAGAAGGCAAAAAGATGCAGAGATAACGTATCTTTTCGTTTAAGTACAGCTCGCGCAACATAACTTGACCCAAGATGGCGCCGATCTGCGCAGGTACAGACGCTCACAAAATTTGTAAAAAGCAAATATATTTTTTGTTTTTGTTACATACATAAATGTTTTATCAATCACATAGGTAATAAGAAGTTGTTTTTGAAATGAAAGTTAGTGGAATGAAATAAAGAAAATAATTTTTTTGACGGTCGAAATAGAGGTTTTTGTAACTTTAGCTGTTTTAATTTGAATCTGGCCTTCATTTAATCCACTATAATTCTTTTTGTTAAAACAATAAACGTTATAAGCCATTTGTGTCGTTTGTCGCTTTAGAACTGTATTGCTCAAACGACTTTGCGGCGGCATTTTAACGTTTGAAAAACCACACATTAAACTTAGCACTCGACTGTCCTTGAAGACGCTCGCGGGTGGTGTGCGGGCGCGCAGCGCTCGGCACCTCCGTCACCATGGTTACGCGGGGAGCAGCCGCCCGCGATTCATACCCCCTACCCAGTTGCGCCTAAAATTCGTACGACGCGCAGGTTCAAGTTATGTTGCGCGAGCTGTACCTATAGAAAATATCTATGAGTATACAAAATTATGGTCGCTATTATGCAATGCAACCAATGTTCAGTCGCTTTGTGCTACACAACTAAATGCCATCATTTTTAGCCCCGCTCAATTGGTTGTAATTTTTGTGTGGTGCTATTTTTTGAGCGGAATGCTTGCGTCATAGATTTCATTTAGCTAGTTAAAATAGATTGTGCACTCTGTGTACAACCATCTTAAAGCACCAGTCTCGTAGAATTAGCGCTCTCTTCTGGTGTGATAATGCGGCGTAATCCGGGAGTTATTAGATATAGCCCATGCCAACATTGTTGCTATCGAACAATTTGTGATATACTATGATTAACTATAGTAACACAGTATTAAGATAGGTTTAAGTGTGTTCAGCTTTTGTAGAGACAATATCACTAGTGGCTCTGTAGAGTTTGTGAGGTTTTTGATCATTTTTCGTAAATGGCTGAAATACACTGAAACGTCCATTATACAAGTACGCTGGACATGCGAACGTCACCTGTCATTTGTTCCGATTTGAAAATAGCCATATTGGCGATTTGAAAATCGCCATATTGGCGCTGAGAGCAGAAATTCTACTATGACAGTAGTGAGTTTCATCATCATCATATCAGCCGCACGACACCCAACGCTGGGTATAGGCTTCCCCTAAGGATCTCCACGACGATCGGTCCTGCGCTGCCCGCATCCAGTGGCTTCCCGCGACCTTCACCAGATCGTCGGTCCACCTTGTCGGGGGCCTACCCACGGAGCGTCGTCCGGTGCGCGGTCGCCATTCCAGAACCTTTCCGCCCCAACGGCCATCAGTTCTTCTCGCTATGTGTCCTGCCCATTGCCACTTCAGCTGAGCAATCCTTCGAGCGATGTCGGTTACTTTAGTTCTCCTGCGGATCTCCTCGTTTCTGATTCGATCACGCAGGGAAACGCCGAGCATGGCTCTCTCCATTGCACGCTGGCTGACCTTGAGCCTCCTTATGAGACCCATAGTTAGCGACCACGTTTCACTGCCGTAAGTCATCACTGGCAACACACACTGTTCATAGACTTTCGTCTTGAGACACTGAGGTAAATCGGACGCGAAGATTTTTCGAAGCTTCCCGAATGCTGCCGTGGAACTAATTAGTTCCAAGTACACTCACTACTGCCATAGTATAGAATCTACTGCTCTCAGCGCTAATATGGCGATTTTCAAATCGGCACAAAAAATTGCTGTCATTCCATGACATTAGCCTGTCCAGCGTACTTGTATAATGGACGTCAGTGCTGAAATAGGATTTTCCCCAAATTTTTGCCATCTTGAAAAAATTAAAAAACTGAATCGGCAAAAAAACTAATTATAGACCTGCTGCCGCATAAAATTTCAAGAGGATCAGTTGAGAAATGCGACCTATAGAGGAAAACAAACAGACAGCCGGACAGCGGGACAGACAACCGAAAACATTTTTGCCCAAGCTGAAGCAGAGACGCTTCGCTCGCATTTCGCGCTCGCTCGGTCAATAACAATGTTTCGGTTTCAAGATCAACAACGATAGCACATTGAGTAAGTAATTGAGATAATATTTAAAAAAATCATTGCCATGTAGCGTCCGGCAGAGTACAGTAGCAACACTCTGTTGACCCTTCAAACTTAGGGGTGTCATAATGGTGACTAAAATGATACCTTCAGCTAAAAATTTATCACGTCTCCGTAGACTTAAAACTGGGTAGCACTTTTCAGTTCGAGACTACGTTCTCCAACCGTCCTGCAACACTGAATGGTCTTTGGTTTATTATTAAAAAGTGATTTAAGTACATATTCATAATATTTTGCCCTATAAAATAATGTTACGCTAATATACAGTTGGGTTGTTTTACTAAATAAGTAACTAAACAAACCCTTTCAAAGCGCCCTGTGATGAAAATTGAGGAAAACCAATATCGCAGCGCGAGTAAACCTTTGTGCCAACCAGTATATTGAGGCTGACACTGCTCGCACTTAAAACTGAGTAGAGGGCTTGAGTTAATAGATAGTATTCATTTTTTAATGGCATCGTCGGTAAAAAATCACCTTATTTGTCAATTGCTTATAGTAAAACTCAAAGTCAAAATAATCTTTCTTCAAATAAAATTAGTTAGAAATGTCTTTATTTTCTTACCACCCGTTATAGACTTTTTTAACTAATAAAAAGAACGGGCACATGATACTTACATGTTTTAACAGAAATAAGTAGGTAACGAAATTTGAACAACGAGCGAATAAAGTCACTAATTCTTGGAGTCACTATCACCGTAATCATAATCATTTATTCACATCAAACATGATATAAAATGGAGCTGTTTATGTTTCACTATTAAAATGGCATGCAAATTATTTATACATACCTAGAGATAAATTATAAAAACAGCGCGTTCTGTACAAATAAGGTCTCAAAATGTCAGTAATGTTATGTTATGACATTTGTTGTTGTTATAGTTACCTATACTTTAAGTCAGTTGTTCCATAATGCTATTAAAATTCTAGAATAGGAACAGAAAAATAACGTTATGTGTTGAAGAGTTCCATTCGTTGAAGTTATTAATAATATCAAGCAAAAATCTTGATTTTAAAGATAAACTTATTTATCTTTAAATTATATTTACCATAATTATATAGAATAAATAAATCCTTATCAAAGAAAATAGTAACTTTCAAATTAATAAATATTTTAAAAGATACTAAAAAAACTAAAAACATTTACTGTATTTTCCATTAGAGCATAACCCTCTTCAAGCCAAAGAAAGGGGACCCGTCATAATCCCTAATATTCCCGGCTCTCGATCATAACACAGACTCGAACCACAAAGGTGACGTAATAACGACCGCTAATCCTCCATTGTGGCGCCATCTCTTGACAGATTGCCGCCAACTTGAATGGAGATTACACCGCGCTCCGCTAGGGGCGCTTTGTTCGCTGTTATTATGGGGAAAGCCTATTGTATATTGGAATGTAGGGATAATTTGTTTTTCGGGTTCCATTTTAGGGTTTGAAGTTTAATAGGGATTAAGAGTTTTCAATACAAAGAGAGGTTTATTAAACACTCACTTCCACCCGCGACTTCGTACGCGTGGATATTCGGAAAATCCCAAGGAAACCTTTTACAGGGATTTTTTGATCTTTCACTATAGGTAATTGTATTTTTCCTAAGTTCTGGTTGTTTTAATTTTTTTTATCATTTATTGTAAGCTACTAGGCAACATCAATCAAAGTAGGCCATCAGCCATTATTAATGTCTCCATTGCTGAGGCACAGGCCTTCCTTATAGGTGGATAAGGAGGAGGATGGTCCATAACCCACCACGCGGGCCCAATGCGGATTGGTGGGTGTTATTAATGACTGCAAATGCAGCCGGGACCAATAGCTTAACGTGCCTTGCGAAGCACGGAGGAGCTCGAGATAATACATTTTTGGTTACCCATCCCATGACCAACCCTTGCGAACGTTGCTTAACTTCCACAATCGCTGGCCTGGGCGCTATACCAATGCGCCACCGAGCTCCTCAAAGTACTTACACACATTATTACATAATTTTTAACGATGCCGACATTTTGGGTTAATATTATTGTAAGTGGTTACTTACAACAATATTAACACCCAAAATGTGTTAATTATTTTAAAAATCATTAAGATCAATAAATACAAATCACAACCTGAATTATGTGAGAATGCGGATCGTGGTGAATGCTGACATTTAGAACAATAGTAATGGAAAATGACCTGACTTTAAATGCTGTAGTCATTTCTCAATTTGACGACTCTGTATGAAATATATAGGGAGAAAAAAGCAGCCCTTGACGAGTTTCTTGCCGGTTCTTCTCGTTACAAGGTCTCCCGCTTAGGGTTTGCGAACCGATGGCGTAGCTTCTATGACATTCACAAGTGCTTGTAACAGCGTAGACTGAATAAATGAGAGTTTCGAGTTGTTGAGACCTTCGTCTTACACTTTTTACTTTTTTTTTATAGATATTAGACAACAGCACAAACATTGTTCCGATTCCAAAGTAGCAAAAGCACTTGTGTTATAATCAGGAAAAAGGGTCTAACTACAAACAACCAAACCTGAGCCAATATTGGAAAGTTCGTTTTCTAAATTGACCCAGCCGGGGATCGAACCCAGGACCACAGAAATATAAGTAATACCGTACAAAAGGGAACTCTCCGCCCCGCCCCACAATCAATTACCTCACCCCACCGGCGCCAACCGAGCGAGTTCTGTGTGTCGATACGTGTGCTCATCCAATAGCTCGCATACAGTAGCGCGTGTGCGAAAACGTCACTGTGTAGCGTCTGTGTAATAGGTTGTTGAAACGCGGTGCTTGTATGGCGTGTCCGGGGTGTGCCAGGAACTCAGAGATGGTGACACCTTGAAAACCGGCGTACAAACCACTCGACCACGGAGGCCGTCATATCCTAACTTCTTTTGTTAAGGCTCGGTTATGCAAAATCATTTGTCTCTGTCTTTTTCTTTACGTGTAAAGTGTATGGAAAATAACTCACTTCTGCATTTTTCGATGTTTTTCGTTGTTTTTTCATCATAATCTTTAGCACAATTATCTTTCTTAAAAAAAATATGTTGAAGCAACTGCAAAGTACGTTAAAGTATATTTTGATCTGTGAGGTTACACGCAAATTATTACTTGTAGCAACTAGATAATCTCTTTAGCTTGTCGTATGTTTATTATTGTGCCTACAACTTTACGTTTTCTATATAAAAATATGGCCCGCGCAAACTATGTTATCCTATTATGGACCCTTAACTTCGATGACCACTGCAGTTCTTTCATATAAAAACGAATGCATTAGAAAATAAGTAGGTAGGTATACCCTGTAATTATAGTACCCTAACCCCCAGCGTTGTTTTAATCCCCTATGAAATGTTTAACCCTAAAATGATTTGGTTGTGTCGCCCGTCAGCCATGATGGATAACGCCAATAATTGCGTCATTCCGTCAAACTTGACGTGCGCCGTAATTTGTCGGGGGTTATTGATGGCCGAGAATGTACTTGTGTATTGTTTTTTTTTGTGATACAGTATTTACGGGTTATTAAATATACAGTGTTATAGGCTAATAGAGGTACTCATTACGTACTGAAGGTATAATTTCAAAAATATTATCCACTAGCGGCCGCCCGCGACTTCGTCTGCGTGGAAAGGTTTTTTGCTATCCCTCGGGAACAATCCCCTTTTTCTGGATGAAAGGTACCCTATGTCCTTCACTGTACCCCTGAGAGCGTGTATGCAAAATTTCATGATGATTGGTTCAGTAGTTAAGGCGTGAATGCGTAACAAACAAACAAACAAATAAACAAACAAACGGACTTTCGCATTTATAATATTAGTAAGGTTTGATGTAAACAAAATCCAAAAATCTGTTATTCATAATTTTTTTCATAATTATTGTTAAAAATTTATAGGTACTTCTTTATTATTAACAAAAAATATAATGCAACATTATTTCTTGTGTTGGTTAATGCAATGCAAAATTAAATTGTCCTAGATTCTTAAGGAATACTTTTGAAACTTGTTTCAGTATGATACTAAACAACTTACCTAAGTCTGAAGCCATAACAACAATTTAAAAATTGCTGTGTTCCGGCAGTTAGAGGTAAGATAGCCAGTTCCTCCGTGATGAGGATTCCGGGTGTATTACGCTTCTACCTTCGGCCTTATCGTCACTTAATATCAGGTGAGGTGAAGGCCAAGCACTATCTCTTTGTGCATAAAAAAACTTTGTTAATAAGTATATTTTTTACTTGAAAATAAAGAAATCGGTCCCAACACACAGTCTCATCAAACGTTCCGAGTATCGATTAAGTAAATCAGAGACAAAAACTTTAGTCGAAAATCATGTCATTCATAAGAACTCCTCAAAAAGTATCATAAACTTTTTTTATGGTTCCGTACCCAATGGGTAAAAACGGGACCCTATTACTAAGACTCCGCTCTCCGTCTGTCTGTCTGTCTGTCTGTCACCAGGCTGTATCTCATGAACCATGATAGCTAGAAAGTTGAAATTTTCACAGATGATGTATTTCTGTTGCCGTTATAATTACAAATACTAAAAACATAATAAAATTAATATTTAAGGGGGCCTCCCATACAACAAACGTAATTTTTTGCCGTTTTTTTATTTGTATTTTATTTTATTTATAAATCTTTATTGCACAAATACATAAAGTAAGGTACAAATGGCGGACTTAATGCTAAGAGTATTCTCTACCAGTCAACCAACAGTAAACAGATAAACACGAATGCGGCACAATCAAAGAAGAATGATATTTACATGCATACAAAACTAATAAATAAATGTCTACATAATCATATTAATCATATAATATTAATATACCTACATATAAATAAATAAAAATATTCATATGTATACTTATATAAATATATATACACCAAATACCGAGTTTAGATAAGTAGTGACGTTGACCCTTCCACATCACGGGCATAAGCCCTCCAACAGATTTTTTGGACGGAACCCTTCGTCCGCGAGTCCGACTCGCACTTGGCCGATTTTTTAAATAAGAGCACAAATAACATGCGTTAGTCTAAATCTGGGGATGGTCTGCACAGTCCATATTTTCACACAAACGGTCCGAATTTAGGTATGAAATTAGCACTCGCTGTAATTTTACTTTCATAAAACGGTCCGCTTGCGATAATTTTTCTTTCACAAACGACAGTTTTACCCACAAATTTGTCGTCTTGAACATTTCACGCACAATAAAGCGAGGTGACTGAATTTTTCTTTAATAAAATACGTGTAAAGTGACAATTATATTAACGATTTACTTTGTTTTCTTCAGCATTACGAACACAATATAATTAATGCGCTTTTAATTAATAAAACACTGTTTTTTTATCTTTTTAGAAAAAGATAATAGATACCGACTAAAAATGCTATTTTTTGTATTAACGGTGCAATAAAGTACTGCATAGCTTTCAAAAACATCATAGTAATATGTTTTTTTTTCATACTTAGTACCTACTATGCATTTTCGAAGACTCTAATACTAACATTAAAATGATAAATTCATATTCTGTTTTTCATACCACGAACACTTTTTAAATATCTTAAGAATAAACAATTTAACAGAAATAGACTAAATTAGGGTGACGATTATAATTGGTTGTGTTATAATAACATGCGGATAAATTACGGAGGTATGCGCAGACGCCTCGAGAGATCGACGCGGAATGCTCGGCACTCGTCGCCGCGCATTTTATGGCCCGACACGAGAAAAGATTGATTGTTAGAATGCAACTGTTATCATGTCACGTTAAGGAGAAGCATTTTTCGGATTGTCTGTTATAGTAATATGTAGAAAAAAAATCACTTTCCTGAACACCGCCGGTTTGCTTAAATTATAAAACTCTTACACCATTTGGTAATCATCAATATTTTTAATTTAAAAACCTACCATCATATTTATCAGTGCACGTTCATAAAAAAAATTCTTGTGAAATGAGGGCTTTTCAAAGTGACATTAAAAAAATAAAAATAGTAACTATTTGCTTCACTAGATGGCGTTGATGGAAGGAGAAGTGTCAGAATAGGGAACATGCATCAATTTTTTTTTGTATCAAAATCAAAAGTATAATGCGTGAGAAAATCAACTGTATTATTAAAACTTTTCTCATGCGTTTTTTTTCTCGTGATATAGTCACTTGAAGTTAGCACGCATCAGCTCCCGCCGAAAACGCTCTATACAAAAAGGTTAACATTTGTGACGTCACTCATGTCACGTTTCAGGCGCATTATATGGAGTTAGCCAAGAGTTTTCAAATATCTCCCTAAATATTGCGTTTAAGTACAACATATGTGTCATACAAAATATTATTTCTTATTCGATATTCTATCCGACTGTTTAGTTCATTATATCCGAAAATGAAAAAAAAAATCGTTATTTTCCCCTGTGTGATAAAACTAAAATAATTAAATTTTTTATTTAATTTTCTGTTCCATCATGTTTTTATACGTGTCCGCAGCGATCAAGCTCAAATTTATCAAAATCGGTGACTTATGCATGTTCCCTATTCGCTGGCTGCTGAAATCTTCCCAAAGAGAAACATTATAGGGTTACATCTGCCAGCCTACCTTAAGTACTCTTCAAAGCTTAGTAGAACAAAACACATTGACACATACTTTTTATATCAACGCCATCTATCGAACTCACAGTTTTTTGTCATTATGAAAAGTCCTAATTGCAAACGCCTGTTATAAAGCTTATTTTATTGTTCTTTTTTTAATGAAATAAAAACGACTTTAAAATAAAAGAAGTAGTCATTAAAAAAACTAATGAGGGGCCTAATGAGGGGTTAATATCTATCAGTTGACATTAAATTGGTTTTTCTGTTCTCTCTAGGTCAAAAGTGCCTACTCGTTTTTACAGAAAAAAGTTATTCAACTGTTTTATGTAATTAGCATGTAGTGCCTACGCTCCTTTACCTATACAGAAAAAAAATATTTTTTTTAAGTAATTGGCTCTAGGTCAAAAGTGTCTGCACTCTTTTATACAGCAAAAAGTTATTCAACTGTTTTATGTAATTGACTCTAGGTCAAAAACACTCCTTTATACAGAAAAAAGTTATACAACTGTTTTAAGTAACTGGCTCTAGGTCAAAAGTGCCTGCACTCTTTTATACAGAAAAAAGTTATTCAACTGTTTTATGTAATTAACTCTAGGTCAAAAATGCCTCCGCTCCTTTACCTATACAGAAAAAAAGTTATTCAACTGTTTTATGTAATTGACTCTAGGTCAAAAACACTCCTTTATACAGAAAAAAGTTATTCAACTGTTTTATGTATATGGCTCTAGGTCAAATGTGCCTACACTCCTTTATACATAAAAAAGTTATTCAACTGTTTTATGTATATGGCTCTAGGTCAAATGTGCCTACACTCCTTTATACATAAAAAAGTTATTCAACTGTTTTATGTATAGACACAAAATAAATATAAGTACTACCGTGTACAGGACCAATAAAATAATATAACTAACAACTAGATAAGGTAAATGTCAATGTTTTTAATAATTGAAAAACACCCAATGTTTTCAACAAAAATCAACATGAATCGCCACTTAACAGTTATAATTGTCACATTACAGAATATTTATCGCTTAGAGAAATCACAAAAAAATTTAGAGCATTTGTGTGACGTCAACAATACCCACAAATATATTGGCCGCGGCCATTAATTAATCGTTTATACAAAACAATTAATTTTAACTTTATTTATAACAATATATTACGTTTTATTGCATGTGACGTCGATTTTATTATGTTTAAAATGTTTGTGTGAATTGTGGTTGAGGATTTTTGTGTTTATTATGTGGGTTAGTAATAACTTATGATATTTATTTTTAATAGTTTGGGTTTGTTTTCATCCGTTTTGCGAGTGAAATCTAAATAGCCGCGTACTGACTGGGCGAGCAGCCTCCCGAGGCAGCCGCGCGAGGCAAATCCTCGGTCAGTCAGGACATGCCTCGCCCGAGGCAAACGCACGCGCTGCCTCGCCCGAGCGTGCCGCCCGAGCCGAGCAGTGGCGGTTTTTGACGATGCTCAAAGGCGCCTCGGTAGGTTTGCCTCGCGCACTCAAGACGGTTGTTTTGTTTCGCCTAGCTTGATAGTTCATGCGTCATGGATAAAGAATAGTGTCTTAAATTAAAATACAATTATACGGCGAATATAGACTACTTTAGGATGCGCAAAGTTCTGATTATAATAATAGAGGTCTATCTAAGAGAAGATGCATGGAGAAACATTAACCGGGAAATGAACATCCCAAATATTCCAATAGCTGACTTAAAATAAAGATGGATTATAAGTCGAAGAATTACTATAAAGGCAGTGGTGACGATAACTTTCCGAATGTACGGTCTCATAACATGAGCGGTCTCAGTGTGACTTCACGTTACACTCGATACTGGCTCAGCCTCACCGTGGCTCGGCCTTGCCGCGCGTGGCACCCTCTCTACAGAGCGAGGCTGCCTCGCGCGGCAAATGTTGCGCGGCAAACGTCCGAGGCTGCCTCGCGAGGCTGCTCGCCCAGTCAGTACGCGGCTATTGGCTAATGAAATAAAACAGAATTTGTCGAATTTTCGATAAGTTCCCATTAACAATTGACATTGTAATTTTGGAAATACTTACAGTTTTCCTCTGTGGTCTAGTGGTTCGCCCACCAGTGTAAGACGCAGAGAACGCGAGTTCGATTCCCAGGAGGGGTACAATTTGTACTTGGTTGGTTGGTGGTAGGGCTTATTTCAAGTCTGTCTGGCAAGCTACCACCCTCTTACTTAAGTCAGACGCCATAACAAAAAAAAATTGTTGTCTTCTAGTAGTCAGACGTAAAATAGCCAGTTCCTCGGTGATGAGGATTCCGGGTGTAGTGCACTTCCACCTTTTGCCTTATCGTCTCTTTAACATCAGGTGAGGTGAAGGCCAAGCATTATCCCGTGAGCATAAAAAAATCTGCTTGACTGCAGCCTAATGAAGTTCATACCATGTATGTGTGTATGATTTTCTTGGTAATTTAGAATTTATGGGTATTTTAAGAAGATTCAGGCTCCGCTACTATTTTTTTTAATCTGTGGAATTAAGGTTAACAAAAATTCATGAATTATACATTTATTTTTTTAGTTTAAGTAAATAAATTATAAATGATTAATAATCGAATTAAAATCTGACTTCTCAGACAGAATGATGCATCAAAATCTATAAATATTCATCGCAAAATACTTCAAACTTCTACGAGACAAATCTCAATAGAAAACAATGCGATTTGTCATGTTACATTAAACAGAAGCTTTCACCACCAATTTCGACTTAAACTAAACCTTCTTAAAGATCAAAATATCTTAGCAGATCAAACAAAAAAGTGCGAAGCTAACATAAACACGAGACTCACGTACAGAAATGTGTCAAAGTATACTTTAGGTGACATGCGCCATGACATGATAATCTTAGTCAGATTACTGACCGACAAAATTACACATACAGTTCAAGAGGGCGCCACATTCTATGCATAAGGTTCAAATTGTCTCAAAACTCCATACGATTTCGGCTAGTTCCTTTTTCCGCCGCAACCAGTATTGTATTTGTTATTACGCGTGACATTTCTTAAAAGAAACGTATAAGTCATTGTCCAAATAAGAATTCGTAGAGTATTTATTTTCGGAGTGTATTTTTGGATAATGAAAATGGTAGAATATTTCGAATTTTATAAAGTAACTATATAACTACAAAAGCAAATCAATAATTTCAATAGAAGTGTACAAGGCTAGAATGATAAGGGGCCAAAAACTTGGTTTTTAGGGTTCCGTAGCCAAAGGGTAAAAACGGGACCCTATTACTAAGACTCCGCTGTCCGTCTGTCTGTCTGTCTTTCTGTCCGTTACCAGGCTGTATCTTATGAACCGTGATAGCTAGAAAGTTGAAATTTTCAAAGATGATGTATTTCTGTTGCCGCTATAACAACAAATACTAAAAATAGAATAAAATCAATATTTAAACGGGGCTCCCATACAACAAACGAATTTTTTGCCGTTTTTTGGTACGGAACCCTTCGTGCGCGAGTCCGACTCGGACTTGGCCGGTTTTTTATTGTCTAAATTTAACGAGCTTCATCTTTTTATCAAAGAACCAAATGCTTAAAACATGAGAGATTTTTGAAGAAAACATGAACGCATTGCACTGTTTATATACTGAGATTTTCAATTTTCACCACTTTCAATTCAGCTAATCTCAAAAACATTAACAATGGTCACTCGTAATCTTGCCTTGTGCCCTTTAATTTCTTATGTTGTGCCCTAGGTAACCAATCATGCTTTTAAACAACTGAATACTTAGATATATTTTGACAGGCTCTACCACAGAACATATTTTTAATTTGTTTTGTGGTCTCTGCGAACTTTCCGAGATTGTCTATCTATGTCTTGCAAGTGCCCATTTATTCAGTGTTATTAATATCAAGTGACTTTTGAAGATATAGTTAAGTACATACCAATTACACAATGAGATAACAAATGCAGAACAAAATAGAATTACACAAAAACTACCTACTTGAAACGTCACTGTGTTGTGTAAAGCACAGCAAACAAAATTGAAAAACAGTTAGGAAAGATAACATTAACCTTGGATGAATTAACCACTGGATGCGAAATGACAGCCATATTCGCCTTTACCCCTCTGCCACTTACTGTGACCGATAGCCTCAGTAAACGATTTTGCGTTGTCAGTGTGACGCGAGAGCTCGAGGCGAAACATTGATAGAAAAAATGGGCAAATGCTCCGTATTGTACTGCAAAAATACTAGTGGAATATCAAGAAATGTTTCTTTTCACGCGTAAGTACATTTTAAACCTATTATAGTAGCTATTTCTTCGTAAAATAAATAAATTTTAGTGTGTAAACAAAGTATAACACGTCATTTTAAAAAAGTACCCTTTGGTAAAGTAAATGCTTTATAAATGGTGCATTTAATTTGGTTGGATTATATCATTCACTCATTCATTTACTTGTCATTTTTTATTAGTAAAGGGCTGTTACAAATATCGATAAATAGTATCGATGTGTTTGTAAAGTGAATGAATTTAAGTTTTATAAAAAAATAATAAGCATATTTAATTTTAATAGAAATGGGTATGGATTGCAAATAATTTTGCAGATTCCCAGTTGATCCAGTACGAAAAAGAAAATGGGTAGAAGCAGTTTGCAGGGAGACTACATGGATACCTACCAAACACCACCGTATATGCAGCATACATTTTCAAACAGAATGCTACAATGTTAATTCGTTAAAACAAAAAAAAATTAATAAAGATTCTGTTCCGACATTTAATTTGCCTAAATTTGTAAGTACCATGGGCAACAGCGTCGCTTAACCACTGCTAAGATTAAAATCGCTTGCACGCCGCGCCCGCTGCCACATACGTTTAGTTCGTGCAGGGGCAATACGCGCGCACACGAATTTTGTTGCAAACTGGTTAAGCGACGCTGTTGCCCATAGTACACAACACACACCAACAAAACGTTTCAGCTACTTCATACTAAAAGTTAACTAAGTTCACCAAAATATTGTTAATTTAACCAAACATTTATCTTAAAAATCTTTGCTAATGAAATTAGTGTTATTATTTACTAAGAGTATTTTATTCGGAATGAAAGGTACCCTATGTCCTTCTCTGTACCCCTGACAACTCGAGTTCCTCCGTGCTTCGGAAGGCACAATTCCCATTGGGTCTGCATGATGGGCTATGGATATGTCCCATCCACCCATAAGTAAGGCCTGTGCTCCAGCAGTGGGGACATTAAACATTGGCTGGTGTAGATATCAAAATAATAAAAAAATTTAAATCATTAAACACATAATTACGAAAGGAATGATAAACAGATATAGTAAAAAGTTTTATTATTATTTTGGACTTGCTAAAATGTTAAATTATTATCTTGATATTTTAAAGAAGACTCTGTATTAAAGTATATGTAACTTCTGTCACTAGGACCAAAACCATGAAAAGTTTTTCATTTGATTTCAATTCAAAAGTTTATGTTTTCAGTCACATAAAATGAAACGTGACGACAATAATATGTTATCCGATGATGGTATGAAAATGGCGCAAACAAAAGGAACAGACAATAAACCAAGCACACCAGTTAATGTAGGTATTACCTCACATTATTGAAATAACGCAGGCTTACAGCGAAAACGTAAAAAAATACTAGAAAATTTCTGCTTACTCATTGGGTTAGAATCCCAAGCATCTGAAATGCTACGGGTGAGTTGATTTTTTCTAGTATATTATTTATCCTAGTAGACAATAATAATATAATAGCAT
Organism: Agriphila geniculea; assembly: GCA_943789525.1. Classification (NCBI taxonomy): domain Eukaryota; kingdom Metazoa; phylum Arthropoda; class Insecta; order Lepidoptera; family Crambidae; genus Agriphila; species Agriphila geniculea. Next base: position 17,669,199 of record OX038886.1, read on the forward strand.
TGTGAATGCCTAAAAGCCAAAAAGTTATTAAATGTAGGCACGGTATGATGAAGGTATTGTAAAAAAACCGACTTCAAAAAAACCTGCCTTTTTTAAATATAATTATGACCAAAATCTGTAATTTCCGGTGTATTTTTTATTGATTAAAAATAATAGTTTTTTATTAATACCTTATTTGATTTCACTTTTTATGCCAGAATTAGAAAATCATGTTATTTTCATTCAATATTTTAATTTATTAAACTGTAATGACTTTGATTCACATATTGCTGTAAATTATAGGTAATGAATGTCACAAAATACACAATAGTACAAGTGTACTGTATTAAAAAAAAATACTCGATTAAATGACTAAGAAATTAGCGCAAGTTTTTTTTATTCACTTCAAGAGTATGCGTAGGCACCAAACAGACATACCTACCCCAGAATTCATATAACTTACAATTATTGCTTTGCAAAACGGTAATCAACACATACTCGTGATTATCGCAACAACGAAACACCTATTGTAAACCATTTATTATAGTTTCTATGAATTTGTGAGTGCATTTTTACGAGATTTTCATTTAAGAATTCCACAGAGCAAAAGTCATGAAATAATTTACTAATATCCTATAAAAATTATGAAAGAACAATTTCAATGCAGTGTAATCATCTTTAATGGTAGTTAATTAATAAACAAACAAAAACAAATATTTCAAATATAAAGTAGTAAGAAATATTACAAATTAAGTCCGTTTCAATATTAATCAAGCACATGAATTCAATAAACTCATTAGGTTCATTCATTCATTCACTCTTTACAGTGTAGATAAAAAAATATCGACTTCTCTACGCACTATTGTCATTATTTGACAAGTGTAATCCGCCCTCGCCCCGCAAAAATTGGTTGAACGTGATTTCATACATTTTTCTTACGTTACGTATCCAGTGGTTAATTCATCCAAGACATTAACCCATAAGATTGTATAATTGTACATATTATATTTTTTTTGCTATCCCTTGGGAACAATACTTTTTTTTGGAATGAAAGGTACCCTATAATATCCTTCTCTGTACTCCTGACAGCGTGTTTGTAAAATTTCATGATGATCGGTTCAGTAATTAAGACGTGAAGGCGTAACAAACACACAAATAAACAAACGGACCTTCACATTCCTAATATTAGTAATGATTCTATAAAAGCAAATTCAATTTCTGTAATTGATTTCGACGCTTTAGGTCCAAAGTGAGATTAGTTTTACTATTTAACACTATCATGTATGTAAAAAAAGATACCCCTTGTTTAAGCGCAAAAGTATATCACTGATTTTTATTGTAAGCACTATTCTCATTTTTACTATTAACCACTCTTCACGATTTAAATCAAAAGACAAAATAGAAAGAATGCGACATAAACAAAAGATTATTTGTTCCACTAATCCGTAATGATTATATACCATTGACAAAATAACTACCTAGCTGAAATACTTCAAAGAAATAACAATAGTTTTCCTAAAAATATTATAATGGGTGGTATTAGAAGAAGATTATGAGACAATTTGTCACTCTTCAACAGTGCTGAAAATTCTTTTGTCTTCAAAAACTTGTATGTAGGCAATCAATGTCAAAATGTCCAGTTCTATTGTCATCTAACTTGCACTGTTACCACATTCTCAATACAATAAAACATCGCAAATTACTTAACAACTACAAACAATTCCAAATCTTAAAGTAGAAGCAACAAAGTGGAAAATAGATCGACGCTACAGCAGAGTTATTCTACAAAAATTTCGACACTCCATTAAAAAGCTCAGAATATATCACGAATTTTTTCAAAGTGAAGATTGAATTGTTTTCTAGCTCTAAAACAATGGGCAGAGATATTTCTGTGTTCGTTAACGAAAGTGACAGGTGCTGATTTGTTAGTAATTCCTTGAATACCAGAATAGAGTGGGATGTCAAAACAACGAGGTTAAACGTTAAAAGATTGGCTTTTGTTTTAATATTTGTGCCGCTAATTTTCTCACAAAATATCTCTGCGTCTATTGTACGACTTCAATCGATCAATTTATAAGCTTTTAATTTAGTAGGATTTGATATTTGCAGTACCTACGTATTTTAGAAAGAATGCGTCCACATAAATTGTATTGTTAACTATACAAGCTTTAAAAATATAAATAAAAAAAGAGTATTTCAGTCAAAAACACACAAATGAAAGATAACTTTTCATCGTCCCAAAAAATCTGTATGTTCAATGTTATAAAATTATGATCAATAAACCTCATAACATATTTAATTATGATTTATACCGATGTTAAGATACCACCGTGCATAACATCAAAATTACTATCTATTTATGCACTTGCTAAAACAACTAAGCCATTATTCTCATTAAGACGTCTCAAAACCGCTAACGTTAAAGTCATTTTACAATTATTTACGATGTAGCTAACAATAAAGTTTAATTTACAACACCACGCAGACACGCTTAAGTAGCTTTTAAGATAGTAAAAGAAAATTATTTTCTTAAAAAATAGAGCGGGAAAAACTATCGTTTATAATCGTTAAAATTGTCGCCGCAATAAATAGAAGGTTATTGTTTAAATAAACAATGGGCTGGCGACAATAAAGAGCTGTAGAATGGCCCACAAAACGACATTGTGACTGACGTGTGAAAATGTAGATTAGACAACATACAGATGGGCAAAATCGATGGAACAAATAACAACAGCTTTTTTCATTTACATGGTATCATTTTTATCTTATTTTAATAAAACTTATGAGCAAAGAAAGATTAATTTTCCAAAAAAAAAATGTTTGTACACAATATATCTAATTTCGAGACTTGAAAATCTTTCAAAGTTACTCGTAGATCTTTCTATTTTTTTATTGCTTTGAATTAAAAATAGAATTGAATCACAAAACATAATATAGAATAAATAAAGTAAGTACCTAATTTTTTTTTTCAAACATAGGTACACATAAAGAACATTAACAAAACTTATTTTATTTCTATTTGTCTTAAAAGGCTCAATAGAAATATAAATCAAATACAATGAATGTATTACATATCAAAAATCTCAAAACATAACTCTGGGATCCAACCCTTTGGCCGCCTACGAAACTTACGTGCTACACCCGCCCAATTCTTTTTAGCTTTATCATTCAATACAAAAAGTGTGCATTACGTAATCGCTTCTGTAACGTCAACTATTACTCTTTGAGCACTAACGCGGCGGTCGCGGGACGAAAATAGCCGTTCAAAAATATTGAGGAGCGTTGAAAAATAGACGTCAAACATGCATGAGAATAATAACATGCGACGACAACCACTCGATATCTGGGGCGGAGTGCTCACGAATTAGTCCCACTGTTACTGAAATCAAAGTGTTATAATTATAATCTATTATTGACTGAGCGAATGCTTGGGCAAAATGCAATGCCCAAATGCAGCTTGGGCAAAAATGCTTTCGTATTCGACTGTTCGGCTGTCAGGCTGTTTTCCTCTACAGGTAACATTTCTCTCCAATTCTCGTGGAATTTTGTGAGCAGATTCGATAATTATACAAGGTGTCCCAAAACTTTGCCACACGATGGGAACCTTAAATATTGAAGGTAGGAAATTTTACTGAAAGAAGGCTGCATTTTAATTTTAAAAATAATTGGAACTGCATTCAAAGATTTTTGAAAATTCGCTTGTCTTAACCAGGAATCGAACCTACTAAATAGGAAAAAAAAACCTTTATTTTTACGATACCTTATAAAAGGGTTATTTATAAGGATTGTTTTCTTGAGTAATACAGCATGTTAAACAAAAGGAAGACCATATAAAATTTAATTATTACGTACTTATATTGTATCAATTTGTATCGAATTATATTCGATTAATAAAAAAATCTTTGCATTCAGTTCCATTTCTTTTTATTTACAAACACAATGAAGTTTTCTTTCAGTAAAATTTCCTACCTTCAATATTTAAGGTACTTCTCCGTGTATTAAGTTTTGGGATACCCTGTAAAGTTCTTTTTGTTGTTGAAGTTTCTTGAAATTTATCGAAAAAAAACACATTTCAGCCATTTCGAAAAATTATCAAAAATATCATAAACGCGAGGTCTCTTACAGAGCCAAAAACGGTACCTCTTTTCAGTCATTACTAAAAATCACTCGTGTCAAGATCCATTAGCAATTATTTTTGTTTAAATGCTGCCCTTTGCAAATAATTGTTTCGCAAAAAATGCATAGTTTGAATTTAAAAAACTGGGGGTCTATTACGAAAAGTTTAATGCGATACACGCAGCTGCGTCCGTGCTTCGTTTTGATTGTTTCCTATTACAAATCACTTTCGTATGCGATATTGCGAAGCGATTGCGTGAGTTTAACAGTTTCTCTCTTACGTATCCGACATCGTTCGTTTAGTAGTCTATGGACTACGATAGAAAAATTCTAAATGTTTGATAAAACTACAACCAACGAACTGCGGACGAATATCGTGGCCAAGTGACTGCATTACGCAATTGTGTACGTTATTTTCGTAATAGACCCCCTGAACATAAACATTAATGTTTGGTATTAGAAAAAAAGTCGTTAAAATATTGAAGAGCTTTGAAAAATAGACGTATAATAACATGCGATGACTGACACCACTCGAAATTGGGACGGAGAGCTCACGAATTAGTATTATTATTAAAAAATTATAAATTGAAATTATAATTTTTTATTGTCTATTAAACCGATGGTGAGTCTTCAGACATTAGTAATAGCAGTTTGAAAGTGATGTACAGTATGTACTTCAAGTAAATAATGGACATCGGCTTACAATGTGTTTTAACTTTTCTTAGAAATAACGTTGACCTTTTTTCATTGCAATAAAGTTGAAAATGTAAATGACTTGTAGGGCCAAACTATTTGATTATGTTAGACGATTGTTTTCGATGTTTTCCGATGCCTATTCTTTATCTTGAAGATACCTTCATGTAAAAACCGATGAAATAAAACATAAATAAATGCTTAATATTTTCCATTAGAATATATCGCACCCCTAGATGAAAACTCCAGGAAATCAAAAAATATCCCAAAGTCAGTTTTTTGTCATTTCTTGATTACCTGGTTTTTTGATTTCCTGGAGTTTTCATCTAGGGGTGCGATATTTTGAACCTAAAAACAAATATTTTACAATATAAAGCCGGAACCATAACTTATAACAACAAGTATTGTTACGCCGCCGTTACCTTACTAATAAATAATGAAATCGCCATTTACCAATGTAATCATATTACAACACGTTTCCTAGTATCATTATTAAACACCCACTCAACATTTACTATCGACTACAATTCAAACTGCTGACGTTAATTGCGATATCAATTTCACTAATTTATCATAATTAAAGGAAAGTTAATATACTTACAAAGAAAATTATAGGTTTTTTTTTAATTATAATGGGTTTGCTCTTGACCCTAGTCTAGCCAAAAAGTATAGACAGGGTCTACGATGGAGCGAGCTTGCCCAGAAGGTGCCTATTCACTCTGGCCTTGAAAAAGAGTCAGATTGTATGCGCTCGGAAACACAGACGCCGGCAGGGAATTCCATTCCTTGGCTATGCGCATTATAAACGATGATGAGTAGCGTTTAGTATGCATAGGACGTATATCAACCAAGAACGGATGGTAGCCTGCAGTGCGTCTGGATGTCCGATGGAAGAAGGTGGAATGAGCTAATGCAGCTCTTGAGCACACTTGCCGAAGTACAATCTATAGAAGGCCGATAGGCAAGCAACGTTTCGGCGGTGAGCCAAGCTGTGAAGCTTAGCTGCTACCAGTTTTCCCTCGCCTATTTGGCTCTGCGTTCCACCGAGTCCAGTAAAGCAAGTTGATATTTCGCCGAGCCGTCCCAAAGGTGGCTGCAGTACTCCATGCAAGATCGGACTTGAGCTTTATAAAGGGTTACAAGCTGCCCAGGCGTAAAGTACCGCTTGACTTTATTTTGGACGCTCAGCTTCTTAGCTGCAGTTTGAGCCTTAGACTCGATAGAGGTGCCGAAGTTAAGGTCAGAAGATAACTCCATGCCAAGAAGCTGTAGTGTCGGTTACTTGGATAGATATGTTATGTACATTTGAACAGTTAATAAAAAGTTTATTTATTTATTTATTTATGTACCTCGGAAAGTAGGAGTTAAGTTGAATGGACTCCTTTTTGCGGTAAACAGACACGCCTGCGTTTTAGAAGCGTTGAAGCTTACAAGATTTTCATCACCCCATTGGGAGACGAGACTTAGCGTCAGGTTCAATCGCTCAACCATGGCCTCTCTCATTATTTTCACCTCATCACCACCGGCTCCCGCGCTGGACAGATACCTCTCCATGACAGTACTGTCGTCTGCATAGCCAACAGGTACGTAAGTATTATTAAGCTTTTAAAGTTTAGTTTATTTATTTATACGTGTTAATGAATAAACGCAAAACCTCTTAGGTGGTGATTGTCCTCATGAATAGAACAACTTTTACTATGGGGCCAACTCTGCAACTCAACAAAAAAAATCAGCTGTTTCATACAAGTTGTCAATACCTACTCGACCAGAATGTATGAAACAGCTGATTTTTTGTTGAGTTGCAGAGTTGGCCCCATAGTAAAAGTAGTTCATATTGATGAGCACAATCACCACCTAAGAGGTTTTGCGTTTATTCATTAACAGAGGAATCAACATTGTTACCGTTTTCGCATTAAGCTTAATACGAAAAGTATTTTTTTATTGTTACATTTACCTTGTTCATCTGTCTATTATTAAAAAACGGTTGACAGAAACAATAACAAAAATAAATTCGAGTTAAAAATAGCATATTTTATATGCTATTTTTAACTCGAGGTAGGTTAAAAAAATCTGGTGTTACCTGACTTTAAACAGCTGAAAACTGATATTTCACATTACAAAAATACATCAGTTACTAGTAAAACAAATAAAAATGAACCAGCCCATTTTAATGAAACTCGTAAATTGTTTGAACTGTCAGCGAGCGAAACGACATTGTCATCGTTTAAATAAAGAACTGTCAAATGTCAAAGCTTAATTTGACAGTTGTCGTGAGACATATTGTTAATTAATTATTGTGTTTTTCTTTTCTTCACTCCTAATTTCTGGGGTTAATTGGGATGAACACGAGTTTGAATGTAAAACAATCTTTTTACGTTAATTTGGAAATTTCACACTAATTAGATTAAAAGTAACTGTGTAACTAAAATTAGGTTTTACAGTTTGATATTTTGAACCTGAATTTAATAAAAAGAAGTCCAAAGTATTTTTTATGCACTATGGGATAGTGCATGGCCTTCACCTCATCTGATGTTAAGTGACGATAAGGCCGAAGGTGGAAGCGCACTACACCCGGAATCCTTACCACTGAGGAACTGGCTATCTTACCTCCAACTGCCGGAACTCAATTGTTGTTATGGCGTCAGACTTAGGTAAGATTGTGGTAGCTAGCTAAGCGGATATGAAATAAGCCCTACCACCAACCAAACCAAGTACAAATGATACCTATCCTGGGAATAGAACCCATGACCCCTGCGTCTTACATTGGTGGGCGAACCACTAAACCACAGAGGCAGTTAAAATTAATGTTTTATTAAGTGCTTGATACTCAATCACCCAAAAACGACTGAACGGATAACTTGGATAACATAGTAAGTAAAATATAATAACATATAGGATACTATCGTCGTCTTTCTTATCGAATAAGGATTAGTGGCCACCTCTGGTGTTAGAGTTCATCAAGCCGCCTGTAAGGCCTCTAACTTGGCTTAACGACTGTTATCAGATGACAACAGCCGGGACCGGCGGTTTAACGTGCCCTCCGAAGCACGGAAGCGCTCAGTTGTAATGCCACTTATCGGTCACCCATCCGACACCTGACCGGACCGAGCATTGCTTAACGAACGTTATCGAGTACGATCAGTCAGTCAAGTTCCGCCATGAGCGAAGAAAGACTATCGTGGTTAAAGGTTCCTTGACTGTCCACGCGGATGAAGTCGCGGGCGGAAGCTAGTTAACAATCATCTAAAAAAATATTAAGAGTGTAACTTTATTATATCAACCGTACTAAGAACTAGAAACAGTGCCTGTTATTTTAGATGTTGTCACTTTTCAACAATCTCGAGTAATTTACTACTATTTAGTAAGAATTACCATACAATGATGTTTATAATTACATCTTTACCATACGTATAATGTACGTCACTATAAGATAAGAATAACCTTCAGCGCAAATAGAAAATCTAATTATACTTACAGTATTGCCGAGACTCGCATAAATAAAATAATTATAAAAATACTTTATTCTTACGTCTTTAGAATCTGTAACATCTGTTTGTAATATTCGTAGTAATGACATAATTTTAATGGCACTTCTAAAACTTCTTCAGTGAACACTGAAATTTGTAACTGTTTAGTTATTTGATGAGCTGTAGTTAATGTATTGTTTAAATTTAATTCAGTTAATCATTATTCAATTAAAGATGAGTACCAAAAAGTTATTATTTGTTACACTTGTAAGAAGTAGGCTTGAATAATGCTCGCTGATTTGGAATCCTAACTATCAAATTTACAAAGATCGCATCGAGAGCATTCAGAGGCACTTTGTTTCAATCACGGTATGACGTATTCAGAGGAACACCATATGTTGATCGGCTCAAAAAGTTTAATTTAATATCTCTGGCAGATAGACGAAAACTACATGATCTGTTGTTTCTATACGGGCTGTTAAACGGAGCCTTGGATAGTCCCGTTTGCTCAAAGAGATTAAGATCAAGGTTCCCTCACGCTTACCCCGCTACCCAGCTTCATTACTGACCCATAGAACCTACAGGACTAACTTGGGACACCACTCCCTTTTGGCTAGATTAAGTAGATTATATGGTGAATTTGTCAAAAAGGATAGTACCATAGACGTGTACCATAACAGCTCATCAGCTTTCAAGAGCAAAATATTTGATGTTTTGAACCCATCTCTATAGTTTCCGTAGTTTTTCTTTCATATTTTATTCTTAGTTTGTAAGTATTTAATGTTAAATTATTTTCCGCGTTTGCGGCATAGGTCTACTATACATCAAGTAATAGTAATATTGTGTTGCTGGTAATTTAGTAGTTATAACCACAATGTTTTTGGCGCATGATGTGGCTGTCTATAATTAGAGTTGCATGAACCAAAAACTAATATTTAACTGTATTGTATCGTAATCTTGTTAACTCTGTTGACGGTCCAAATAAATAAATAAAATAAAAATAAAATAAAAAATAAAATCATATAATTGGAGTAGGTGCTTAGCTAAAATTTTGATAAGGAGCTCGGTGGCGCAGTGGTTTATTGCCTGATTACGATTGCGGAGGTAAGGCATCTTTTGCAAAGGTAGGTCAAGAGATGGGTGACCAAAAATTTATTATCTTGAGCGTCCTCTGTGCTTCGGAAGGCAGTTTAAGCCATTAGTCCCGACTGCATTTCCAGTGGTTCACATCCACCAATCCGCATTGGGCCCGCGTGGTGACTCATGGCCCATCTTCCTTATCCTTATTAACAGTGGAGACATTAGAAATGGCTTCGCAAACATTAAAAAATGATCAACAAAAATTTTACGCGTGTGCATGTGCAAGTATTTTGCACTGTTGCGAATTTTGGTTAGGGGGCGAATAACGATGGAAGAAATTTTCATAGTAAAAATAATCGAATTTATTGACAACGATATCGTTTTTCAATAATAATTAATAAACTACCTATTTTTTATTTTGCAAATCTGTTAATCACAAAATTAGAGAACAAGCTAAGGTTTTTTAAAGTTCAAAAAGTAAAGTTTTACTATTGGTTAGCACAGTATTGAAAAACTAAAAATTGGAGGTCACTTTACGATTTTTTTCTATAGAGAAAAGTTTAAGTTATCATGTTTCTGCAATCACATAACTGAGTACTGAGCCCTCGGAGCTTCGAGCCACATTTTAAGATTATTAAAAGAGTATGTATAGTATTAATAAAGTTAGAGGCACCGACACTACCTACATAAAACATTAAGTTTTAAACCACTGAGATTTGTGGTACAGTTAGCAACGAAAATAGCTTACCACTTTAGTACTCCGTCATAGCAACTTTTTTATTAATGTTTTAATTGTGAGACATCTGTTGAAAAAGTAGTAGCTTAGACATTGAGCGTACGAGATGAAACACGCACTTGTTATCATGCACAGGATTGTATGGAAATAATTAATTAGAAGGCCGCTATTTGTACTGAGTTTGGAAACTGTTCTTTTACATTTTATCGACTCTCCATAAATAGATTATAGCTTTATTTGCGCCTAGTGATTTCTTCGAACTCACAGGTGCTTAGCCATTTATATGACCATTATTTAAAATGTCAGCAGTAGTATTTCCAGCTGTGATGTATTACCCAGCTGTTTCGTCCAACAACAGTTAGTCTAACAATAATTTTGTCCGCTAATTAGCAATTATGTGCCACATTAATAAAACTGATACAATAAATAACGTATGCCCTAGTTATTTTATTGTTAAGTATAAGATTTATAATCATCTGTCTGTATTGAGTTGCTTCCATCTCCACTCTTATTATGAGCTAAAAGATGTCCTAAATGTGTGGGAAGTAAAATAAATACTATTGACTTTTAAAGAGTTTTTATAAATTATAGCGTAATTTCGAGCGATACGTAAACTCGACAAACGAAATCGCGACAAAACAGAATTATTTTTGTGATAATTTTTATACGCAGATTCGATGCATGAAATGCGAAATCGCGACAAACCAAATCTCGAAGTATAAAATTGCTACAAATCATAGTAATGATGTATATTTTTTTTTACTTTTTTATCTTTATCATAAAAAATATATATGTCTATTTTATCTTTATTTTTTTATTAATGTGGATAAATAAAAAAAAACCTTTACAATTTTATGTTGTGATAGTTAACGATATTTTACTGTTATAACACCGTGATAATCGAAATTTGGTTTGTCGCGATTCCGTGCGTCGAGATTTGGATTGTCTCGAGATCATGCGTCGAATTAGTGCTTCGAGATTTGGTTTGTCGTGATTTGTCGCGCTAACGTTCGTCAAGATTTCGTTTTTCGAGTTTACGTATTACACTCCGTAATTTTTGCATACTAATTATAATTACATAACACCTGTAAACTATGAATAGATAGGTAGTAGAAGATTAGACCATCACAGATTTTTCTATTTTTCTTAACATGTTCATCGGCCATTTTTATTTTTCCTATACACTACTGTAGCACGGGCCTTCCTTATGGGTGGATAAGGACGGGCAATCGGGACCTTCTAAAGCACGGAGGAGCTTTAGTTAATAGATCACCCATCCCACAACTGAACTTTGTGAAAGTTGCTTAACTGTCGCAATCGCAAGGCAAATGCGCTATCCCAACCGTGACATAAAGCTCCTCATAACATATTTTAATTAATTAATTCTTATTTGAATTAATGAGGAGCTCAGTGGCGCAGTGGTTTAGCGCCTGGCCTAGCGATTGCGTAAGTTAAGCAACGTTCGCAAGGGTCGGTCATGGGATGGGTGACCAAAAATTTTCTATCGCGAACTCCTCCGTGCTTCGGAAGGCACGTTAAGCCGTTGGTCCCGGCTGCATTTGCAGTCATTAATACCCACCAATCCGCAATGGGCCCGCGTGGTGGGTTATGGCCCGTCTTCCTTATCCACCCATAAGGAAGGCCTGTGCCCCAGCAGTGGGGACATCAAAAATGGATGATGGACAATTCTTATTTCAGCAAGGTTACATTCATATGTGATCATGGTACTCCGCAAACATGTTGTTAAGATATGTAAGTACTGATTAACAATTATCTAGGTTAAGCAAGTTTCGTAAGGGTCAGTCATGGGATGGGTAACTAAAAAAATTACCTATGACCTTGAGCTCCTCCGTGCTTCGGAAGGCATGATAAGCCTTTGGTCCCAGCTGCATTTGCAGTCGTTAATATAAACCAATCCGTATTGGGCCCGATGGGTCCTCCTTATTGACCCATACGGAAGGTTTGTGCCCCAGCAGTGGGGATATAAAAATGGCTGATGTCGAAATAATTACAAGGATTTCGTTAGACGTATCTTTCTATAGATCATGAACTCAGCATCATATAGCCACTAGTTTACTATCGTAGACTAGTTTACTAGTATAACTAGTGACTAGTGAGAAGTATTGTGTATATCCAATTAGTAGAGGACGTAGCGTGGCGTTTCTAAAAATACATAAAAACACTCTGTTACCATTTGTCACGGAACGCCCTGTATTTATCAAGATACCGCTTCTATTGATATAGGATGCTCTATTTTTAACGCGACTTACGATGTCAATTTGTTTTGTGTGAGTTCTTTCAATGGAGATGTACGTTGACATAATTGAAAACAATTGTGAACTAACGTTTGGCGTTTGAATTAAACACATATTTCTATGGTAGTGTTGGTAATGTTAAAATTTATTTCTATGTTTTCATTTTCTTTAACACCTGAAAAAAACACAGAATCGGTAAAATAATATATGCCCATAAATTTAATTTAATCGTAGTGTAAGACTATTTTCATCGGAAAAACTTCTGCTCATTTTCTGGAAGGGAAGTTTTAGAATCAAAATATTTATTTTAGAATCTACTTATTCTTATTTATAAGTCTCTTTTTGCGACCCTTGGGTGTCAAGAACGGTGTTATCTAATACAATTATATTGGACACAACACTACCAACAATTTTTTTGCAATATTAAATTCTGAAAAGCAAATAAATTGACGTCACCTACACTAATGTTATTAACGGATTCGCCCTGTAGTTACTTGCCATAGAAATAACCACGGGAACATTCTATAAACAAGGTTGTTGCAGAGATTGATGGTGATGCGCACGCGACGCTATTAGCGACGGTTTATGGGGAAAAAAATATCGGCACTTTTTTAATTTTTTACGTAATATAGAGAGGGTGAAAATTTACGTTTGTCATTGACAACTTGCCTAAATTATCTAAGTTATCTACTTAGGTAATTTAGGCAAGTTTTCATAGATAAATTGATACGAGTAGATAGATAAAACTCTTTGTTGCTTACAATTGCTCACAAATTAAAAATTACAATTAAAATATTAAAACTACAGTGGGCAAAGGCGGTCTTATGGCTGTGAGTGATCTCTTCCAGACAATTAATTACGTAGGTGTTAAAAAATAAGGAACCTTAACTTTTTGGTTTAATCCGTTGTTTTTATACTGTGCCATATTTTTTTTCGCTCGGTAATGTTAAAGGTATGTATATGATAAGAACTAAAATTTTAATTTAAAATAACAAAAAAAGAACAATGACTCACAAACCACAACTCACAATAATTGATAGTAAAAAATTACATCGAAACATGAAACCGTTTCCTCAAAACAACAAAATTTGTCATCTTTACTTTTTCAGCGAGCAAATTAATAATGTCATTTTATAACATTCTTAGCGATGACAAAAATATTTCTCTACAATTTACGACATCGATATTCGAATTGTAAAATAACCAATTTGTCATGTTTCGAGTTTTTTTAAGGATTTCCTGAACATAGATACTGCGGATTGATACAACTTTTACACAGCGGAAGCACATTAATTTCACAATTTGCTCTTTTCATGAAAGCTGCAAACGAATCTACACCTTATTTTAAAACGATAAAATCTATTTTTTAGGACAGGTAAAGCGTTTCCTTTGTCAGTAATGTTAATTTGTAAATAATAATTTGAATAAAACTAAATGTTTTCTTTGTAAAACGTCAAATTACGATTCTTTTGAAGAGCTTGGATAGAAAATATTTACAGAAGCGCAAAAAGTTTACATTTCATTATTTTGTTTTGTTTTCAATATTCAAGCATTGCACAATATAATAACATCGGAAAAAGTATTTCCCAACAAATTAAAAAAAACCGGCTAAGTGCGAGTCGGACTCGCGCACGAAGGGTTCCGTACCAAAAAACGGCAATAATAAAGTCACGTTTGTTGTATGGGAGCCCCCTTAAATATTTATTTTATTCTGTTTTTAGTATTTGTTGTTATAGCGGCAATAGAGATACATCATCTGTGAAAATTTCAACTGTCTAGCTGTCACGCTTCATGAGATACAGCCTGCTGACAGACAGACAGACAGACAGACAGACGGACAGCGGAGTCTTAGTAATAGGGTCCCGTTTTTACCCTTTGGGTACGGAACCCTAAAAAATCGTATCATATTACTCTATGTCTATACTAAAACTGATGAACAGTCCATGCCATTATCATCATCATATCAGCCGCACGACACCCACTGCTGGGTAAAGGCCTCCCCTAAGGATCTCCACGACGATCGGTCCTGCGCTGCTCGCATCCAGTGGCTTCCTGAGACCTTCACCAGATCGTCGGTCCACCTTGTCGGGGGCCTACCCACGGAGCGTCGTCCAGTGCGCGATCGCCATTCCAGAACCTTTCCGCCCCAACGGCCATCAGTTCTTCGCGCTGTGTCCTGCCCATTGCCACTTCAGCTGAGCAATCCTTCGAGCGATGTCGGTTACTTTAGTTCTCCTGCGGATCCCCTCGTTTCTGATTCGATCACGCAGGGAAACGCCGAGCATGGCTCTCTCCATTGCACGCTGGGTGACCTTGAGCCTCCTTATGAGACCCATAGTTAGCGACCACGTTTCACTGCTGTAAGTCATCACTGGCAACACACACTGTTCATTGACTTTCGTCTTGAGACACTGAGGTAAGTCATGCCATTAAGCACGTAAAAAAGATTAGTATTCAAGGGTGCAATTATGATTTCATTTTCACCAAATTAATTTTAATTTGCAGTGGATATTAAAACGTCATTTTTTTAGTTATAAAACTATAGTTTAGCACTCATAAAAAAAAAATTGAAAGCTCGACAAGTTGTAGTGTCACGTTATATTTTTTATATCTAAGACTACTTTACAAGAAGCTATTAAAACCATAAAACGCTATATGAGCCACTTAATTTTATAGCTAACGACATTGTATCAGCTCTCTATGGGTGGGCCGCTGCTCTATTTTTGTCTATGGCAGACAAAACTAACATAACACCATAAATAACAGGTTTTCAGACAATTAATAAAAGGATACTTTTGTCTGTTCCGTCATTAGG
This sequence comes from Agriphila geniculea, assembly GCA_943789525.1. Lineage (NCBI taxonomy): Eukaryota > Metazoa > Arthropoda > Insecta > Lepidoptera > Crambidae > Agriphila > Agriphila geniculea. The sequence goes on from OX038886.1 coordinate 17,684,340, forward strand.
GATATTGTTGTATTTTTGTACTAATTTAAATAAATCTTTGTAATGTATTGGGACTTCGTAAATAAATCAATTCGGTTTGACGACCACTTGGTGGAGCGATACTGTTTATTGCACCAAAAGTCCCAGGTTCAAATCTTAGTAGGAATATTATGTGAAATAATAAGCATAAAACATTTATGTGATTTTTTATACTTACATCAACTTTATGTAGAATAGTTTAGACAAAATGTCTTAAAAATATACAGTCTGTTTAAAGTTATTTAATTTTTACCTCTGAAAATGAAATTGCTTAAATTTATTTTATGAAAATATTTTTTTTTAAACATCACACGAAGGTAAAATAACTGTGAACGCATTGTACTTAAACATTGAATAATTGTTCTTTTTACACGACAACTGCCTGAAAAAGAAGAGCGTATTGTGTTCAGGGTTCATGTATGATTTTATGTAAATGTCTGAACAGATTTGGATGTGAGAGGTATCAATTAAAATCCTTACATTACCCCGAAAGAGATTGGCTATAGATTTTTTGAAAAAGGCAGTATGTCGGTTGAATAACGCTTTTTTTGTTATGTGAAAAAGTTTTTTTCATTTGTTAAAATATGGGTATCAAACGAAAGGCCTTGATGAGGACATTCCAAAGCCATATAATTTGTCACTAAAATGAATTAAATAATTTCAAAACTTTTAGGAGACCTCTTTGATCAAAAATTGTTGCACAGAACTGCAATTTTTTTTTTAAATTAATATTTTTTTCTCCATTTTAAATGTATGGAACAACTGCAACATTGTTTCACGTCACTTCCGTCTTTAGCTTTTTTGCGCTAAGAGCTTATGTAAGAGTACTGGTAGTACTCACTGTAACCCAATTTGACTTGTGATTACCTGTACGTAATGTGTACGGCCCGTCCTCCTTATCCACCCATAAGGAAGGCCTGTGCCCCAGCAGTGGGGACATCAAAAATGGCTGATGGACAATGTATACGGGTTCGTGAAAGAAAAGCCGCAATTTATTTCAAACGGTTGTATTTAATGTCTAGAAAGAAAGAAAGAAATTCATTTATTTTCTACATTATATACCTAGAATAATTACATATAGAAAGTAAGACCGCGCTCCCATTTTGAAGCATTTTTTTCGGAGCCAGACATATCTGGCTCAGAAAAACGTGCTTCAAAATGGGTGCTTCAGAATGTAGCCATAGCTCCAAATGCCGTATTTTTCTTACACTACGGAGTTGCAAGTGTACGTGTGCATGTCACCGAGCGCAAGCAAGTAATCGTCACGAAAACACACGAAAGTGTAAATCGTTTTAATGCTTCAATTTTGACAGAGCGCTTGTATGAAGTTTGTAGAAGCTAGTATGAAGAACTATCTTTCTGAGATTATTATTACAGTCAAAACCGTTTACGACGACATCGAAAGGACTACTCATATTTGGTCGTAAAAACCAATTGTCGTATCAACCGGCGATGTTTGAATGTGTAGGTACAGTCAACGGCACGATGGGCTACCACAACAGGGTAATCACTTTAAATCAATCTTTTACTTAAATGAGAAGATTTTAAGTTTGATTTTAAACTGACTGAAGTGAAGAGATGAGAAAGAAAACGGTATTTGATTTTACTGCATGCACGAGTATTTTGGTTCTAAGAATTACAAACGACCCTAAACTCATTAGTTTTTGTTTACTTTTGCGACCTTAATGGCCATTGACCAGTATACTGTGCCATATGTGCACATTTTTACCGATTCAAATTGTTAACAATGCAGCTGGTCGTATTGTCAGTCTGAATTCTCCGAAGATAATGGTAAAATGCAGTTGCTTAATGAGATATGTCGTATTGTGCAGTGACGTATAAAGCAATGTTTTTTATAAGGCGATTATATAGCATTCAGCCGGGACCTACAATTTTGGTGATCATAACCGATATGCTCCATAAAACGATGTCGTCGCAAACGGTTTTGACTGTATATGCCTAAGTGTAAAGTAGGCCAGACAATCTACAACAGATATTGTTCCTTACTCTAAGCTCGTTCACCTCCAGTTAATTAAAGATGGTGACTTGCAAATTCAGCAGACTGACTGACGACTAAGATAAGTTGGCTAAGTCGGTTACGTAACAACCATAAAACTGAGTATAATCGTATAGTTATTTTATTTCACCATCTCGCTGTAGCCAATTTGACTGGCAAAAAAAATCTTCCCATTTTTTTAAAATAATGGGACCTTGATAAATAATTCAATAGCTGTATATTTTTATTCCATAACTTAACTATTCTTTGTAAAAAATATAATCTGAATTGTGTACCGCATACTCATTTTAATAATCAAATGAAAATGTGATTGCATTGATTCTATTGGGTTAAATCTAATTACAAAACAACTGTTTCTTTATTGTATATCGTTAACAAAATAGATCATTATTTAAATCCCATTATTATAAGAAAGTGACTTGCTTAAAAGTTAAACGCTTTGCGTTAATTTTAACCCTTACAATGAGCGAAAAACAATTTATCAATATTGATTTCCATTTTGCAAGGAGCACAGTGTCTTTAACCTTTGAAATTGTTCTTTACTTTCTGTTTGTATTATTTTTGTTAAAATTAACAAAATATGATAATAAATAGGTCGACGTTTCATCTCAATCAACATTTTTACAGTCAATTTTGAAATATATGTGCTGAAATATGTTACAATAACGGAGTTAAAAGTCAGAAAATATTATATAAACCTATTTTTTTATCTAAGCGTTTTAAATGTACCTTTGTTCTTAAATCTTTAATTAATATCATGGGCATTTTCTGGGTTAGAAAAAAAAATCTTCTATAGGTATTCTGTATTTTCTAAATATATTAAGGCCCAATAATAAATAAAAGTTAACATCCAATCATTTGAAAAGATACTCTTAGAACCAATAACGAAGGAATAAGATGTTGACCTGCCAAACCTACGAAAAAAGCCTGCATACTTACTTCACTGTTCTCCATTCAAACGCAACTAAACATAGCGGCTTAGCTTAGTGTACATACACCTTGTAAACATGCAACTAAGCTTAACTTGCTTAGCTTAGTGTAAACAGCATAGAGTCAAAATTGTAATATGTAAACGCAACACAATATGGCGGACACGGTACGCGCATAACGTCACGAATCCTTTGTTATTGCAGTTTATGTCACTTCCACAGCAACAACAAATTTAACCCTTCACTGCGTGACGCACCGTCGACGTCATAAATCAGGCCCAAACAAGTGCCAGATAATTTCGCCAAATTTTATTATAACAATAAAATAAGGAGCGGACATTTTTAAACCACAAATTCTCTCGCTCAAAACAAAACATCAATGTTTTCAAATTTTTCGTCGTGACTTTAGTAAGCGAGTTTTATATGGCACACGTACGAATGAAGACGCGGTAGCTCATTGAATTTAATTAGTGTATGAAATAATAAAACTGTCTTAAAAATTATTCCTCCAGATATTTACAGTTTTTGGTCACTGTTCTAGGTAGTTTTATTTGTTTGATTCAACTTGTTTCTGAATCAATCTGAATAAATTAATATAGTTTTAATTAAATGATCATAAAACAACTTTTGATTTTATCGCTTTTATCAGAATTACCTTATATAAAAACAGTATTTTTTAAACTGATTTAAAACAAAATTAAAACAAAATTCAATTCTTACTAATATTATAAATGTGAAAGTCCGTTTGTTTGTTTGTTTGTTTATTTGTTACGCCTTCACGTCGTAACTACTGAACCGATCATCATGAAATTTTGCATACACGTTGTCAGGGGTGCAGAAAAGGACATAGGGTATCTTTCATCCTGAAAAAACGTCTAGTTCCCGAGGGATAGCAAAAAAACTATCCACGCAGACGAAGTCGCGGGCGGCCGCTAGTAATTTATACTAACATTACGTACTAACATTAGATCGTAAATAAAGCAAAATTTAGAGAAGGATATTTAACAAATACTGACAAACAACACTAAATCTTATCGTAAATTGTACTTATCCAAACACTGCATACGGCCACGAATAAAAGGCAAGAAGGAATTCTCACAGCGGAGATTTACACAGCCCGGCCAGTGATTTCTGTTAAGGGTTAATTAGGGACGTCTTGGTGCCGCGAAATTTATGCTCGCATCGTGCTATGAACAATTGATTACGAGCAGAGTTGGGAGATGTTGGCCGAGCGATGGCAAACATTGGCCACCTCTTACATAATAACTAAGTAAGATAGTTCCTAAATGAAAACAAGCGGCATTTAGTCTTCTTAGTTTTCTACTACCTGTTATATACACGCTGAAGTTTTGATGATTTAGTTCCCGAAGTGGGGCGGTTCCACTCATGATTACAAGCAACTTTTACTATGGGGCCAGCTCTGATGTCGTGAAAAAAAAATCAGCTGTACCATAAAAAAGCGCAATCCCTACTCGACCTTAACCTATGGAATAGCTGATTTTTATTTCGCGATATTAGAGTTGACCCCATAGAAAAAGCTGCTTGTAATCATGAGTAGAACCATCCCACTGCGGGAACCAAATTATTAAAATTTGACGCATAATATATCACATTATTTCTCGTTTTCAAACTCATTTTAGAATTACTCACTTATTTTATTTATTTTATTTATTTATTTATATATTTAGTACACACAACATTTTTACAAGAAAAATAATGGACAGAAGAGTAGTACAAGGGCACACTTAATGTAGTTTCAAATAGATAATGCTAAAATTCAAAATAAGATACTTTAATTTAGACATAAGTTATCTTTACAAGTTCCTTGTGGGCCATTTTTTATCAATAATAACATAACCCTTCAATAAAATTATATTTCTTTAATAAATTATAAAAAATGTTGGTCCAAACATTTGCGTATTGACAGCCAACATTATCGCGGTGCGGTCCGAATCATCAACGAGCAGCGTGACCTAACGCGGTTGTAAAACGGCTGCTAACTAAAACGTCCACTGTTATTTATTATAATTGTGACGCGGGGTCGCACAGACCGTCGTGACCAACGACGGGTCAACTAAAACACGGATTTATTTTGCCAATAATCCCGAGTCGTCATTAGTGTGAAACTCGTACTGTGGTCTGTTTAGATTTCCTTGTTTTGTTATTATTATAGGGATGGGACTCGAATCACAATTGATTCGAATGACGTCAATCCAAGCTCGATTCGAAAAAGTATTTATGCTGATTCGAATCATCGCCAGATTCGAATTGGTTGGCTGATTCGAATCACAGTTCGAAATCGAATCGCTTTTTTTATTCCAATATTTTATGGCATAGCAAATTTACCTTAGGGGCTGAGAACTACTGAGAAGGCAGTTTAATATTCGTTTAAAGTTTTAATTTCTTTAACCATGTTCAGTATTTTAAGATATTGTGTAAAAATTCTAGTAGGTACAATTAATTGATATTGATTCGAGTAATCGTATTAATTCGAATCATTATATTGATTCGAATCATCATAAGGATACGAGTCATCACATTGATCCAAATTATTATATCGATTCGAATCATTGTTAAATTCGAATCGACGATTCGAACTACTTACGGTTAATTCAAATCGACTCGAATACATTTTTTTATTCGAGTCCCATCACTGATTATTAATAGAACTAATCAACGTTCAAGAGGTGTAAAAATTTAAGTACTGGCGATTCGTATACTGAATCAAAATCAGCATTCTATTATCTCGATAAAGAACAATTTACATGAAACAGATACAAAAAAACTAAAATCAAAGCCACGAACAGAACACAAAAAGTTTTCGCTATAAGCACAACTCAAAAAACTGTTGTAAATCCAAAATTACAAACAATAGTTTGGAATAAATATTTATATGCTTTTTGTGGCTTTTACAATGAGTATTTATTTGTACAAAATATAGAGCTGATAATAATAATAAATTTAGTATTTTTTTACCTACATGACATAATCAATCAATAACATAACAATACATATTTTAACCAGTTATTTTTTTTTAAACATATAATAATCTCCCAATATTATTTAGATAAACGTTTATGTATAAATATAAAAATAAATAACTTTAAAATACGCCGATGAGAATTTAACCCACACAATTTATTATAATAGCTTTTCTTAAATGACTTCATCAGACACAATGTTAATTTTTTCTCTCATAACGCACATTATTTTAAAATATGACATGAAATTTCATCGAAAGTCACGTAGAAAGAATATATATCATACCAAAGAGATTAGCATTAAGCTCGATTTTGACGATGTTTATGACAAATCGTTGAGAGACGGTATTTTGAGCTTTACTTTTAAAATAACATTATTGTTTTGGATTCTTGTTTTTTTCTTTGTGACGTATCTTATAAGTATTACACTTAACTACATTTCAGAGTCGTATAAAATAGTTTAAAAATCAATAAAATCATAATATTACATTGACCGTATTTCCTATAAATGCCTAATTTCTACTTCATTAAAGGTAGGCAGTAAATTAAGGGTTAAGATTTCTATGATAAAAAAAACTTTTAAAAGTTTTCTATGAAATAATAGTTACCGACCAATAATTCTCAATTTTACAAAACAATGGAAAGTGAATTCTTATAAAATGATTTATTTTATATTATAAATATTATTTTAATAGTGACTCTATAGCTCGTGTTTTTGGCGCCATTTTGTCGAGTTCGGTTCGGTGTCTATTTTAATTATTTGCAAATTGATTCATAGTGCATATTGTTGTCTTAAAATTAGTACAGTTTTGTGGTACAAGTGTACGCAACTGAACAATATGTGGGATAATTGAAATAGGCGCGATCTTGGTTGTGTGAAGCCGAGACTTTTACTGTAGTGGTGGCTACCTCGGCAGAACTTACCGAGTAAACTGTCTTGATATAATTGGTACCAAATGCTCCAAGCACCATTGGAATGCAATGCACCCGCATTCTAATGTAAACTGAAATAATACCTACCACTGAACTATTCAACACTGGCAAAAATTACTTCCAAGAAGAAAGTAGATTCCCAAAACAAAAATAAGAAGAAGAAGAAGACTCTATAGCTTAGTTGGAAGAGCATTGGACCAGAGCTCCAAAAGACTCGGATTCGATTCAAGCCTGAGAAAATGATATGGTGACGACGACGGGTCGAATTTTTTCTAGTATAATAATACTCATAGCATTGTGAATGCTAAAATCTGGTACTAAAAAAAATATTTTTATAAAGACCTCATTAAAAATAAACATGGCTTGATAGATCGCTGGCAAACAGCTAATATCCAAGGGGCCATACAGAAACTGGATATCCGAAGACTTGCAAATTGAACATGATATTTCACACCATCCCGTAATGAGGACCTTGGGGTCGCATAAATACATCCCGATAACTTATCCGTACTTTCTACCATTCGCAAGTAACTTAACTATAACTTGAATAAACTAGTAGACTTAAAAACGCTTTTATTGCGACAGCATAAGGTCGAGATTGCAGATTGAAAAGTGTTTTTATTTTTAACCAAGGAGTGTTGAGCAAAGAGAGTTTATTTGTCTTTTGATTATTCGTAAGGATCGTTCTTTATGTAAAATACAAAAGTAACTGTTTTGTGTTTATAAAATATTAGCTACTAGGTAGAAAATATTAGGCCGCTTTGATTACAGCATAAAACAACTGCCTAAACATTAGCTTTTAGCATTAGTTATTAAGCATTAGTTTTTCCACATAAACAATAGTTGATCCCACGTTTATTACGTTTAAAAAACTACTTTTGGTAAGTTTAATACTTTCTATTATGTCACAAAAAACCATTCTCTATTTGTTTGAGTTTTTGTTTAAATATAAGTATATTTGGCTAAAACAACTGCCTTAATAAGCATTAAAACAATAATAGGGATGTTGACTTATGAATAAAATAACGAAATACTAATAAAAATCGTAAACATATCAAACTTTTGGAGTAGTTTATATACCTCTTGGTTTTATATATTGCGTATTATTTGTTTTATGACCCTTCAAAGTTGGATGGACAAGTCCATTTAAAAAGTATAAAATTTGTTAAAATAAATAATACTCGTACATTTAATTAGTCCGTAAAATTTATAGCAAATTTGTCTAAGAAACCATTTTGATAAACACAATATTTAAAATAGCTGCCGAACAAATTTCCTATGCGTTGCATACAACGTAGGAAGGCGTGACGTCATAACTTGGTAGCCGTAAGTATGGAGCGTTTTCGGGTGAGTCCAATTTTGTGCATTTCAAACTGTGATATCTCGGGCAGTTTTCATGCAAGTGTAATAATTCTTATACAAATGTTTCTTTTTTTAGGGGTAATTTATGTAACATAAAATAAAAAAATAGTCAACAGGCCTATTGATCCCACGTTACTTATGTTTGAAAAACTACTTTTGGCATGTTTCGAGATCAGTCATTTTGAATATCCCTACTGCTTGGGCACAGGGGCCATTTTTGAATCGCTCGGCAGGCGTTGAGCGCTCTTTTCTACTGATTTTCGTTCGACATCTCATTATTTTGAGACATATGTCGAACGAAAATCAGTCGAAAAAGGCGCTCGACGCCTGCCGAGTGATTCAAAAATAGGGCCCCAGGCCGTCCTTATGGATGGATAAGGAGTTGGCATGTTTAATACTTTCTATTCTTTCTAAACCACTCTCTCTGTTTATAAAAAGGTGAATTTTTGTTTAAATGTAAGTATATATTTTTTTTCTTTTTACGGGGTTGGCAACGTTTATGCGATACCGCCGGGCTTAAAATATTATATAATCAAAGGATTATGCCGATTTTACTATACAAGCTAGGCCATGATGCGCTTTGATGAAATTACCAAAATACTATAGTAATTTTATAGTGATTGCGTGGAAAGAATATCATTAAAATATAATGCGGGAAAAAAGAGAAATCTCAATCTCAAGGAGCCGTTTGGGGTTACATTTTCCTATTATATGACATTTTATTATCTAACTCTTTTTGACATGACATGAGTCTGTCACAAATATTGTATGGTTAATGCGCATCATGGCCCAGAATGCGGCATGATCCTTTTACATTGTACTATGCGAGCAAAATAAGAATAGTACTATCACACGGTAATCTTGATATTTTTAGGGTTCCGTACCCAAAGGGTAAAAACGGGACCCTATTACTAAGAGTCCGCTGTCCGTCTGTCTGTCTGTCATCAGGCTGTATCTTATGAACCGTGATAGCTAGACAGTTGAAGTTTTTACAGATGATTTATTTCTATTGCCGCTATAACAACAAATACTAAAAACAGAATAAAATAAATATTTAAGGGGGGCTCCTATACAACAAACATGATTTTTTTTTGCCTTTTTTGCTCAATATTAATAACGAGAACAGGTAGACAGTTGAAATTTTGACAGATGATGTATTTCTGTTGCCACTATAACAACAAATACTAAAAACAAAATAAAATGGGGCTCCCATACAACAAACGTGATTTTATTGCCGTTTTTTGGTACGGAACCCTTCGTGCGCGAGTCCGACTCGCACTTTGCCGGTTTTTTCCTTTTCTTGCACATCCTATATCCTGAAGTGGAAGCAAAACGCAAACAAATATGGCCGTTTTGACAGTACTATTTATTATTATTTAACTCGCATATTACATTGAGAAGCAAAAGGACAATAAAAAACCGGCCGTGCGAGTCGGACTCGCGCACGAAGGGTTCCGTACAAAAAACGGCAAAAAAAAAAAATAAGTACGTTTGTTGTATGGGGGCCCCCTTTAAATATTAATTTTATTCTGTTTTTAGTATTTGTTGTTATAGCGGCAACAGAAATACATCATTTGTGAAAATTTCAACATTCTAGCTATCACGGTTCATGAGATACAGCCTGGTGACAGACAGACAGACAGACGGACAGCGGAGTCTTAGTAATAAATAAATTAATAAAAGCTTGGACAATTTCACACAGCGCCTTCTAGCCCCAAACTAAGCAAAGCTTGTAATATGGGTGCTAGTCAACTGATATACTACTTATATATTTTTTTTTAAATATATACTTATTGTACATAGTAACACCCAGACCCGTCACAGAAATTAAAATTCATCATTTCAATTTCTGCCCGGCCGGGAATCGAACCCGGGACCTCGGGACCTCTTGCGTGGTAAGCGGCATGTTGACCACTACACCACTCAGGTCGTCGTAATAGAGTCCCGTTTTACCCTTTGGGTACGGAACCCTAAAAAGTGTTTAGTCAGTATTAGATATCAGTACTCTTAGCTAGGACAGCTATCGAAAAAAATAACCCGCGTATATAAGTACTCGATAGAGTAATTAGCTATGGAAAATTTCATTACACTTTTCTCCGGTAAATGGCGATGTACTTTCCCAGACAAAATTTCTGTATCGAAATTTTCGTACACGTTTTTTTCTCGATAAATGTTCGTGCTAAGGGTACAGATTAAAAAAAACGAAAGAGAATCTAGGCCTTCAATTTATAACGTCACTTACGTGTTACCGCGTAAACCTAAATTATGCCTTTGCGTATATTTTCTGAAACATCACCTGTTTTCGTTGACACAAATGCCGCACAATGCTCACGCTGTAAGCTTAAGATCGATTGACGTATTAAAGACAGGCGAGGCCACGAAATTAGCGTTAAGGTGGCACTAAGAGTGGCGCCCTCAGAGGCTTTTATTTAATAAGTTGTTAATAACAAATATTTTAATAAAACTTCACATATAATTTTTAGGGCCCATGGTTTAGTATTTTTAGAAGGTATCACTATATTCCCTCGTAGTCATTCGTAGAAGTAGATAGCAAATGTGTCAAAACGGTCACTATAGCAGTTTTGCTTCCTTCTTTTTTTCTTCTTCTAGAAGTGACTACGAGAGAATGTAATGATACCGCCTCAAAATATTAGACTGTGGGCCCTAAAAAAACGAGTTTTATTAAAATTGTGTATTAGAATTACAATATTAAATAAAATTCACCGCGCCACTTTCGGTCCACTTTACACTTCAACCATACGACCACCTTAACACTTCAACATCCGGAAAATGAGACACAATAGATTTTCTATTATTGTCCGGCCGCATGGCGGCTGCGCGAGCATTGAATAATTAAAGATAAAGGTAATTTACAAAGAAATACACAAAAGAAGAAGAATAAATAAGAAAACGGCCTTATCGCTAAGAAACTAAAAATTATATAAACTGATCAGAATAAAAAATAACTTAAATCTTCTCTGCAGAAGAGTAGAGTTGGCACGAGATAATTAAAGTGAAATAAATAAAAGTTAAATGAACTCAGATAAGAACTAGGTACTATATTCGTAGCAATTGTAGCATGTTTCGCTTGAGTTATGCTAAAGTTTGTAATATCGAAAAAAATTAAAGTACCTACTATTTCAATGAGTAGTGTATGCAGAAATGATTATCTTATTTTTATGATTGTTGTCAAATATCTTTATAATGGATTGCTGAGTGTACGTACCTAATACCTACGAATCTAAAATAAACATAGTGTAAAACATTTTTTCAATGTTAAACATAACAGGTTCAGTATTATAAACAATTGTGTATAGAAAACTATGCCTATTTGATTAATCCTTTTATATCACTGGAGTTGCTTCTTCTTAAATGCCATTAAAATCGCCGTTTTCCTGGCCACACGTTATCTCTACCCCCTCCAAGGGGTGTAGGTGAGCTAATGTGAAAACGCATTAATCATTCAGTTTTATACAAGTCTGACTTTGGTTCGGGGATGGGATGTGCCAAGAATGTGATGCTATCGGAACGTGTACATTACACCTAATGATTGAAATGTGTGAAAGGGCCTTTGTAATTAATAGGAAACACCATGATCGAGAAAATTGAAAAGTTCCTATAGAAAGTTGAGAAAATCAACGTTTCGTCAAACAATCCTGTTTCGTTCTCCAAAACTAGACCGATTTAAAAAACTTTTTTCATCAAAAAGTAAATAAATGTTTTGGCTGTGATCTTGTGTTTTGCTTTTTAGGGTTCCGTACCAAAATGGTAAAAAAGGAACCCTTATGGTGTGACTCAGTCTGTCTGTCTGTCTGTCACAGCTGGATATCTCGAGAACTACTAATGGTATCAACTTGAAATTTAGAATAGTTTGAGATGACATTTACCCAACTATTTTGCAAATAAGAAACTAATAATAATAAAAAAATAAATATCGTTTTTACAACAGGGACTGAAAAGGGGTCTTAAAAATTTGAAGTGAAGCTTCTAGGGCATGTGGGGTATCATATGAAAGAGCGCCGTTTGCACGTTTTCAATCATTTTTCCTTTTTGTTTGAGGCCGCATAGTTTTTGATTTATAATGAAAAATTAAAAAAAAATACCGTCCCCCCCCCCCCTATCTCCGAAGTTTGCAATGAAAAAAATCTGAAATAATTCTATGTGATATCAGTTTATATAAAGATTACAGGAAAAATAAAACAATGTATCAATATAGCACACTTTTTTTTAATTATCAAATTTCTAAAAAAGTTAACATTAGTTCCACTATCGGTCAAGAGATGGCGCTGACCTAAAACTGCAATACTTATTTGATTATTCTACTCTGCAGTGTGGTTTAATGGTGCAATTATGATGGTACGGAACCCTCGGTGCGCGAGGCCGACTCGCTCTTGACTGGTTTTTTTTTTAAATAATGTCGTCAATTTTGATTACTGGATGTCTAAACAATGGCATTTTTTTAGGATTTTGAAGATGAATATCTCTTTCAATAATTAATTTATGAAAAAAGGGAAAGCATGGAAACACAGCCAAATCCTTTTTTTATAATTTATTAAAAAAAGTATTTAAATCGGTCTAGTTTTGGAGGAGGAAACAGGAGACCATGAAACGTTGACTTTGTCAACTTTATATAGGAATTTATTAATTCTCTCGACCGTGGTATTTCCTCTTAAAATGGTTGTGTAATTTCAAATTTAAGACTTTGCGCATTCACAATGTTATTTTGAAATAATAATATTAAATTTACTACCTATAAAAAATCGATTAGCCACCAGGAGGGGGTACTATTATATATTTTATTTGCTGCCGTAGATGACATGGAAAGAATAAAAGATCTGACACTATTAAAGACATTAAATAACTGTTCTTAAATAGGAGAAATAATACCACAATACGTTAGTTATTATTAGTTACTTGCATTGCTCGTACGAATTTCTGACACCATCGAAAGACAGGTATAATTAATAACAGCTGACTTAATGTCATCAAGAAATAATAAAAAATAAAGCCTATTATTAACCTTTACAAACAATATAAGACAGTGACACACAGAGTAAAATAAAATATATAATTAATTTCTTTTATGTTTAAAATATAATATCGCTATATGTTATACCATTTTAAAGACCTGCGCTATTAAAACACGCATACAATACCTACCTAGTAAGTGTTATTGAAAGGCGAACTATACTTTTTGTAGCAAATTAAACTTTAAGTTGCGATTTTAAGGTTGGTTTTGCTTGTTTTGTTGAAAAAATCGCCAAGATTGAAGCGACAAGGGGTGTTATAATTACGAAGTGAGACAAAGTTGACGACTCAAAAGTATTGTATAGACATAACAACACTTAAAAATTCAAGTTGATGTCAACCACACTTTGTTGTGTAATAACGACACGACATCATTACACGACACGTCCCTCTATAGCCCCCGTTGTCTTGAAAACATGTCGAATTAACGAGGGCAATACAAGTGACATTTGTTCAATAAGTTTTGCGGAATCCATTATAATGTAAACGCGTTCGATGCTTTGTTTGTAGCTTTTTGTATTGATACCCAATTACCCCATTGTACTCTGTAAGTAGGTGATAATTATCGGGAATAATATTTAAGTCTAAAAAAATCTGTGGAATCATTTTAAGACTTCAAGTATGTTTTTCATTTAATTATTTTTATTCATTATTTATTTTAAATGTATTATTTACTTTAAATAATGTTTAACAGTGAAATAAGTTATTGTTATTTAAGATTGGTGTAGGTTTAGATCTGCGACATTTTGTAGTTAGGTAATAAGAATAAATAAAACTTACTAGAACGGAAACTCCCGCCCCGAACGGGCTCAAAGTTACGATATTAGCCTACTTGTTAAACAGGAAACTCAATCGGGCTGCCACGGCCGGCGTCGCCGCACACGTTTTTGCCTGTTTGTGCGTTCCGTACGATCTTGGAAACAAATTACAATGGCGTCAAGTTATTGTGGTATGTTTGGTCATACAACCGCCTTAAAGTATTATAAATAGAGTATCAGTCATACCCAGCTTTATACAATACATTTCGTATCTATTCTGTGATTTCGTTACGTGATGAAAGTTGAAACATATCGAAACAGTAAAAGGCTTAACCTAAAAATATTGTACAGGAAGGTAGGTAAATTTTTGTTCAAAATTTAATTTAATTTCCATACTAAATGTTTATTTACTTTATTTATACAAACTCAGGAGTAGGTAAGTACTTACCCAGAAAAAGTAAATAATTTATTTTTGTATCTACTAACTAGACTAAAATAATGATTTAAAACTAAAGAAAAACTCATATTTTAGCGATATTATCTTTAAACGTAAGCAATATTTAACAGTAAGCAACCCTGGCAACAGACCTGGACGACAGCGGGGCGTAGCGACGTGAAGGGGGAAGTAGTTATATAAATGGCGGCATTCGGGACTCGGATAAAGAAGAGTCCGTTCTAGTAAATTTTATTTATTCTTATCGTTAGGTGTTAACGACTGCAAATGGAGCCAGAACCAACGTACTATGGATGTCCTGACGAATCGACGATAATATCTTTGTGGTCACCCATCCCATGACTGGCCCTTGCAAAAGTTGCTTTACTGCTGCAAGCAGAAAGCACTAACCCGATGCGCCCTCGAGCTTTCTGCTCAATAATGTTGCGCGTCAAATGTTATATAAGGCATAAAATATACCTAACCATGATATGATAATATTAAATAAGATACTAGAAAAAAATCATCTCGCCATCAGATCATTTTCTCAGGGGAAACAATTCTCGCGCACTGCGACATTACTCGAATTCGAGATTATCTCTAATCACAAATATTTATTGTAAATGTCACTAAAATCTCTATTGCAGCCAAAAAACTTATTATCAGCAATTTTCGACATTACAAGTCGAAAGACATTGTAATCTCTACGATTTCTTGACTTTTTCGAGATATCTCGAATTTGACACTATATCATACGCGCCCAAAATTCACCTCTCTTCAATATCTGCCTGCAAGAAATAAAACGCTGTTTAACATTGATCACTACCTATTGGCTTAGTCGGTCACCCATCCCAAACCCGATCTATTTTCAAAGTGGTTACCACATGGTCACCCATCTCACACCAGGCCTTATTTAAAGTTGTTTTACTTTCGTCGCATTGCAGTCACAAACGGTCACCATTCCCACACCCAGCCATTTCCTAGAATTGCTTTACATTCGTCATCGCAGTCCCAAATGGTCACCCATCTCGTACCCGGCCTCTTCAAAAGTAGCTTAACATTCGTTATTGCAGTCCCAATTGATCACCCATATCATAAGAAAGAGACAATTCTACACTTCTACTAACGTAACGTTAGAGTTATTCAATCTCTACCGCTATCGACCACACGTTGCATGTCGAGGGCTAGCCATCGACGTATCTCTATGGTGCCATTTCGAGAATACCAAAAACAGGTTTCAATAGACAAAATGGCGGGCCCGCCATTTTATTTCGACATATCTCTATTTCGACATTTTGAACTTGAACCTGTGGCTTCTGGAAGTCCGGTCTAATGCTTCAACTCAGCTACTAAGTCACTAATGACTCGTGATCGTTACTACTGACTCAGTAGCTCGGTTGGAAGGGCATTCCGGACTTCCAAAGGTTTAAGTCCCGCCTGAAAAAATGATAACAGGAATTTAATGTCTTTGAATGGTGTCGGATATCGGTTACACCTAGGTTTAACCAACAGCTACCGGCTACACCTACTAGGCGTACGTAGTACCCGCACTTCGGGTATAAGCCGTGACATACTTGTCATAATATCCATGTAAGACAAGCGGGTTGGATATCACTGTGCTTGAGTTTTTTAAATGAACATCGCTGCTGCATACTTTCTGATCCACCGAGTTGTAAGCTGACGTACTACCTAATATAAAATGCATGAAACAATACAAGTAGCAATAAATATAAACAAAAATAGGGTTTTTATTGAACAAATTCGCGGTAATGAGAATGAGAGGGCAGTTCATTCATATTTAATTGGTCCGGAGTCTAGTTTTATAGCCCTCTTGGCGCAGGGGTGATTTTTTTTTTACATTTTTTTTTTCAAATACCCGATAGGTTTGAGTGGTATTGTAGAGGACAGTGCGTGTTGAATGCTAGATTAGTGTGGATAAGACGATGTTCTTTTTTCATGAAACCTATTTGAAACCACATCCATACAGTCTTATTACTAGGTACTTGTTTATAATACTGTGCCATAGCCATGTGTTGATAAATATAACCGTGTGATTAAGTAATTAAAATACTAACTGGGATATTCATGAAAAACTTAATAAATCTATTTTAGTTACCAAGTGAAGGGTACAGAGAAAGAAAGATCATTGTCACTTGAGGATAATTTTGAGAAAAATAAAAAAATACTTAACATCTTTAACATTATCGGACAATGATCTTTTTAAATACAGAGACTGGGAAGGGGAACTATGCTATATTGACGTTTTTGAGGCACAATGATTCGTTTAAACTATTTTTCTGCCCTGTGAGGCGCATTTCGTGTAACTTTTTGCATCATGTTTTGAGAAAAACGCGTTTAAAGGTAAAAATCGTTTTTTCGTTATTATTTCTAAACTATTTATAAATTTAAGTAATAAAAATTGCCAAAAAATAAAGCATAGATTATAAAACAAGGCCATAGTGTATTTTTTACAATATGTTAATTAAATAATTGTTAACAGCGATTTGAAATTATAGCTTAATTCAAATTCCATACAAATCGTGTTACGCGAGGGCGTGTATCTAAGTTACACGCGATCCGTGCAATAAGTTGTATATCTACTGAAACATATCTATCAGTTGTAATTGGAGTTACACGGTGTAGGCAAAATAGAAATGGTATTAAAAATATATATGAAATCTTAAAGAAAACACAATATTTAAGTAATAAAAAGATGCAACTTTTATTATTATAAAAGAAAATTTATTATTTATTATAATTGGAAAATTTACTGGGTTTTACTTTTACTTCTTTATTGGGCTGGGTGGACTTTTATAAAAATTAAAATACTTTGAATTGTTTTATTTCTATTTTTTTATAAAACATAACAACATAAATAGAAATACTAAAACCAACAATATAAATAGAAACATTTAAAATGTATTTATTATATTTTCTAAATGTTTTCCTAAGGTCCACCCAGCCCAGTCATAAAGTAATATTACTTATTTATATTTTTAAAATTGTTATATTACTTGCGTGGAATTTTTTTTGCTATCCCTCGGGAACAATACTTTTTTTGGAATAAAAGGTACCATAATGTCCTTCACTGTCCCCTGACAACGTGTATGTAAAATTTCATGATGATCGGTTTAGTAGTTAAGACGTGAAGGCGTAACAAACAAACAGACAAACAAATTAACAAACAAACGGACTTTCTCATTTATAATATTAGTAAGATTAGTAAGGATATTTTCTAAAAATATACTTAAATAAAACAATACAAAGTTTAGTCTACCCAGCCCATTGAAAAAGGAAAAGTAAAGTTTCTAAAAATATAAAGACAACATTACCAAGTTTTATAATTTTTATATTAACGTAAGTTAAAACTAAGTATTACAGTTAATCGTCATACTAGAAAATATAATGAATATAAAATTTTAATTGTAATATTTAAAATTTATATTTAAAATTTTCTAAAAATAAAATAAAACAAACCTTTATAAAAGTATTTTTACAAAAGTTTATACACAAAAGTACACCCAAATATTTATAATAGTACACCCAGCCCAGTAAAAAAGTTTTATTAATATAAAAAATATATTTTTTAAAGTTTTTTTAAAATAAAATTTAATTAATCCTGTTTTTTAATTTTAATAAAAATCCAGCCAACCCAGTAAAAAAGTAAAAGGCCAGTAAAGTTTCTGAAAATAAAAAAAAATATTTCCCAAGTTTTATAATTATTTATGTAAGTTAAAACCAGGCAGGTATTACAGTAAACCGCCATCCTTTATAAGTCCAAAGTTATCCTAAAGTTCTAGAAAATATAATAAATATCAATTTTAAATTGTAATATTAAAAATGTATATTTACTATATTTTCTAAAAATAAAAATAAAAACAAAAACCTAAGTTTTTATTTTTTATAAGTCTACTCAGTCCAGTAATACAATATTAAAAGTTGAAAAATAATCAGTTTTACTACAATTAATAAATCTTTCTCTGCCTACATAACAAAAATTAACTTCAATCCCAACAAAGAACAGAATATTTGGCCACAAAATAAAAAAAATCTATAGTAGGTATTCCATTGTTATTTTTTAATAACTATGGAAGACTATAGATATTTATCAGCTGTTTTCAGCCCATTTTAAACAAAAAAAAATAATAGCTGAGTTATGACTTGGTTTGTTGGTTTGTTTCGTCATATCGTGTATCTATAATTACTCTAGATAGATACGTTTAGCTGGCGCCCGCGCCTGTTATGCCTATCTGTGGTAACTCAATTACACAGCGATCGCGTAACACGCGCTTAAAATTCCAGAGTTACACTAATGTGGCAGGCCTGTTCCTGAAAAATTTCAGGAACAAAGTCAAATTTTTTTGAAGTGCCCCATATAGAAGGGGGCTAGACGATCTCAATAAGACCTGTTAAGCTTAATTAGTGTATCTCAAGATACACTAATTGTGCCTCACAGGGCAGTTTTGGCTTCATGACTAAACAGCTTTATCTTATACCTTTAAACGAGCAATTCTTGTATATATATTTATTTATTTATATGTAGGTATATTTCTGTGACCTCGGAAACGGCTCTAACGCTTTCGCTGAAATTTGGTATATGGGGGTTTACGGGTCGATCTAGATCTAGTCTTATGTTTGTGAAAACGCGTGTTTTCGAGTTTTCATTAGTTTTTCATGCGTTTTTCTTTCGACGCAGAATATGGTCGCTAATTTCTTCCGGCCGGCCACTGTCCGTCTGGTCCAGCGGGTTAAGATAGGGACGGCAAGAAACGAGTGTTACGTGTTCGAATCCCGCTCGGTGACTTACTTTTTTATATGTTCAAGCTTATGTATATAGTTTTTATTGTTTTTAGACAAGTTTAAAAAAGAATAATGTTTGAGATAGCAATGTAGATTATCACCTAAACACCACCATATTACAATAAATAGTAATAACCGAGCAAAGCTCGGTCGCAAAGATATTGAATTTTATACTAGATGGCATTGTTAACTCATAATCGGAAAAAAGTGTCAATGATCTTTCTTTCCCTGTACCCTTCAAGTGTTTTCTCTTTTCGTTCGTATTATGAATTGAGTTTGAACGAAGAAGGCAAAATACTATTTTTACTAAAATGGATTTATTAAGGGTTTAATTTTTTTATGAATAACACGGTGAGCATTTTGTAAAAAACTTAATGTAACAAACAAATAATCTTATTTATTTAGCTTCACGATCTTAAAAGGGTTTTGTAACAGCAATTACAACAAATAATACACTTTAGACATTTTAATGTAGACATGGACCCCAAATTTCATTAATTAGTACTACTTAAAAAAAAGATTCCATTGATTAGTTCTACTTAGAAAATTTTTCCACAACTTAGGAATGGCGTATCCACATAAATCTAACAACCACCAGCCGGTAGCAGCGTTGGTCGAGATAAAAAAAATACTCGAAATAATATCGAAACGCCATAAAAAGGCACCGCTATAAACAGACAAACGCGGATAATCGAGACGAGTGCCGTAACGTAACGCATTGTGGACGGTTTACGTTCCTCGTAATATTTTATAGCCGGTTTGTTCATCGGATGCTTTTAAAGGAACGAGAATTCTGTTTTGTGGTGCCAATATCTTTTTTAGTGTTTAGGAGGGAAATATTTCCCTCCTAAAGCCTGTAGTTTTGTAAGTGAAGGCCTATGAAAAGCTTTTGGATATTAGTTTTCGATTCAGTGCCTTAGGATGGGTAGCCTAAGTATTTCATGCTCTCTTTAATCATTTCTGTGGTGGCGTCGTGTGGGGCGGGTCGTTACGTTCCCTCAAATATGGTTGAGCGAAGCGATGGCTGGTCCATGCGTCATGCTCGTGAACGGGTGCTGCCAGTGGGAATGGGTCTGCTTCTGAGTACCTATCTTAACGCATATTGAGTTGTAAGAATTGCGTTTTTATTTTTTATGTCTTGCATCAAGTGTTTTTTGGTTCGAGTAGCAGACAGAGTGATTTCTCAACTAGTTGAAAGTTATTTACTCTCACATTTACCTATCTGAATGTAGTAGATATTCAATTTTAACCTACCTACCCAATGTGTGCAAACTTTTGTTAATTATTGTGATGGAAAATGACCTCACTTTAAACGTGGAGCTCATTTTTCAATGTTGACGACTTTGTATGAAATATACAGGGAGAAAAAAGCAGCCCTTGACGAGTTTCTTGCCGGTTCTTCTCGTTACAAAGTCTCCCGCTTAGGGTTTGCGAACCGATGGCGTAGCTTCTATGACATTCACAAGTGCTTGTAACAGCCTAGACTGAATAAATTATTTTTGAATTTTGAATTGAATTTTGAATAGTAACGTTTTGGAACTCACTTTATTTAGTGCTTTAAGCAATTAAAAATTAATTCAGGTGAATTTCTTGTGAAATGTATGAAAAAAATGTGAAGTAATTTTGTGTGTAATAATGTATCACCTGTGGTACCAGGAAAGCTGCTGCTATCCTATACCAAAATCTGACACTCTGTCAAACCTCAAATCGGTCCCTTAGCACGAACAGCTATCGAAAAAAATAACGCGTGTAAAAACATTGGATAGAGTAATTTTGAATGGGAAATTTTTACAGCGCCATCTACCGCCGAAAAGCGAAATTAAATTTTTCATAGATAATTACTCTATCGAATACTTTTACGTGCGTTATTTTTCTCGATAGAGGTTCGTACTGTATTCCACCTCATCACGGCTGAGTTATCGCACTATCTTTATAGTGTAATAATTACGATATTGGTAAATTTTCTGGGTAACTTGCTAGGCGACTTTAGTCAACTAGGGCTTATAATCGACAATCGCTTGTCAAATCGAATTACCTCAATGAAATTAGGTATGCGATTCTATTTTACAAGCGCCACTTCATTGAAATTAGGTTTGCGATCCAATTTTACAAGCGATTGTCGATAAAAAGCCCTATTCGACTAAAGTCGCCAGCAAGTAACCCGGAAAATCGATCCGTGTAAATGCACAATAACGTAGTATGGATTAAGTTGTAACTTAACCACAATAATATGAATACTATTATTGGTGTTTTATTGTACAATGCGATTAAATTAACAATAGACAGTGATCCGTTGCAACTTCATTCGATAATGTATGGCAAAGGGAAAATTTTACAGATTAAAATAAGTCTTTTTGTACCGCAAGCGCCCTGAAGTTAGTCACAGTTGTACTCTCGGACCAAGAAACAAAGAGTCGTTGTTTCATAAAGTTAATATTATAAACAAAATCTGTGAAAAAAATAAGTTAAATGTGTTAGAAAGGGACGTTTTATTTTCGTAACGGTGTATATTCCAACGATTTTAACGAAACAAAACCGGCCAAGTGCGTGTCGGGCCACGCGCAGTAGGGTTCCGTAGGTACCATACCATATTTTAATACCGCTATCATTTTTCGTCTGAAAAAATAACTTTGTTTTTCACAGTGTTTGTATGAATGACAAAGTTATATTTGCGGTTTTGGAAAATGTACTATATCTCGAAAACTAATTATGTATCTCATTCAAAACAATTTTCGTTGAAAGTGTTTATTAAGATCTATACTTTATATTTTTTTTATATTTTTCACCCTCTTACTTTAAAAGTTAAAGGGGGGGGGACACACATTTTACCACTTTGGCGGCATATATTTTTCAAACGGTTGACTTTAAAAAAAAATAGTCTTAAGAACCTTAACGTCATTTTTAAAGACCTATCTATAGACACCCCACAAGTATTGGTTTGAAGAAAAAAAATATTTTCAGTTTCAGTTCCATGTATGGGGAGCCCCCCCTTAATCTTTTATTTTTTTTATTTTTGTATAAAAATCGTAAAGCGGTTCACAGAATACACCTGCCTACTAAGTTTCAACTATGTAGTCCTAATACTTTTGGAATAAAGTGGCTGTGACATACGGACGGACAGACAGACAGACAGACAGACAGACAGACAGACAGACATGACGAATCTATAAGGGTTCCGTTTTTTGCCATTTTGGCTACGGAACCCTAAAAATTTAACTCTACACACCTCAGTCATAGTGCAGTTGTAGAATTATGATTCGTTTTCTGACAATAAGAATAAAATCATAAGTGATTTGTTTATCGTCACTTATAGCTTTTCTTCTTCTTGGCGCCCTTTCTTCTTGTCAGTAAAAAAAATCTGAAACGGGTGGTAGGAAAATATAGACGATTCAACAGTGCTTAATTATTAAATTTATTTGAATATAGCAATTTTGACTTTGACTTTGTATTTTCCAACACGCCGCAGTGCCAAAGTGTTCAGCTACTTTTGAAGCCAACTGTACTAGTACAATGAGTTAGTAATCCTGCCATTGTTGGACAGAATCCAATTTGAAATTCCATAGACGAGGGACAAAGCCTGATTGATCGCTCTTAAACGAGTAACATGCGATTTAGAGTTACGCTATTATGAATAGTTGTATAGGAACTATGACTAAACTAAACTTAAAAACGATAATTGTTAAATCTAAACTTAATTTATTGAAGACTACAATAATAGGGATGTTGACTTATGAATAAAATAACGAAATACTAATAAAAATCGTAAACATATCAAACTTTGGAGTAGCTTGTATACCTCTTGGTTTTATATATTGCGTATTATTTGTTTTATGACCCTTCAAAGTTGGGTGGACAAGTCCATTTAAATAGTATAAAATTTGTTAAAATAAATAATACATTTAATTAGTCCGTAAAATTTATAGCAAATTTGTCAAAGAAACGATTTCGATAAACACAATATTTAATATAGCTGCCGAACAAATTTCCTACGCGTTGCATACAACGTAGGAAGGCGTGACGTCATAACTTGGTGGCCGTTAGTATGGAGCGTTTTCGGGTGAGTCCAATTTTGTGCATTTTAAACTGTGATATCTCGGGCAGTTTTCATGCTAGCTTAATAATTCTTATACAAATGTTTCTTTTTTTTAGGGGTAATTTATGTAACATAAAATAAAAAATAGTCAACATGCCTATTATAGTGCTTAGGTATTTACTAGTTACATTGTTGACTAAAAGAAAAATTTTGAATAAACAAATGAAACGGTTTATGAAAAATGTTTCTTTTAGTAAAATTATAGTCTTTAATTGGTTTTCCGAAAAGTAATGCCTTACCCCTGGGTTTACGTTTCAACTCCAAAGATTTTATCGAAACAAAAAATCTAACTCTACACACCTTCGTCATAGTGGTTGTACAATTATGTTTTTTTTCTGACAATAAAATAAAATAAAATCATAAGTGTTTTTTCAAAAAAAACTTTGTAAATCTGTATGAAAAAGATAAATTGAATATACGATACTTTTATATCGGGTCATTTTGAACTAACCATCAAAATTTCAATGATGTGTCCAGTCCATGAAACTAAACAACTTTCTTTAAGAAACATGTGTCGAATTTCGCCACATAATTTTGGTCATCCCATACCAAATTGATCACGTGGTCTCTTTGATTTGTATGGATAGTCGATTTTTTTACATATTTGGCCATGTGTTCCTTAGAGAAAGTTGTTCAGTTTCATGGACTGAACACATCCTCAAAATTTAGATGGTGAATACAAAATGACCCTGTATACCTATAGAAGTATACTTCTTCCATTAAAATCATTACTTGTGCTCAGTAGTAAACGTGTTACCATCACTTATAAGGAACACCAATAAGTAATTTTAAATGTAAGTAATCACTGTAATCAGTTTCATAAATTCCCATAAATTGTCGTCGTACCACCAATTACGCGCCTTTCTTGTCGCAAACTGAATGAACTAAGTATCTTTGTATTTCAGTAAGTACTTCATCTTTTTGCTAAAAGTCGCCTTCCGGTGGACAATTGCCAAGAAATGAGCAAGTATACAATCCGGCCCTTTCTCACTGCAGCTCGTATAGTATTTTCGTCTCTGTCTATCATTTAGGATTCTCTGAATGGAGACTCCTTTTCTTCGTATTGCAATACCGTTCGATTTGGAGCGAGCTACAACGTTAATATTTTGGTTCGTATTCGTATGTGATAATGAGGTATCGCTTACTATTTTAAAATTATATTTTTCATAGTCATAATATTAACTATGTAGGATATAATCTATTTACTAGACTTATGCTATTATTCAGTTATTTCGCCACAATACTTTTACAACGCTCGTGAAAAAAAAAATATGTTTCTAACTTTTTGGAGAAGGCCCGAATTGTTTTTAAACAGTCAAAAACACTAACGTCACCAGTAGTGATCTAACTGATTGTCAACCCTGACTTTGATCCCACAACCCTTAAAATTCTAACGACCCTACCGATTGTATGGAACAACTGTATTTTTTTTGTGAAACTGAAAGATATTGAGTTATATTTTTATTAAAATGAGCAGAGACCATATTGACCCCAAAAGCCAAACTGCAGTACAAATAAACGAAGAAAAAGTTTATTTTTACTTAGAATAACCAAAATATTTTTTTATTAATATGATACTTGAGACAATAAACGTAAGGAGAATATTGCTAAGCAATATTTTTGGTTAATGTAGGCATAAACTTATTCTTCGTTTATTTGTACGGCATTAAGAGTTTTTTCTTTTTTCATTATAATTTTAAAATTTTATTTAGTACTTATATGATACTAAATATCCTTTAAATACGGTGATCGTGACGGAACTATAACAAACTTAACTTCAACTCACGCGCAGTGTATTTCTGGAGGCCGTCAATGAAAGTGAGATTCATTCAGATATGCGCATGCGCATAGAGCGGTTTGAACAATCGCCCCTCGCTGATTCATATCTACATTCTTGGGTACGTGCATAAGACAGTTAACAAACTATTTAAGGTAACTTATTTTGAACGTATCTATTTCTACAACATGAGAAAGTGAATATTATTCCCGCCCTACACTTGTCAGTATGGTAAATTCTCAACTATAGCAATATAGCGCAAATTAAACTTTTTTTTTTAAGTTTATGGTTTACCACCAGATTTATATGTATAATAAATATTATTCAAATTTTGAAAAATCTGTCAGTGTAATAGAAAGATCCATAGAAAGTCCAAAGCTATGTAACTAATACAGCTTTGGACTTTTTATTGTTATTCGAAATGAAAATTCTTTACCAGTTTGAATTCCGTCAAAGCTACGTTTATATTCACTCCTTTTTGGTACCTATAATGTTTTATTTTTATTTTTTTAATTTCTATAACTTTGGTTTTTCTATTGTTATTCAAAATGAAAATTTGTATCCGAAAAACTACGTTTGTAAACAAAACAAAACAATTTACGGAGTTACAGTTATTCATAAACAAAAACAGAACTTAACACTAGTCTTAAAGTTGATAAATCACCTCTGTTGACTATACATGTGTCGTAACACGGCTTTACGCGTGTTTTACTTTACCGACCATTACACGTCGCGCAGCAAAATTTACTATAGTGAACTATGGCGCAAAACGTATGAGAATCGCACAATTTCTAGGAACAACTGTTGTAAATACATTTAGAGGCTATTCAGAATGATTTAAACTCTTTAGTTAATGTTCGCGATTAATTAAAATATGAACAATGATTGCCTTGATTATGCTTGTTATGATAATTCAAGAATGGAGAAAACGCAGGAAAAACGCATTTTTTTAAGATTGTACCTTTTTAATGGTGAGCTGCATATTTGAAGCTTTCCATAAAAATAAATATTAAAAAGTTATTGATCCTGAAAAGACGTGCAGTATTAACTTAATTCACACTTTATTATTTTTAACACTTCTTATTTTACCCTACAAAAGTCCGTTGTCTATTTATAGCATCGATCGGTACCAATAGTCTAAGCGGTCATGGGATTTTTGGTAACGATCAAGGAAAAGGTTAGATTCATTTTCATGGGTTGTAGAATGGTCCCCTAATGTGAATGATCTCGGTCTGCCTGCTCTCAGTGGTTGCAACTTCGAATTATAGCGCTTACAAGAGGCTTCATTGTGACGAAAAAAAAACGATCAGAGAAATGGGTAGTTTTAGTACCTATTCAAAGTATGTCGTCTCTGCAGATGAAACAAGTTGGTCTGCCTGCTCATAGTGGTTGCATTTCTGAGCTATGACGTGCGCAAGTCACGTCATTGTTACGAAAAAAAAACGATAAGGGAAATGGTCAGTTTTAGTACCTATTCAAAGTATAGTATCTCCACGTGTGAAACAAGTTGGTCTGCCGGCTCTCAGTGGTTGTATTTAAGAACTATCATTGTGTACGCAAGACGCTTATTTGTAGAGAAAGCCTAAAAAAACTTTGAAAAACGGGACAATAGGCGAATTTTTAAGTGCACGCCGGCCGCTTGCGTATCTGTGACTGTATGAGTCCCCTCCCCACCTTAAGGCATCTCTACACTCGCGCGCGAAAAGCCCCAAACCTTCCGCGAAGCAGTGTGCGTAGTGTGGAACCGATTTGAATCGAATCCACACACCCGCGCGTGAGTACGGAGAGGTTTTTATGCCTGTGCCACCGCGCACCCCCATCCCCCCCTCCCCCACTTCCGGTTTTAGCGTCAATAGAGATGTTCGATCCGGGTGCCTTGTATCAATATTCCGGATCGCCATGGATCGTAATTCACTGTATTGATCCAGATTATAGAATCTGTATTGATAGGCATAGGCTACACGTTCGGTAATAGTAAATACTGTGGCCCAGCGCCATAGAGTAAATTTTAACCATGGAAAGTAAAATATTGAACATTCCATACAAATTACTTTCCATGGTTAAAGTTTACTCTATGGCGATGGATCTGGATCGGGATTTTTGGTAACGATCAAGGAAAAGGTTAGATTCATTTTCATGGGTTATAGAGTGGTCCCCTAATGTGAATGATGTCGGTCTGCCTGCTCTCAGTAGTTACAACTTCGAGTTACAGCGATTATAAGAGGCTTCATTGTTATGAAAAAAAACGATCAGAGAAATGGTCAGTTTTAGTACCTATTCAAAGTATGGCGTCTCCGTAACTGAAATGATGTGGTCTGCCGGCTCTCAGTGGTTGAATTTCAGAGCTATGACGCGCGCAAGTTATAACAAAATATTTATTTCGTGAAATTGTATTTTTAAAAATACTAATTGATAGAACTCTTTATTATGATGAAAAAAATGTCTTAAGCCATTTTTGACTAAAATGAATAGATTGGTCGGAAAAAATACTTTATGTTTTTTTTGTATGGAGTGAGATATTCAATGTGCTCTTTTGGCCAATTCCTAATTGTTTCTGCCTCAAAACTACTTCTGCGTCACTATTTTTAACGTTCGTTTAAAATAATCATACACTATCAACGCGCGCCCAAAATTGTACATTCACACAGCTTGGATTTTTAAACAGTATGAAATTGTATTTTTTAGTAAAAACTTTTTTTGCCATTCTTTTATTTTCATCAATTTTAACACTAGAAAAGCCAACAAAACGTTCAGTTAAGGTCTATTATACAATTGTTTTTACCATAATTACAACGCAACTAAAATATAAAGCTAAAGTGTTCTCAACAAAAAACCATAAATATCTGAGTTGTAATTGTTTCATTAATAGTTTTGACCTGACCAAATTCCTAACGAACTCTTAAGAGGTATTGCGGAAGAGATGGGGCCAATACTGGCTAAAGTTTTCAACGAAATACTATGCACGGTTATTATACCTAGACAATGGGCAGAGTCACACATAATACTCTTACATAAGAAAGGATCAAGGAAGGAAATAGGAAACTACAAGCCCATTTCACTGATTTCAAACACATACAAAGTCTTTGCAAAGGCATTACTAGATATAATATTTATTTTTATTTATTTATGGTATCTGGTAATCTTGATGAAAATCAACCAACCAAACAGGCTGGGCTCAGGAAAAACTACAATACAATATATCACATCACCATTAAACAACTCATCCAAAAACACAACGAATATAATAAGCTAATTTACAAAGCTAATTTCAATACCATTATCTGATGTCCTTACATTTATTTTAATGAAACAAAGAAGACCTAAAATTTTAAGTGATTTGCTTAATAAAATAACTGTATCACCTTATTTAAAGAAAATTAACTTTTTAGTACCACACGTAACATGACTTAACTAATATTAAAGAATAGACTACCTAATACAATTAAAATTAAATAAAGATTACCAAAATTTACAGGGCTTAGCTTCTTAACTAGAGACATACAATAAGACCCAATGTATAATGTTAAATATGTATATGGATAATTAGAAAAACAATTTAATTTTCATACAAACAAAGTAACTTTGATGCGTTGATCGTTTCGCTCGCTAACAGCGACCGGAAAACCCCTTTTTTGGTTAACCCAATTGATAGGGAAACCCTAATAAAAAACTTACCAAATGATAGGGTTTCCCTTTCGATAGGGTTAGTCGACGTTATGCTTACCGTATTGATAGGGTTTTTGAAAACAAGTCTATGAAATACCCAATCAAAAACCCTTTTAACGGTAAGTGGTTCATGAAATACCCAATCAAAACCCCTTTAACGGTAAGCGGTTCTGGGGCCCTATTTTTGAATCGCTCGGCTGGCGTCGAGCGTTCGTTTCTACTGATTTTCGTTCGACATTTAACTCAACCTCCATACATTTGAGTCGCGTTTCAAGAGCGATTAAACAATAGGCCCCCTGGTCCTTCGGCCCAGGTGGAACTAGGTATAAATTGCTTGAACTCGTTTTAAAACCCCTTCATAAAGCCTTCATAGGGTTTCCCCGATAGGGTTTTCGTATTCGGTAAGTGCTTACTTGGGTTACCCTTTCGATAGGGTTACCGTATTGATAGGGTTTTTGAAAACAAGTCCCTGAAATACCCAATCAAAAACCCCTTTAACGGAAAGCGATTCCGGTCCTTGCTCGTAAGTTCGACGACTTCCAACCTCCCAAACAAGTCGGGTTCCGAAAAGGCATTAGTACCATAGACCACATCCATTAAATCTGCTATTATGCTTGGCGTTCGTGGACTATGAGAAAGCGTTTTGATTTGATTGAAACCTGGGCGGTGCTGCAGTCTCTCCAAAGTTTCCAAGTAGACTACAGGTATATCGAGGTGATGTGGTACGAAAATGCCACCATGTTGATCCGAGTACAGAACCAGAGCACAAATCGTATCCAACTGCAGCGAGATGTGGGACAGAGAGATACTATTTCCCCGAAACTATTCACAGCTGCGTTGGGTGATATCTTTAAACTCTTAGCCTGGAAAGGACTCAGAATCAAGATGAATGGCCAGTACCTAACACACCTTCGTTTTGTCGATGATATAGTTCTTATGGCGAAAACCTTGGAAGACCTGAACACAGTGCTCGAAGATTTCCGTTAGTGCTTCCCAAAGAGTGGGTCTCAAGATGAACATTTATAAGACGAAAATCATATCGAATGCCCATGTTGTGCCCACTCCAGTTCATATTGGGAACACTAGGAGTTGTTGTCCATTACGTAGAAGTACCTAGGACAGGCAGTCCAGTTAGGTAAGTCCAACTGCGGGAAAGAGATCTCTCGTCGAATCATACTCAGATTGGTAGCATTCGGGCAGCTTCGAAAACATCTTTCCGTCCGATTTACCTCAGTGTCTCAAGACGAAAGTCTATGACCAGTGTGTGTTGTCAGTGATGACTTCGGCAGTGAAACGTGGCCGCAAACTATGGGTCTCATAAGGAGGCTCAAGGTCACCCAGCGGGCAAAGGAGAGAGTCATAATCGGCGTTTTTCTGCGTGATCCAATCAGAAATGAGGAGATCCGCAGGAAAACTAAAGTAATCAACATCGCTCGAAGGATTGCGCAGTTGAAGTGGCAGTAGGCTGGACACATAGCGAGAAGAACCGATGGCCGTTGGGGGGGAAAGGTTCTGGAATGGCGACCGCGGACCGGACGACGCTCCGTGGGTAGACCCCCACGGTCCACCTTGACGGTGGACCGACGATCTGGTGAAGGTCGCGGGAAACCGCTGGATGCGAGCAGTGCAGGACCGTTCGCCGTGGAGATCCTTGGAGGTGGCCTATACCCAGCAGTGGGTGTCGTGCGGCTGATATGATGATACATCCAAGTGATCTGAACGGCATTTTAAGAGCTGTATGTACCAAAGTTCTCAGTTTCAGGATTTCCATACCATATAAAGGTTTTTAAAAATCATAATAAAATTTAGTTTCTATCGTTTATATTTTAAAAACTTCATTTATTTGAATATGATATTAATCATTGATCTGAATTAACCTTTTCTCTTTTTTTTCTTTTTCCTTGTAAAATAATAATACTTTTTAGTTTGTAATAACCCGCCTGGGCCTTACTTAACATCCCGCTGCATTATGTTATTTTGGTTTTATTTGATTTATTATGGTTAAAAAGTCATCCATAGTAATAATAGTGACCGAAAGTTTTGTTGGCTTTTATTGTATTTTAATTGATGAGAAAGTAATAAATAACGACAAAACAATCAGTTTTTACTTAAAAATTACGATTCGATACTGTTTTGAAATCCAATATGTATTAAACGGACAATTTTGGGCGCGCGTTGGTTGATAGTGTAGGATTACTTAAATGTTTAAAATAACAATAAAATATTGACGCAGAAATAGTTTTGAGGCAGAAACAATTAGGAATTGGCCAAAAGAGCACATTGAATATCTCATTCCATACAAAAAAAAAAACATAAAGTATTTTTTTCCGACCAATCTATTCATTTTAGACAAAAATGGCTTAAGACATTTTTTTCATTATAATAAAGAGTTCTATCGATAAGTATTTTTAAAAATACAATTTGACGAAAAAAAAATTTTGTTGTAACTTGCGCGCGTCATAGCTCTGAAATGCAACCACTGAGAGCCGGCAGACCACATCATTTCAGCTACGGAGACGCCATACTTTGAATAGGTACTAAAAAAGACCATTTCTCTGATCGTTTTTTTTTTCGTAACAATGAAGCCTCTTATAATCACTGTAACTCGAAATTGCAACTACTGAGAGCAGGCAGACCGACATCATTCACATTAGGGGACCACTCTTTAACCCATGAAAATGCATCTAACCTTTTCCTTGATCGTTACCAAAAATCCCGTGACCGCTTAGACTAACTGTGATCCGTCGCCATAGAGTAAATTTTAACCGTGGAAAGTAATTTGTATGGAATGTTCAATATTTTACTTTCCATGGTTAAAATTTACTCTATGGCGCTGGGCCACAGTATTTACTATTTACCGAGCGTGTAGCCGTGCCTATCAATCCAGATTCTATAATCTGGATCAATACAGTGAATTACGATCCATGGCGATCCGGAATATTGATACAAGGCACCCGGATCGAACATCTCTATTGACGCTAAAGCCGGAAGTGGGGGAGGGGGGGATGGGGGTGCGCGGTGGCACAGGCATAAAGACCTCTCCATACTCACGCGCGGGTGTGTGGATTCGATTCAAATCGGTTACACACTACGCACACTGCTTCGCGGGAGGTTTGGGGCTTTTCGCGCGCGAGTGTAGAGATGCCTTAAGGTGAGGGAGGGGGCTCATATAGTCACAGATACGCAAGCGGCCGGCGTGCACTTAAAAATTCGCCTATTGTCCCGTTTTTCAAAGTTTTTTTAGGCTTTCTCTACAAATAAGCGTATTGCGTACAAAATGATAGTTCTTAAATACAACCACTGAGAGCCGGCAGACCAACTTGTTTCACACGTGGAGATACTATACTTTGAATAGGTACTAAAACTGACCATTTCCCTTATCGTTTTTTTTTCGTAACAATGACGTGACTTGCGCATGTCATAGCTCAGAAATGCAACCACTATGAGCAGGCAGACCAACTTGTTTCATCTACAGAGACGACATACTTTGAATAGGTACTAAAACTACCCATTTCTCTGATCGTTTTTTTTTCGTCACAATGAAGCCTCTTGTAAGCGCTATAATTCGAAGTTGCAACCACTGAGAGCAGGCAGACCGAGATCATTCACATTAGGGGACCACTCTACAACCCATGAAAATGAATCTAACCTTTTCCTTGATCGTTACCAAAAATTCCGCGACCGCTCAGTCTACAACATAAAATGTATATTTACTCAAACTGTGTCAAACTTGCAATTTTTTATCAAATGGTAACACATTTTGTTCCGCATCGGTATTTTATCTCTTTGTTCTCGTTTCGATCAACTTAGCTATAAAATTCGAATTAAAATATATTCGACACTTTTAACCCTGTACTATCCAGGGCGGTCTTAAGATTTAAGTCCGTTTGTCGAATGGCACGCTCGTGTCGCAAAAGTCTGCTTAACTTTATGTCGGTCGTGCTTACACGCAGAACTTTACCGACATCGTAGTCTAATAATATAATTGTCAATGAGTATTTATTAGGGAAATATAAGGGAATTGAGAAGTCAATTATAAGTTTTCATGTGAGATTGGTATGACCTTTGACATTATTAGAAACTAGATTGGTTACCTTAGCAGTAGTTATTTATTTATTTTATTAGTTATAAACTTAAAGCCTAATAAACTTGTGACTGATACTGCAAATTAATATATTAACCCTTCATTCCCCTGCAAAAGGTCTATTAAAATCTTGAATTTACGATAGAATTTCACATCGCATGAAGTGAATAATTATTAACTTAATATGGTATTATAATAGAAGACACCGTTAACAAACCATAATAATTTAAGTACCGAGACTTTTTAATTGTATCCAAACGTCTCGACAGTTTTCAGGGTTGTACTCTCACTTCTAGGTTTAAAACTAAGTAGGTAACGCTAAATCAGTGTGATAAATGCTAAAAAAAGTTAGATGCATCAATAATAGTAGGTATTGGTCGTAAACAATACTTTAGATTTCTATTCATTTACTCAAGTATATCTGTATGTAATGGCAGGATGACAGATTTTTTTTCCGCTTGGTGGCGCTACTGTAGATGAAGCTGTGGAGGTACAGTCAGGTACAATACGGTGTATTTTAACCCTTTAACTGTCCGGTCGACAAATATTTACATGTCCATTTTGGTATTTAGTTGTACGTTGTAAGGTCGTTTACAAACACAATAAAGTCGTATTAATCCGGATAAGGCGATCAAAGGGTTAACCCTTTCTATGCGCATCATATTTCGAGTGAAGTTTCCGAGGACCACCGTCATTGCTAAATTAATCGTATATCCATATTATTCATATTATACAAGATACATAGATTTCTACCCAAGTCGCGACACGTGCGACATCTCGCGTCGATCCCGCGACAATGCGCGTGGGCGGAAACAACTCAATCGATGTTGCGCGTGCGTTGTAAACTAGTATTGGCGATCTATAGATCTGTAAAGCGTGAGAAAAGTTTACAAGTTCAATACGATGTCATGATCTAGGAATACCTACGATTTGTAATAATTTTGCTTAAAATAATATGTTTTTACAGACTGTTAAAATATCGGTTACTTTAGTATTTTCACTGATACCACAGAGTACATAAAGGTTAATACTAAAGCGTGTATAATACGGAACATGGGTAGTAGAGATATGGGAATTACTTATAATATTTCTACTTTTTAGAGTAAAAATATTCATTTTTTATGCACAGTAGAATAGTGCTTGGCCTTTACGTCACCTGATGTTAAGTGACGATAAGGCCGGAATCAGAAGCGCACTACACCCGGAATCCTTATCACTGAGGAACTGGCTATCTTAACTCTAACTACCGTAACACAACAAATTTTAAATTGTTGTTGTGGCGTCAGACTTAGGTAAGATGGTGGTAGCTAACCAGGCGGACTTAAAATAAACCCTACCATCAACCAAACCGAGTACAAATTGTACCCCCCTGGGAATCGAACCCGGGACCCCTGCGTCTTACATGGGTGGACGAACCACTACACCACAGAGGCGGTTAAACTTATATACATAGGTAATATAACCTTTAATAATTTTGTTGAGGGAAAATTTCGTTTTATCAATATTTCAATTTCATAGGTACTGAAATTTAAAGTCCTTTTGTCCGGAAATTAATAATTTCTTTTTTTTTCTCTCAGGTAACCCCCATACCCAAGTGGCGTAACCATGAACCTGCGACTCGGTAAAGTTTTGAATATCAATACATTTTCCTTTCACCACCCCTACGACTAGGTCATTGTTGGGGGAGCAACAAGTGAATGCGTTACAAGCTAATGTTTGCACAGGGTTTTCAACGCGTGGAAATATTATTTTTTGCATTTTTGACAATGGTGTTTTCGGCTTGGATTATTTGTGCGAATCCTTTAACTAGGCTGATGTTTTTCATACTTACATATGATATACATATGTCCAACTATTCCATCCAATAAAAGCGCTTACTCACGATTCAACTCAATCACAATCTGCTCACTCAATTTGTTGAAATTGCGGTTGGCTGTGCTCTACTCACGTTGCGTTGCGCCCTCAACTCGACTACTGACGATTCAATCTGTCAACTCTCAGCAGATTGGGTCAGCAAGTTGGAAAAGAAATTGAATCGTGAGTACCGCCTTAACATGTAGGTACGTACCTATACCTACCTATATGTATGTATCATGTTAATATTACACATTTGTTTCGGTGTTATTTTCAAATAGGCAAATTTATTATGTGTAGTTTACAAAATGTGATGGTGTTGGTAATAAAACATGGTAGCAAACTTTCGCTTAAATACATAATGTACATAAATAAATTTAAAGACTCAAAAATATAATTTAAAGTTATGCAAATATCGCTCACTCTTAAAAGTTCAAACACATGTTCAAAAAAATATAGAACAGGTAACTACAGGAAGTATTCAAAAAATTATAGAAACTTTTTTCTGAATGTATAAAAATGTTTGGTGGGTGACAACCCTAGCAACAATGCGACCCCAAATAATAGGGGCGGTGATCGCAAACATTCGTCACTCGCGCAACAAGTGACGTCACGGGACGCTGCGGCTACCCTCAGGTGGCTTTGAATGGAGGTACTTACTTTAATATAGTGTTGATAGGTACTCCTAACAACACACTAGAAATTAATTATTTATTTAAGAATATTATATATTTTCAAAATTTGTCCATACCTGCCTACCCTTTTTTTTATTGCTATGAGTATGATGAATTTTGAGGGGGGGCAGAAGCGCTCGTGGCGGAACTTGACAGACTGATTGCACTCGATCACTTTTGTCAAAGCCACGCTCAATCCGGCCAGGTGTCGGATGGGTGACCGTTAAGTGGCATTATAACTGAGCGCTTCCGTGCTTCGGAGATCACGTTAAACCATCGGTCCCGGCTGTTGTCATCTGATAACAGTCGTTAAGCCAAGTTAGAGGCCTTACAGGCGGCTTGATAAAGTCTAACACAAGAGGTGGCCACTATTCCTCATTCGTTAAGAAGAAGAAGGGGGGGCACTAATTACGCAATTAACGCCATTTTGCAAAAGTGCACTGTGACATTTGAGTGGTTAAGGTTCAATATACTAAAACCCTTTACTTGATGCATTAGAAAATGCATCTTTTTCCAACAAAAAAAAAACTAAAATTAAGTATAAGTATGGTACGTACTCCAAAAGAAATATAATAAGACAATATTGGATTGATCTTATTCAGTCACAAAACAATTTGACATTGTGACAGTGCGCGCGCGCCGGACGCGGTGATTTTACGCGTCGCCTGCGCCGGAAGCGCGGACATTTTGCAAACAAACATCCGGCTGGGCGCTGAAAAAATATTATTGTCGTGTGCTAAGTTAAGTCTGTGTGGTCTGGTATATTAAATAGGTAATCTCTTTATAAATGTCACAATACAATTATACAAATATTATGGCATTTTACAAATATGTTTGATTGAAATAAATAGAAAAATATAATACTTAATGATAGGTATATTTGAAGCTTTAAACACAAATAAATGACTATGGTTTGCTTGGCTATTTTGCTACTTAAAAGACGAAGAGTCAAGAACGTATCGTACTATTTCTTAAAGCTTTTTTACGTTTTACATTTTTATTGATTTTAATTTGTGTGTGTAATAAAAATCACAGGAACCCATACATACAATCATACAAAAATATCTTCACTTTCAATACCGGTGCAAACAAAACCTCAACACACCACATTGTATGTATTTAATGTATGTGCATGAATACAAAACACACTCTCCTGTGCTAATTCTGTGTCCAACATCAATGCATCAATACACACTATAGCACGCCATTCTTAAGAGAGCACTCTAGGAATAGATCACAATAATTCATAACAGTTATGCGTGTGTGCAGCCCTACAATACTATAGTGATGCCGCTGTGAATTGACTGAACAACTTACAACTGAAACTGTCAGAGTGACAGGTCCATCCATACTAGTCATTAATGACAAGTTGTAAATGCAGACGGCACAAACACCAAAAGCATGGAGGAGCTCGAGATAGTAAAATTTTCGATAAAGTTGCGTGTGTTTATTATTTACATTGATCACAGATATTGAACAAATCATTAGAAAATTAGCTTGTTAAGATTATTATGACACTCAACGTTTATTCTAATACACGTGTGAAATGTTCTTATTGGATAAACAATTTCAAATCAAAATAACAAATAACTTCAGACTCCTAAGTTGAAAAATTAACACAAATTTTATTATCAGTGTAAGTTTCTCAACTTTGCCATTTCATTTATTTAAAGTTATACCTCGCAGTTTTTCTTTTCAAAATTTTAAGCCTTGCACCAATACACACCGTCCCCACTCCACACACTTCAAACAAAGCTTTGACGTTGCAATAATAAGCGGAAGCGATGTCAGCGCGCGCGCACATGTCTCTGCGCGTAATGTGACAACTTACAGTTCACTATAGTGCTGTACACTAGGGCTCTTACCGGCCTCTAATAGAGCTCCAGTTGACAAATGATTGTTGGCTGCACTACAATAGCGAATGCAGTAATGGTACCGGCTATTTCTATATCTGAAGATACTTGGTTATGATTTTATTGACTACCTTTTATTTCATTAATAATATAACGTCTTGAGTTGATAAGATACATTTTATCTTATTAGCACATGACATTTGAAAAGGAATGTAAGCGAAAAAGCAATATTTTTTTTGTCTTTGTACGAAATAATGAGGAATGTCTGAAAATTTCACGCAATCGACTTTTTCTATTACTAAAGGAGCTTATTCCTGCCCATAAAAAATAGTCAGCCAATTTGATTTTTTTCAGACATTCCCCATTGTAAAACTACTCATTTTTATATTCTATGTTCGAAACAAAACAATTGCAAATGAAACAAGCGCCAAACTCTACATCGAACTGAAACATCGCAGGCGCCGATTCCGACAACACGTAAATCTGTCGTGCGCGCGCGCAGACAACACTCCGTTGTCGCTGGTTCCGCGAAAATCGGGAACTGTCATAAAACTATTGGCCTTCCGCACTTCGTCATTCAATGTTCTATGCTCTTCCTTTAAAATCAACAAAGTTTCAGATAAAAGACACAAGAATTTACTTGGAAAATACTTTGTACTTTTATTGGGAAATTCTATTTTGAACGCCAACGTTTTATTTGTCTACTAAAAACTAAATGCTTTCTGAACCATATTTGAATCCACAGAACATAGAAGTACTTCGCTCACACGACTGACGTAGCAAAATTCAGAAGTATGCGGAGCTACGCTCACTTGAGGTTACACGGGTCCCGCCTACTTGCGACTTTGGAGAATGTGCGAGGGAACTGCACAACCTTGTTCCTCCAGCCCCTTTCCACCATCGGGATACCAGACGCAGATTAGCATATCACCCTTATATAGTAGATACTCCAAGGGTCCGTACCAAATGCTTTGCCAATACATTTCTTATGCGAGCTGCTAAAGAATGGAATGCGCTACCTGCTCATGTGTTCCCCGATAATTACAACCTTGGTCTTTTCAAGGCATAGGCAATAGGCATTTCCTGGGCATGCATGCTACACCTTAGACCGCATCCTGTTTACCAAGCAAGATGGTGGTCAAATGCCTGCCCAGTCTATATAAAAAAAAAAACTACTGGGGGGAAAAATTTTTTCTTTGTTCTGTGTTTGAAACTATAATTTGTTGAGAATTTAATTATTTTAATCATTCTTAGTGGTAAGTTAAAGGGATATTTTTAATTGGATAACTGGAAATAATAAAGGCGACTGTTAATGGGATACTTAAATACTAAACCTGGCAGCTGTTTAATTTTTTTGCGACAAAATAACTAAACGGGCGACAAACTGGATTACAAAAATACGTAGGTAAAACGGGCAACTACATGTGGGAGATAAATATTTTAAGTTAATAGTTAAAATTCTAAATGAGTAACAAAAATACTGCGTGGGCAACTGTTATACTAAGTTGTTAACTATATAACTGATATAAGCTGCCCAACATGGTATTTTTGTCACCTCGATTAGGTTAATAGTCGCCTTTTTAGGGTTCCGTACCCAAAGGGTAAAAACGGGACCCTATTACTAAGACTCCGCTGTCCATCCGTCTGTCTGTCTGTCTGTCACCAGGCTGTATCTCATGAACCATGATAGCTAGACAGTTGAAATTTTCACAGATGATGTATTTCTGCTGCCGCTATAACAACAAATACTAAAAACAGAATAAAATTAATAGTTAAGGGAGGCTCCCATACAACAAACGTGATTTTTTTGCCGTTTTTTGGTACGGAACCCTTCGTGCGCGAGTCCGACTCGCACTTGGCCGGTTTTTTAAATAAAATATATGCCAAATTTCAAACGTTTTGTGTGCCCTAGAGTTATCCTGGGCGACCAAATTTCTGTTTGGGAACAGAAATTTGGTCACCCGTTCTGAATAATTAGTTACTGAACTTTAAAGTCACCATCTTCCAATATTTGTAGTCTCCCGCAGTCCGTCGCCCACTTAGTATTTCAGTACGCTATATTCTGTATTTTTGATACCCAAAATGAAAATTTATTGTTACCCGATTAAATACTACACTAATTTAAATTGATTATGTAAGTTAGTAATCACAGTTAATTACATTTATGAATATGTACTACGACACACGATTAAATAAGTGGATCAGTAGTTTTTGCTAGGTTATGGTTTTATATAAGCTCATAGGTAAGTCTCCACCTTTTAATATGAGGACCAAAGTCCTAAAATGAACAAATCCCAGACTATGAAAAAAAGCAGACCTTAATTATTTTGTTTTATGTAGGTATCTACCTAAATTTTGGTTTTCCAATGAAATATCACTTTTTTATTTACTTCATAGTTTATTCCAAAGGAAGTTGTTATTACAAGAATATTCTTAAATCCCTATCATAAAAAAGAAGCAATCAAAACATCTGCACTAAAATGTATGAAACTCTATTCCACATTTCACAGCCGTTGAATTATCGCCACACAATTTATGCTCTACATCCAACAATAGCATTTTGCCGGTTTCCAGTTGGACGACAAAAGCATAAAGTGCTTAAACAAGACACTTTACGGTCAAGGAAAAACGACAATATAACACTTGTTAATTGAACGAGCCCGTGTCTTGAACTAAGCTTTCCTTTATTCTAAGGCATAACTTACACTCAAAGCTTGGCTTAAAATCATCTGTATAATCTTATCGCAATTAATTTGGTCTGCTCAGTTCTATTCTTTCATTCTTTCCTGTCATCCGTCATCTCTTCATTTATCCATTATTTGCGTAACATTCATTTAGATTTTTACATCATGGCAAAAAATATAGTATATGGCAAGAATTAGATTTTATCGTAAAAGATAAAAAAAACAACCAAACGAAAGTAATGTTTTTTTGTTTTTATTTTCAAACTTTAAACTTATATTTGCTGTAAGTGTTACAGAGTTCTTAAATTATAAACAGTACTTTCAACTGAGACACAGTTTTCTTTTCTTGTTTTAATTTTATTGATTCTGTAGGGATCAAAGTCTTATTTTTTACCGATCTAAGGCAGCTAACTTTACCTAAGCACGTATTTAAAACATGATCGTAGGATTAACTTATATATGTTTTATGACCAACAAATTATTAGTTTAATCTTTAGCTTACGTCTTGAAATCATCAGCGATATACAACCCGGTCAAGTTAACTCGGCAGTTGAAGCATAAGCGAAAGCTCTCCTTTTCTCCTTACCTCAAGCCACTTTCGTCAATTTCTTGAAAATTTTCGGTAAACTATCGATATTACCGATTGCTAAAGGCTATCCGCTGTTAATTTTCATTCCCAAAGGCTATTTGCTTGATCCCCTTTCAGCCTAGTCTAGGTTTTCTCAAACCAAAAAGTGTTTTAACGCTACTGGCATGACGACGACGTTGGCGTGAAGCAAAGAGAAAAGGAGAGGGGTTGCTTTCGCTTTAGGTGCCGAGTTAACTTAACCGGGTTGTAGCATCGCTTACAACTCTTACATCTTTAAGTGTAGAATACACTTAACATAAATTTGTCTTATTGGTCCCGGATTTAACCCGTGGACAATTGACTTTGTCTCGCCGCCCGACATAAAACAGACAGCAGTCACCTCAATTGTGCTCCGAGGAATATTAA
This sequence comes from Agriphila geniculea, assembly GCA_943789525.1. Classification (NCBI taxonomy): domain Eukaryota; kingdom Metazoa; phylum Arthropoda; class Insecta; order Lepidoptera; family Crambidae; genus Agriphila; species Agriphila geniculea. The sequence continues at coordinate 17,725,278 of OX038886.1, forward strand.
TTAACAGACGAACGGAGGGTTAACAGTGAAATAGTTACTTTGTTAGGAGATTAGTTAGGATTTCGAATATGGATTTGTTTAAAGTTGTAAGAAGCTGGTGGTATAAGAATAGATTGGTATCTACTACATGTTAATGAATTAACGCAAAATGAGAAAACCGTTGCTTTGGACCATCAAACTGAACAACTTTTACTATGGGACCAACTCTAAAATCGCAAAAAAAATTAGCTTCTTCATACACTTTTATATTTTCGTTATTAAGGGGCAGTAATAGGAAAACATGGTTTGCGCGGGCCATATTTTTATATAGAAAACGTAAACTTGTAGCCATTAAAAAAATCATACAACCAAGCTAAAGAGTTTACCTAGTTTCTACAAACATTAGATTGCGTATAAACCTCACAGATAATTGTAAAAAAAAATCTGAATATCATCAAAAGCGCTTATCGCGGGCCATATTTTTGGCGTAAATAATAGTGTAAACGTATTGAATTCTACATCAAAATACACTTTAACGTACTGTGCAGTTGCTCCAATAACTTTTTTTCAAGAAAGGTAATTAGTGCTAAAGATAATGATGAAAAAACAACGAAAAACATCGAAAAAGTGCAGAAGTGAGGTTATTTTCTGTACTCTTTACACGTAAAGAAAAAGACAGAGACAAATGATTTCGCGTAACGGAGCCTTAATTTTTGTATGAAACAGCTGATTTTTTTTCGCGATTTCAGAGTTGGTCCCATAGTAAAAGTTGTTCAGTTTGATGGTCCGAAGAAACGGTTTTCGCATTTTGCGTTAATTCATAAAAACGTTGTATATGATTTAAGAGGATGTTAGAGGAAAAAGCCTTTCGTTCTTTATTGCGTAACTTTGCAATGTTTTAGGGTTAAATAAAAAAAATCTTACTGGAATAGACGATGGACCCGAATATTGTTCAAACAGAGTTAATTTTTTGTTATTGTACTAAAAAGAATTCGAAGATGCCACTAGTGATTTGGTAGTTCAGTTAGAAGAGCATTGAACCGGATTTCAAAGGGTCGCAGGTTCGATTCCCGCCTGAAAATATGATCTGACCCCGAATTACGTAAGTCTGTTGCTAACAATTCTCGATTGAAATCGCAGTTACAATGCTGCTTTAAGAGGAGGCTCCCAGAATTTGGCAATACTTGAACTCAAATAGTGACCTCTGTACAATCTCAATGAATGTCAAATTCAGATATATGCTTTTATGGACCTTCATTTAGTGGATGACGGCAGGATTTCAGAAAGTATTGAGTTTGGCTCGATAGTTTTTTATTCTGAAAACATGTCCTTTTTAGGGGATTTTTTGAAATATCTCTTTAATTATACATCGTTTTGGAGCAAAATTTATGTAAATCAAAAGCAAATTACGTGTTCCAGTGACTGACGGCACAAAAATCGTATATATTAATATTACTATTGTTATTACCAAAAAAGAGATTAAATACCAGCGCGCTGCGGGCGCCGCCTTCGTTAGTACTGCGCAGTGCGCCGTCGAGGTAGGACGTGTGTCGCTCGCGCATCGGATTTTTTATCAGTACGAGCATTGCTTTGCAATCTATCTATACAGTTGTTTAATGTATGTACTTGCGCAGAGCAACGGAGGGAATTTCGCGAGGGCTAGGGCGGTTTCCCTCAAATTTCTATGATAAAGATTGTATAACTGTGGTATGGGTACCAAACAGCAAAGCGCGCGTGTTCATCGTTCTGGCAGCGCCACGGTTTCCGATTTGCGTGAATTAAATACACCACGAATGTAAATTTTTTGCCAGTCGGGAGCTCGGGAGAAAGTAGGTTTGATCGCCCCCCACTGGTAGAGGTACATCCGAAGATGTACGTATATGTCCATTATTAGGTTTGAGGAGCCACGTCACACCATTATTTAGCAGCAAAGTAGATTATTTTGTAGCACAAATCCTGAAGTTAACATCATAACATATCACGAGAGGTATCAATGCAAAGGTGGCTCCTCAGTCTAAACATCAGGTTTGAGGAGCCACTCTGGAACTCGCTAAGTACCAGTTGAATACTTTAGAAAATTAATGCATCGTTTAGCAGCAAATGTGTAAAGTACTTGGTATTTTTTTTTATTTTTAGCTCAGTAGTGCTGGAGAACGCAATTTGTATGGCTCCTCAATGCTGACGTTTTGCATATAAACAACTTACTTACTGTACCTACCTCAGATAACAATGGAATCAAAACCAGATACGCTTACATTTAGCAAAAATTTCTGTTATATATTAATTTTTTAAATTATTATTTTTTATTATTAATTTAAATTATGAAACACGTGTTTTTTCTTTTAATATCGCCCAGTACTAAAATATTAAGTTAAGGCTATTTATATATATTAAGGCTATATTATATACAAAGTTATCCAAAATAAAACTACATTTGCTGACACAATACACCGTGCTTAGCAGATGATTACGCGCGCGATTTTCTCTCTCATGTTCCGCACGTCTGCGAGAACGAGACAGTCGGGTTGTTCGTCAGTTACCGTACAGCTCTCGGCACCACCGCCCCGCGAACCTCTCCTTGTTGCCTCTCATTCAAAACATGTAGGACGATAGTATTTGACTAGTAACCATGCTGTTGTCATAATTCACTCGGACAAAATATTTTTTTGCAAAAAATTACCTACCTATTTTTTTTTTTCAAAATTGAAGAGTTTTAATGATACCTAATGCCTAGAAAAAAATTGGATGGTGTTAAAAAAAATACCCTGTATAAAAAACTCGCACTTGACCGTTTTTTGACCTTTCAATAAATACTTCTTATCTACTTCCGGGGTACCATAGGGGGGTCGAAGAAAACCTTATTTTTTGGCTCCGATGCACCGTTTCCGAGATATTTGCATTTTTGTATATTTTTTTCAAATTAAGTACTTACTATAGTATAGTAGGTAGTACTCGCATTTTTTAGTAAAGCACTATACAAGCCTTGGTCCACAATGACTGCACTGCTGGCCACGTTATGTATGATGGCCTCGAGCTAAGCTTAACTACGCTCTCGGCCTTCAAGCTTAGTCATCATTGCAGGCCTTGCTGTCCGCGCTATAAAGGCCTACCTAACCTAACGTATGATGTCAAAGTAAATAAAAAAACTACTTGCCCTGGTTTCATTCATATAATATGGTTACCTTTCACAGCGAATTCTTAAGGAATATCGAAAAGTATTGTATTTCAGTCACCGGAAGAGAAACAGTGCTGAATTTTGAGGACCAGAACTCAGCCACTGATATCGCATTATCGCGTTGGTATTATTATTATGTAGGTATTATTTCGTTGAAATTGTCTTTTCTGTATTTTATAGGAAGTAGAATTGTTTTTTTTTTGTTTGTCTGTCGGTTGTCGTCACCAAGTAGGCTCCTCCAGAATACTAGCGTTGCAGTGGTATGCTCCGGTATGCCACTGTAGCATTGCTGAGGTTGGGGCCTAGTAGGCCGCACACAAATTAGTTCTAAGTTCGTGTAGGTACATTGTTCTCTTTTTTTTTGCTTTATAACTGTTATTTTTAATTACCTTACTGTCTATAATGTTTTACGGTCAATAAATAGCTTTTCTTTCTTTCTTTCTTTCTTTCTTCTTAGTACCTAACTAATAATATGTGAATATACTGAATGGGGAATAGTAAAAAGCATTTTCTTTAATTTTCTTTCTTTCTTCTTAAGCTATGTAAGCTTGCCACAAAAATATAAATACTTATCTATAGTTATATTACTTACTTTTATACTTACCTTTATAATTCTAATGAGTGTTCTCAGAATAGATCAAGCCTTGTTTGCAGGCGAAGAGATACATAAAAATCATATAAAATATATTTTTTAAATCAGTTGAAAATTTTGCACTTTAAAAATCGGAAACCGGGGCGCTGCCAGAACGATGGACACAAAGCGCTCGGCCGCGCGATAGAGTGTGGGAGCGAGACAGTTGCGAGTAAAATAAGTGGGTGGGGGGCAGCGAACGCACGTAAAAATTTTGCAAGCGGACTCTTAAGTAAGATAGTTGTCACATTGGTTCTTACTAAAGCAGCAATGTCACTGCGATTTCTGTCAGAGTTGATTGCAACAAAATTACAAAATCAGCCCACTGGTGTGAGTCGATTTTTTTCTATTAGGTATATGATTTAGTATTTAGTAGAGTAAATAAGCTTTATTAAGTAGTAAGTAGTAAAGGCAAAAAAAATAAAAAAAATTACGTTCCATGATTTTTTTTTTGTGAAGATGTTTTTAAAATAATGTATACTAAATCAAAAATGTTTAATCAGTGCTTAGCAACATTTCTACTTTTAGTAATTCTATTAATAAGCCCACAGTGGCAATATCCATAGGCTATTAGCACCCGATATGGCCTCTTAATGGCCCAGCGAACGAATTATAGGCCATAAATTATTATAATTTGCTGCACCCCTGGCCTGTGTTTATTAGGAAAAAAGTAATTTAGTGTTTGTTTTTAAGAAGATTTATTGTTTTTGAACTTACAGTGTAGTGGGACCTATGCTTTAAATGTATAATATTTTGTATCGGTAAAACAGTATATTTTGTATCGACAAGACAGACATGTAAATAATGAATACCATTTTTGTTTCGGTAAGACAGTCATAATAAATACAGAATATTTTGTATCGGTAAGACTGGCATATAAATACAGAATATTCGTGATAAATAGAAAATGGTGTTGTATTCTTAAGTTATAACGGTAAAAAGTATCTAAGTATATTTTATAGTAAATTTTTATTTATAGTATATTGAAGCGCTCATGGCGGAACTTGACAGACTGATCGTACTCGATCACGTTTGTTAAGCAACGCTTGGTCCGGTCAGGTGTCGGATGGGTGACCGTTAAAGTGGCATTACAACTGAGCGCTTCCGTGCTTCGGAGGGCACGTTAAACCGTCGGTCCCGGCTGTTGTCATCTGATAACAGTCGTTAAGCCAAGTTAGAGGCTTTTCAGGCGGCTTGATAAACTCTAACACCAGAGGTGGCCACTAATCCTCATTCGATAAGAAGAAGAAGTAGAAGAAGTATATTTTGTATCGGTAAGACAGGTATATAAATGAGATAGAATATTTTGTATCGGTTAGATATAAGTAATATAAATGCAGAATATTGTTTGGTATCCCAAGTCCAAATAATTACTATTTAAACAAAATAATCATAAAAATGTATTGTCTTAAATGTATTGGTTTATATTTATCTTAATACAAGAGCATTATTTATTACTAATGGTTTCGAAAAAATATGAAACTTAGTACATAAACATGGAAAATGCATATTTTTCTTTACCAATTTCATGATGGTTGATTTTTTAGCAACACACCCATTATCATCCCATTATTGTATCCGATGTCGGTAGCACAAGTACTTTGTTATGTCATCCGAAATGCGTGGTCGTCAGTACACTCAGGAATATAATTATAAGCTGTTATTTCTGCGCCGCGTGCGCGTGACATTTGCGCTCGCGCGGAACACTTTTGTTTCATTCATAAGTGCCTGTTTTGTTCCAATCCATTCCAGTATATGCGAATATTGCAGATAAAATAAGTATTTAGGTACTCAAACTTTTTACATTTCCTTAAAAAAATGAGGAACCGCGACTGGAGACTGGCGGGTCTCGGCCTGACGTCCTACAGTATTAAGATTTTTACCAAAAAAACTGTATTCTTCCAAATTTCTATTATTATAAAAACCACCTTCGTAAAACTTGGTTAACCGGAGAAAAAGCATAGTTTTTCTCATTGTATCTATCGATTTATCATACGAATTGGTTGACACGAATTATGTACGAACTTTTTTATCAGTTTAACATACAAGGTGTTGGGTAAAAGCCTTATAAAGCCGAATATGGTAGATAAGGACCATCAAACTGAACAACTTTTACTATGGGACCAACTCTGATATCGCGAAAAAAATCAGCTGTTTCATACATTTTTTTTCTCGCGATTTCAGAGTTGGTCCCATAGTAAAAGTTGATCAGTTTTATGGTCCCTATCTACCATATTCGGCTTTATAAGGCTTTTACCAAACACCTTGTATATATAGGTACTCTTCGCTTGTCAACTTCACTTGTCTGTCAATTTGTCAATAATACGGGAAAAAGTTTTTGCATAATATTTATGTTAGCTGATTTGGTGTCGCAATATAATTTAAATAGGAGGCAAGCGTTATTCCGAAATATTGATGCCAATGTTACCTAACTTACAAGATTTTCCACGTCTCACTTTATCAGAGTTAGTATCTCTGGGCAGTTATCAAATAAAACCAGTCTCTCTCTCTCTCTCTCTCTCTCTGGTGAGCACGTAGCTTCTTTTTCTCATTACTTCCAAGTTTTTGGGAAAATTAAAAATACTTTTTGATTCCCCTATGGAATGAACTTTAACGAGCCAGTAAAAAATTTCGTGTAGGAAAGTGTAGGTGAAAGAAACCCGCCGATCTCTTTTAGATGTATTAGGAAATCAGATCGATGTAAGGATACAATTAAGGACGGGTTTAAAGATACAAATTGCTCTGATTTTTTAGGGTTCCGTACCCAAAGGGTAAAAACGGGACCCTATTACTAAGACTCCGCTGTCCGTCCGTCTGTCTGTCTGTCACCAGGCTGTATCTCATGAACCGTGATAGCTAGACAGTTGAAATTTTTACAGATGATGTATTTCTGTTGCCGCTATAACAACAAATACTAAAAACAGTATAAAATTATGTTGCCGCTATAACAACAAATACTAAAACAGTATAAAATTATTATTTAAGGGGGGTTCCCATACAACAAACGTATTTTTTTTGCCGTTTTTTGGTACGAAACCCTTCGTGCGCGAGTCCGACTCGCACTTGGCCGGTTTTTTTATTATTTTCATAACACTTGAGCTAAGTATGAAGGTACTGGTATTTGATAATCGAAACAAAAGTTTGTCTCATATTGTAGTCAAAATATAAAATTCTGCTATTTAATTGGCGGAGCATTTTCATCATTGCATTGTCATCATCGAAATCAAACGATTTAAGAAGTCATAAGTGGAGATAGATAGTTAAATTCATAAAATCATAGCTAATAAATTACTATAGCGCTTCGCTAGTTAAGATTGGACATAGTACTTAGACGTAAATACTTGCTACAAAACTAGTAGATAAGGTATAGCAAGAAGATATCTACTAGATAGAGTACCCCGCTATGAACGCATTCCTTTATGAAACAACACAAAGTGTCTCTTAATTTCACGTCCCTAACAGCGAGCTTTACAAAGTATCTGTCGAGTACGGGTAGCAAAACAGTTGTTTATTAATGTACAAATACAAAGCGGAAAATAAAATTTAAAAAAAACATTATTTTGTCTATACGACGCTACTTTCAAATGTAAAAAAAAGTTTTTTTTTCTTTTATTGTCAAAATATGGGCATCAAATGAATTATTTGATGAGCACATTCCAAAACTATATAATTTGTCACTAAAATGTGTGAAATAAAAATAATTAAATTTTATTTTTTTTAAACACGACTGCCCTGCCAAAAGCAAACTAAAAAAAAACAATCAATGTCATTGTTGCAGTCGGAGGACCTCTTTGATCAAAAATTGTTCCAAAACGGTCCTCCGAACTGCAATGACACTTTATTATTTAACTTTTTAGATTGTTTTGACAGGGCAGGCAGTCGTGTTTTTCATATTTTTTAAATTCATTTAATTTTTAAATCAAGTTTCTTTTAATCTTAATTCTTTTTTTTCTATCGCTCCTAAGGGTGGCCGCACACAAAGCCTTTGCTGCTCTTTTCCCCCGCATCTTCCCCCCACTTTTTTACTTTTTGGTCCCTCCCCCTCTGTCCCTCTGTCCTATGTGAGGGAATTTCAGTCTTTTTTTATTGAGTCACTGATGCGTTTTGTCCCGATTCCTTCAATGCTTTGAACGGTTTTTGTGAAGAAATTTAATGTTTTTTTTTTCAATATTAAGTAATCGTGCGGTGACAATTTTTTTGTCGTAATAACACAATGTTTTTAAAGGTGTTAGCAGTTGTGACTAAATCTGACCGTACTCTTATAAGCAGTGATCGGAATAGGTACCTAGTGCAATTTTGCGGGATTTAGTGACGTTTTCTTAATATGGATATGCCTTTCAGTTATGATTGATGATTAATTGACATTGTTTCTCTAAATCATATTGTTGAAAATAAATGTTTAAAATGCATTCTAACTTTACCTACTTTACACCTGTAAACTTGGTATGATATTATAAAATCCCGAATCCCGCAAGTCTTATCCATATTAAGAGAACGTCACTAAATCCCGCAAAATTGCACTACCCATTGCGATCACTGCTTACAAGCCTACTCTTACTGATATCTGAGTAGGTAGAGGTACTAGTTAAGAGGCCGGCGAAAAGTTAACTTCCTATTACAAACGTAATGATTTGCAATTTTAGTATAATTAAATCTTCTGGTGATGTTAATTGGATTAAGACAGTATTTTTTTAAAGTTTATTAATATATAAATTACTTATAGCTTTATTGACTACTACATCATTTTAAATTTACCGTATAATGAATTTGAAAGTTTGGAACAGACCTTATATCTCTTACAGCCCCTTATTCATAAAAAAAACAAATGTAATTTATTTTATTAACAATTTTATTGTTTTTTGTTTAGTGTATTTCTTCAATTTGATGATGATGAAGGTGATGATGATGATGATAAAGGTAATAATGATAAACAGTTGGAGCCTAGCAAGCAATATTTACAACTAAATGATAAGACGATACTAACTCAATAACAAAATGAAACTGCCATTCAAACTTTTCCTACAACGTTATCTTTAAGCACACATTAATATTATGCTTTAAATAAACATGGCACCCTCACCCCTTAAGCGGGAAAACTTCGTAATTATCCGTTTGCATGGTCCGTATACCGTACAATGATAATTATCTGTAGAAGTTGTTTGATATTATCAAAAGCACTGACATGAAAATTGTTTTTCTTATTAACTGGACTGGCTGTCTGTATGATTTGACAGCAAAGTTCTTGTGCCTATTTGAAACGCCACTAGCGTGAGTCTAAAGAACTAATTTTGACGTGTACAATGAAAATGGTTGCCGTGATGGTCTCTCCAGACTTCAGACTTTAGTACCATGTCCCTCACGCTAAGCTCACGCTACGTCCTACAGCGCCAAAATGGCGGAAATCAAATAGGCACAAGAGCAGTTTGACAGCAGCCAGTCCAGTGTAATAATATAGAGGTCAATGATCAAAAGACAGTTTTGGTCACAAAAAAATGAGGTCTGTTACAAATGTTTATTAAGTAATACTGAGATCATCATCAGTCAACTTATTATCCCCATTGCTGGGCCACCGGCCCTACTTATGATGGGACTCATGTTTTAATCTAGACTGAGTGTGCCAAATTTTATCCAAATCCGGTCAGCCGTTTTTGCGTGATTGACTAGCAAACATCCAAACTTTTGACTAACAAAAATATTACCTACTTACATAGGATAAGAACTAACGACTACCTACTAGGTAATATTATATAGGCTATGGAGGATGAACCATTATTACCCATCACGTGGGCCCAATGCGGATTAGTGGTTATGGCTGCAAATGTCATAGCTGTGTTTAGCAGAATACCAATAGGAAGCTATGCTGCTTAGTTTTTGTTGTATTGGTCTGTGACTGAGCCACAGGACTGATCTGAGCACAGTTTTGGCATCACTTTATAATTTGTTTGTTTATTTCTTGTATTGTCATGTTGTGTATTCGTATGTGTATGTCCAAAATAAATGTATTTTATTTTTTTACTAAATGCAGCCAGCCTGCCTAGCATGACCGATTTATATCGCGTGATATAGCGTTTTATCACGTTTAACTGTCAAAAAGACAAAGGAATTTGACAGTTGAGTCGACAAAATGCTATATCACGCGATATAAATCGGTTATACTAGGCAGACAGGATGTAAAATTAAAAAAAAAAACTGGTGACCTACCCCATAGCCGACCCCTGCAAAAATAGCAGAGATTAGCTCTGCTATTTTTGCAGAGCAAAAACTTTTAGAAGAACCATTTTCATTTGTTTAAGATAAGTTTCGGATATTTTTGGCAGATAATTTTTAAAACAAATTCTGTCCTATATTTTAAACGGTCTGAATAAAGTTGTTCAGTTTGACAGTCTCAAAGCCACGCCACATTTGTCGCCTGTTTTCGGTTTCACCCTATAATTAAAAAGATAATAGGCACATTACTATGTTTTCACAATCCAGATCGACATTAATTAACGTTCTACAAAATTCCGCTACAAAACATTTCCTTTCAAGTGAAAGACTGAACAATAAAGTGCGATTTAGACGACGCGAAACAGCCACATCGTATGAAAGGGACGCAGAATAAAAGACAAACAAAACGTCTATAGAAGCAACACTAAGCATTTCCAAGACGTTGGTTTGGGGGAGGAAATGGTATGGGGTAGGGGGTCACATATAACTTATACCACAAGACTTGTACAACAAACTCAAATTCAAAACCATTTACAGGAAAAACAACCTTAAATTTTCTCACGTAAAGCTTAATATAGAGGTAAATGATAACTTTGTATTTTGAACAGCTGTCGTCCATTTTAGTTTGAGCTCTGGCATTGCAACAAACAGACCCGTAGCCGTTGTATCGAATGTATTAAGAGGGGGGTTGGGAAGATCAAAGTTTACTGGTTAGTAGCTTTTTAAAATTTAACATAGTGTACGCGGTTACACTCGGATGCAACAAAGAGTAATAAAGTTATGATAGGAGTGGTTATAGAATGGTAGTGTAAGTAAAGGTATGTTCTTGTAGTTGCTTTATGATTTGAATATTAAAGGTGGATACACATATTTATGTGATCACAGGCACAGTAAGAGCAAGCTTAATAAAATGCATCAAAAATTATTCAATAAATATAGATAAAAACAAAATAAAACTGCCAACAGGACAGTAAAATAAAATAATAGAAACTTAGTCGGAAAAGCTCGCGGCTTTTTTGAAGCTTAAATTTTGCGTGTTATATTTCTGGTAATACTAAACTTAGGCGGGAATCTATTGTTTAACAGCTGACTTTCTAGTGACAAATTGTTAATAATTGTCTTGCTTCTTCATACTTTTAATATTTTTATTAGATACGTTTTCATTTTTCTTTTCGATTAGGGTTTAGGAAGACCCTTAACAAAACATGCCCCTTAAAAAATTAATGCTGCTAGTGCTCAAAGAAAGAAGAAGATGCTTTGTCGAATACTATTGTAAAAAAAAAATGCTTCAGCAGCTTCAGGTCTGGTAATTTTGATGATAAAGATGTTGATCGCTGTTTATTATTTTTAATTAACTAAATTTAAATTTATTTAAGTAATTTCAAAAAAAAAGTTATTTCTGTTCAAGCTTATGTTTCCACGAAGAACCACATTCTTCGTGTCGGTTAAAATCAAGTCTGAAACTATAGTGGTAAGAAAATAAAGGCGATTCTAAAGTACTTATTATTGAGTTTATTGAATAAGCTATTTGACTAATTTTGGAAAACCATTTTAAATTATTCCTTATTACGTAATAAGCGCACCACATTGATATTTCAGGAAAAATCAATATATTTTATTAAAAAATCAATGTTAAAGTTTAACATTTTAAAACCGCGCCAAAAACGTTATGGCGCTGGAAACGTCACTTGTTGACGTCACGAGCCTGTAAACATTGTAATATCCTTAGCCATTTGACAACCATCAATCGCAGATCCTACGTCTATGGTCGTGTCAAACGCCTGAAGCCATATTTGTTTACAGGCAAGTGACGTCATCAGTAATCTTAGAGCGTTTTCGCCACAGAAAAAAATTCAAAAATTACTTATTGCATTTTTATAGGTGAAATTAATCAATCAATAGACTTAATTTAGTCTATATAATAGTTCAATGTGTTTTTAACGCCATTATCTGTTAGGATTACCACATTTTGCAGTATATTTTGAATGTTGTCAAATACCCTATTAATGACATTTTGACTTTGACTCTACAAAAAGGCCGCAAACTTTTCCTACTATTACCTAATAGGTAAATGTTCGTAATAATCCACTTTAGCTACATTATGGGTAGTAGCTTATTAAATTCAAATTCCGTTTCATAAAGATAAACATACATTTTAATAGACACAAAAAATTTGTTTCTTATCTAAATAGCTATGTTAATTAACAAATCCGAGGCTATACACTCTCGTAAAGAGATAAACGGTAGCTTTACATTTCTAACAAATTAGTATAGGTCAATTATAAGGTCAAATATTTCGGTTTAACATACGCAACGCACTGTGTGAATCGAACCCTATTAGTTAAATTTCTCACGTTAATAAGTACCTATCTAAGTAATAATTAGGTAAGAATTATGGACCACAGGCCTAGGTACTTAGTAGGTACATAATTGTAAAGCTAAAGCACTTAATGTTAGAGAAGAGTAAGACGACTTAAAGTGAAAATCGAACCCGGGACCCTCATTAAATGATGATCCGTCGAAACCACTCAACCAACGATGGTCATGGTCAAGCAAAAAACCTAAGGGCTGTGTTTTGTGCATTACCTACCTTATTTACTTTGACTGTGACACAATTTTATCAAAATTTTATACAAACTCATCCTAATATAAAGTTTTAAATAACAATCTCATATTTATAATCCAATAATAATTTTTCCAACATAAATTGCAATAAACTTCGCCAACAAAAGGACACGTTCGAAATTTCGAATTTAGAACACAACGCGCACTCAACAATAGCTCGCATTCCATTCGGCGAGCTATTGTTGAACGGCGCGCTCTGATTGGCTGGCTGACACAATGGGCCACGCCCACCACACAATGCCCTATTGTCGTCACCTGTAGACTCAACGCCCAGTGGTACGGAAACGTTTTTCCGAGACAAAATTTGATTAGGATTTTTTACGTTCGTTAACTTCTGTATCATTTTGTTCCAACGACTTTCTTTATTAAACTAGAATTAAAATCAAACGCTACAATTGCTTCTAATACGTTTTAAGGTATAAACGTTGTTTTAAAATAGCTGGTTATTTACTATTATTGAGTAAAAATTTAAAACTAGCACACATCTTTCATTATGTGCACATAAACGTCAATTAAAGGTATTGTACGGTCAGTACTAATTATTATACAATGGTACGGTTTAAGGTTTTACGATTTCATTTAGTTTCAGAGCTTCATTGCTAAAAGTTACAATTTATAACTACTAACGAACAAAATCTATTTAGGCAAAAGCAAAGACAGATACTAAGTAAGTATATTAAAAATCGTGAAACACATTAGAACAGAAACGCAAACGGGCAATAAATTCTTTAAAAAAAATCTCTTTCACTTAAGTGCCCCAAATGGAAATGGCGGCTTATTTTTTTCCGTAAAAGCATCGTTTAAAACACTAAGTGAAACGGACATCACACGTATTACAGGAATAAGGGCGAAATATTGTGGGGAGCGAACGGTCGTTACAAACGGAGATTAGTTCGTCTAATGGGCCCATTTGGGAAAGTTGGGATATTTTTACATTTCACTAAAGTAAAAATGCTTTGAACGCTCTCAGGTCGTGAGAAAAGTCAGATTATTATCGTTGAAATTGTGTTCGGCATTTAAGGTTATCACGCCATCTAGTGATAATTGACAACAAAATACCTGCTCCTCAGTCTATCTAATTATCCTTAGTCGCAGAGAGATAGCGTGCTAACAAACAGGTGCGGTATTTACTTTGATCATTATATTTTATTTTTATATGTTAGATTATCATGTTGTTATTTATAACTTCCTATAAAACTATAAGGTAATTACGTACCTACACTACAATATGTAACGTTAACCTATTAAAAAAACGTCCTAGAATATGTAACCCATTTACATAATAAAAAAAATTGTACCTACTGATATTAGATACGCTAGTTTTAAGTAAATAATGCAGTTGGTGCAAACCTAATAGTTAAATGGGCGAACTTAAGTTTAACATAATCATTATCTATAGTGAAGTAGGTAAATGATACCAATGATACCAGTGACGATATCATTCTTAAGGTAATCTATTCTCTAAACCACATAAATAACATTAGTTCCATACAAACAAACACCCAAACGCCAAAACATTAATTCCTACTAAATCCGAGAATTTCCATCAAGTTCACAAAGCAAACATATCACTCCAGAGCACACATTCATTTGATCGTAATTCACCCGCTAACTTCAAGATTGTTAATATCTCTTCATAAAGGGTTGAACCCCCTATCGTCCCACGGCTCACAGACTTATGGGGTGAATGGTGAAATTGACAATTAAATACCGCATCGCTATGATAAATTGTACAGTTATGTAGGTAGTGTACGTTATTTTCTAACTTCATAATAATTCAATGATAAACTTTCATCACATTTTTTTCTAAAGTTTTTTAAAGCCATCATGTCAATTTAGATAAAACAATACGTCAAAAGAAATGTTTACCTATAAAATGCTTATTAACTATAAAAAACCGGCCAAGTGCGAGTCGGACTCGCGCACGAAGGGTTCCGTACCAAAAAACGGCAAAAAAAAAAACTCGTTTGTTGTATGGGAGCCCCCCTTAAATATTTATTTTATTCTGATTTTAGTATTTATTATTATAGCGGCATCAGAAATACATCATCTGTGAAAATTTCAACTGCATACCTGTTGTCATTATTAATATCGAGCAAAAAACGGCAAAAAAAACACGTTTGTTGTATGGGAGCCCCCCTTAAATATTTATTTTATTCTGTTTTCAGTAGTTTTGTTTTTGTAGCGGCAACAGAAATACATCATCTGTGAAAATTTCAGCTGTCTAGCTATCACGGTTCATGAGATACAGCCTGGTGACAGACAGACGGACAGACAGACAGACAGACAGACAGACAGACAGACGGACAGCGGAGGCTTAGTACCTAATAGGGTCCCGTTTTTACCCTTTGGGTACGGAACCCTAAAAAATAGTCATAATGATAATATGCAGCTTTATGCAACACAACCCAAAAATATGACGCAATATCTAACTTTTCATATTAAAAAGATTAGGCAGGTAGTAGTATTTATATTCTATTAGTTAAATCGTAGTTTTCACTGAATGTAATCCTGCCTATTTTCATATCATTTCATTTCACTTATCGCCTTACGCGTAAAATACATTTTTTCTGTTTAGCAAAAAAAAACAATGAAATTACTTCCACATAGGTACCCAAGAACACAATATTCTTCTTTGATATAAACGAATCAATAATTATCTCTCAGTGACATTTTGAGTAAAACAATTACCTATTTTTAGTTGTATAGGACAATCCCGGGTTTGTTACGGACTATATTTTTTAAACAGTATTTTGTATAGGATATTGCCATATTCAAACATATCAAAGGGTAATAATAACGTTTGCTTGTAATAAAGTAGGCGAGCGAATAGTAACCATGGCACTTTATGAAATATCTGCTGATTACTTACATGCTTACATCTAAAGTCTTTGATCTTTCCCGTCGTCTTTATAATTACGCCAGTTATTAAATTTTAGTTTCAATATGTATAAGCTTGTACAAAGCTAAATTATTATGATATATTTGTATTTGTTAATACATGTACTCTTGTATACTCTTGTACATAAATTATATTAGCAGTATTGACAGTATTAATAAAACCAACATATAAAATAGTCTAGTTCAGCAATATAATTTGATCATGTTGGTTTGTAAGAGAAATATAAATAGAAACCAAGATAGATATTTATCAAGAATACTTTATTGAAACGCTGTAGAAGAACATATTGCGCAATTTACAATGTAGAGTTAAATATATTATAGGTAGTCTTTCACGAATAATTTTGTTATTTTATCTATTGTCAAGTCCTACAGTTAATAATCCACCATTTTATTTCTTTATTCAAATGTGCATTGCGGTCGTAAAGTTTATGATCTCCTGTAAGTAAGACTTTTAGCGGTTGTAAGTATTTCAAGTTTGCGTTTTATTATAATAAGAACGTTACATTTATCAAAAGCTGCCGCCCCGTTTTGTTACAATTTTAATGACCCTTCAACATTTTCTTAAAGAAAAGGTAATTTACTTGCCTTTATTTAACGGTAAACGTTAAATGATTACAGTTTTCAGTGGCCGTGAGTTTATGAACTAATAAATTACATTTTACTTCTGACATAAGTTATATTGAACTATTAAAATAGGTATTCCTCTTACTTCGGTAAAACTGGAGGCTAAAAACATATCATTACAGAATACCAGTAAGTAAAATATTTGATTTGAATGTAATTATCATTGAATTGGATTGCAAGCGGTCCATTATTTAGTGTAGGTACCTAATTAAACGCAACATTATACTAAGCATCTTGTATACTTTGTCCCCTTTCGTAAAGAAAAATCTCAGCACAAGAAACTAAACGGTTAACTGTTAAATAGACAAGAGCCCTTGTCAATAGCCGCTGGTCGAATGGGCAGCGTTTGTCAGCACGCCCGCGTCAGGCGAGCCACCTCGCCACAGCTAATTGGCATCACTTAGCGCGTCCGCACTATCTATTTAAAGATCGTACGCTTTGAATCTAATCCCCTTTCGCTTTATTGTGGCATTTCCGCTTCTGTTTAGCACGGATTGAAGTTTTTTTTCTACTGATTAGGTGATATGTTTGGTAACGGTATATTATTCTATTATAATGATACCTACTAGTTATTTTGTTAATGGCGACAGTCATCTTCATGTTTTGGATGACAAGGCTTGCGGTGCAAAGATAGTAATGCTCCTTTATTTTAAAAAGAAAACTTATTGCAACGTTATGAAGAAAAAAAACCGGCAAAGTGCGAGTCGGACTCGCGCACGAAAAGTTCCGTACCAAAAAACGGCAAAAAAGTTACGTTTGTTGTATGGGAGACCCCTTAAATATTAATTTTATTCTGTTTTTAGTAATTGTTGTTATAGCGGCAACAGAAATACATAATCTGTGAAAATTTCAACTTTCTAGCTATCACGGTTCATGAGATACAGCCTGGTGACAGACAGACGGACAGTGGAGTCTTAGTAATAGGGTCCCGTTTTTACCCTTTGGGTACGGAACCCTAAAAAATTGAGATGTGTTAGAAAACAGGTTATTTATAAAGCAACTAGTTATTATTTCTAGAGTATGTTTCTGGCACGCTTGGATTAAAAAATATTTGTCCAACATCGTTCCAGCTAACCTAACTATGCTATTGTGTATGTACAACTGAAGTGTAAGACACTAAACAGTCTCTATCTGGTTAAATCAATACAAGTATTAATGTCATTACAATCAACCGCTTCAAAGGTATATACGAAGTCGTAAACATAGTATGTTAACCCCTCCTTCCCAACGTCTTTGCGTACAAACAAAACACCAAAAACCAATCAAGTAATTGCCAACCCCGCATCGGTTGCGACTCTCCGATAATCTTCATTAGGGGGTTCGGGTCGTACCCTCCGGAATTTTACCTGAACCGTGAGTTTGACGGCATTTTCGGTAATGAAGTACATTTAAGATTATTATTAAGGTGTATTTGATAGATTTCTTTTTTAAAATTTGACAATGAATATGAATTGATATTAGTTGTTCTAGGCTGGCAGAGTGGTTCTAAGTTGTATTTTCTAACTGTTTTTATAGCATTTGCATTACAAGTAATGTATATTGAAAATGTGTAGTGGATTTTGAATGGAATAAAGATTCGAAACTAGAACCCTCAAGATCTATCTTCTTCTAGTTCTAATCCTAGTTTTAGAAGATAGAGAGTCTCTAGAAAATACCTATCTACCACTTTTGTATTGTACTTTCCATACCATTGCGGTACTTAATGAAACGCTACTGCTATCTTTAAAGTAAGTACCTACTAACTGTTTTTGAAATCAATATTTTGTAATTTATTACAAAAACTCTATAAACAAACGGAATGCGCATCGCGGAATCGACAGTCCAACGCAAAACTATCATGTAAAAATAGCTACAGAACAGACTTAACTGAAGCGTATAGAATGATTACACAAAATGCGATGTTCCGAAGAAACACAGCTAATAAAAGCTAGCGGGGGTACCCCCACCGCCGCAAATAATACCCCACAGGGTGGGGGTACCCGGAGACACACATTCTTCCACGCTTGCGCCACACTCCGATATGGGTCATATTGTCCTTAGTTTAAAGACACTATTGAGATAGTATTAATGCTGTAGCTGTGTGTGTATTTTTTCAATTTCTTTTATAATACCTAGTTGCAACGTGGATAGTTTATTTTAATTTATTTGGTTGGTTAGAGTTAAACATTAAAAAATTGCACTTAAAATAGTGCGATTTTTTGCCATTTTACGTAGGTATTTAATGTAATATTATAAGTTAAAATCTTTATTCAAATAGATAGCTATGTAGGCAAACTCTAAACCAAATCAAACAATTTTACTAGTCGTGAGACTGGTTAAGTTATAATACATTTAGCTTGATTTACACATTTATACGTAAGATATTTAAAGTAACTAAATATAAGTCAATTTTAAACTCCATATTTAAAATCACCAGCATTCCCGTTGCAACTTAAATATCATTAAGTGGCAATTAACTCAATTGAGTTTTAGATAATAATTGAGATAATAAAGTAGGAGATCACACGTGCTTGGTCGCCTACATCGCCACATAAATGGGTAGGTAGGTACCTACCTGCATAAATATTCATCAACTAAAGATGTAACAGCCGAACAGGTAGGTACTGTATTAACATAACGAGGCCTTTTTATAGATGAGAATAAGCGTCTTTGTAAAGACTTCTATTAATAATTAAACTTGGTTTAAAACAAAAGTAAACTTAATAGCCTAACAGGTAGGTACTGTATTATCATAACGAGGCCTTTTTATAGATGAGAATAAGCGTCTTTGTAAAGACTTCTATTAATAATTAGACTTGGTTTAAAACAAAAGTAAACTAAATAGCCTAACAGGTAGGTACTGTATTAAATAACGAGGCCTTTTTATAGATGAGAAGAATAAGTGTCTTTATAAAGACTTCTATTAATAATTAAACTTGGTTTAAAACAAAAGTAAACTAATTACTTATTAGGTAGGTTTATCGGTATTCTGGATTTTCAGCGCAACATTGCCGTAATTTAATCGTGTTAGTAAAGTAAATTCTATCTACTAAATGCCGATAGTAATGTTTAATTGGTAACTTTAACGCATAGTAACATGTCGATAAGCCAATAATTACAGTTAATGCAACACCCTGTTACCTAAAAGGGTACCTATGCAATTCTTATCTGCTGTCACCACAACTTGTTAGATAACGAAAATATTCTCACAGCTGTTCAGACATGTTTTTTTCGTCACGACAACCGTACAATTAATACTGAAGAGGACGGCCCAGACGTATGAATAATTTCGGCGTCGTATTTCAATCGCAACTCGTTCTGTGGGAAAGTCCGTCAACAATAGAGCTTGCCAATCGCACAATCGGGGCTCGTCACACAATAGACAATTTTCCTTTGGCCACGCCTCGCACAATACAACGCCCATTCACTTGTGGTAAGAAAGAAAATTTTCTCCACAAACGTAACAGAGATTGTATTGACTTTTTAAACGCCCTCATAGATTCAGCGCACACCCACCTGACTCGCATTGTAGTGTGCGAAAATCGTTTCACAATGCCCGGCTATTCACCGCGACACGCACACTGTGTGCTGGCCCGAGTCGCCTGGGCGGGGCCTAGAGCGAGACGGTCTCGCCTAGTCGCGGTACCGCGGGAAAGGGACGGAGCACGCGCTCGGCCACGCACACATCGCCCGCTAGAAAAGGATGGGCTGAACGGGCTTTGTATAGATTCCGCGGGATGAAAGCTGTTATTCCGCATAGACAATTGATTGTAAACGCCGTCTTGAATAGAAGGTATCGAAATTTTTATTCTAGAATATAGATAAGACACTCATTTTTAATACTGTTGAGTTAGAATTGTAAGTTCGATTTAGTTTGTTGGTGTAAAGGCCTTTGAAGGACGGCATTGTTCGCAGGGCAGTGACATTAGGTCGGTGCGTCCTTGTCGCTCGCGCGGGGGGCGGGCGGCGGTATTGTAGCGCGCGCGTATTGTTGGCTCGCTTCGATCTGCCAGCATTGTGTGTCTGCAGCGCGCGTTCGCAAGACGTGTATCGCGTTCCGATTTCGAATTTCGAACGCTTTCGATCGCGTAACGAACTATCGCGCGGACTGATTTCTTTAAGTTTTGTGTTCGGACAATTGTTTTGTTATGTGTTATTGTTTTTAGTGTTTTGTTTTATTAGTGACTGGACTGAGAAGCTAAAATGATGTGGGGAAATAATGCCAAAGAGTCTTAGTGATTGGACATTTTGATCGTGTTTATTTTGTAGTTTTGTTTCGTTCTTTTCCGTCGCATGCAGATTTTTTTCTGATGTCACAAGAGGCGAGAGGAACAATGATAACGCACCTGAAGGTTTGTAACATTTCATTTCAATTGTTATACTGTCATTCCTTTTTAGTCAAAAGCTTTTTTTTATTTATTTTCCAAAGAATTCGTAACTTAGTAAGCAATGTAGAGACGCGCTAATATTAATTCTCGTAAATATTTATTTATTACCCACTGTCCAATAATAGCCTAAGGTGCAATTTTCAGTTTGTAAGATAAAATATCTTAATTTTTACGACTTTTATATTTATTATGTGATTAGGTGCATAAATAGGCAATATCGTCGCAGTAGGTTTATCTCAAGTTTTTTCAATTATTTTTCGTTTTTTTAAGCACAGTTCAAATATTCTGGATCTGCGATAATATATAGGTATATAGGTATGAAAGGTTAATAAAGTATTTGATAAAAATATTCTTCATATCAAATAATAGGTATGCCTACTTCATAAAAATCAGCTTGGATTTTCCAAGGGTAAAAGTAATGATACTGGAATTACAGTTTTCAAACATATTTTTAACGCTTGGGAGGAAAAGCAAAATGTAATTGGCATTTTTGTGACCTTTGTAAGGCATTCGATTGCGTTGATCACCAAACACTATAAAAGAAGCTAGAACATTCTGATGAGTTAGAACAGTTAGCCTTATGAAATCATATTTGTACAATAGAACTAAGAAAGTAGTAATAAATATAACTGATTCTACTGGACCCCCATCAATATGGGTGTGCCACAGGGATCAATATTGGGTCCATTGCTGTTTTAGATTTATATAAATGACCTTTCTAAGTACGTGAATAATTTATGTAAGACAGTACTATTTGCAGATGATACTTCTTTAGTTTTCAAAGTAAACAGAGGTAATAACTGTTCGGACGAAGTAAATAGTGTCATCTCTAAAGTTTTATACTGGTTTCATAGTAATAATTTAGCACTTAACGCCAAAAAAACTAAATGTGTAAAATTTTCATTACATAATGTTGAACAGTTGAATTAAATATTAACTCAAATGGCCTTTAATAACCAACATTATATGCGTTTGAATGCTACGATGATTGAAGGCATGTTAAGCCGTTGGTCCTGGCTGTTAACACCCACCAATCCACATTGGGCCCGTACCTATTTTTTCCGGTTTTCATGGTGTCTCCATTTCTAAAGTCCCGGTTCAGTTCCGATCTCCAACTGAATGAACCGATTTAGATTGTCTCTGTGTATTAGGTATGGGCATTTGTGCTACCGTAGCGAGTCGTTGTTTCCGATTTCCATTCTACTATTATGGAATCGGAACAATGTGTGTGTGATTTAGGTAATTAATTAGACCAGCTAAGGAGTCTATCGGCTTAAAACAATTAAGTAAATGTAAACTGTAATTTGACAGATGAATGTGACACTAATAAAAGCTTACCAAAGAAAACCAGCAATGTATGACATTCATCTGTCAAATCATAGCCGATAGAGCCCCAGCCCCCCAGCATGACCACCGAAATACGACATAAGTAATTATATCACGTGATATAGCGCTTTATCGACACTCAACTGTCAAAATCCATTGTCTTTTGACAGTGAAACGTGATAAAGCGCTCTATCATATAGCGTTTCAGTAGCCATGCTAGGGGGGGCAGAATTTCCATTAAATTATCTGTCAGATAATTTAATTTGGACTTATCCGGAACCTGTGAAACGGCCCTAAGCAAAACGAATCGACCTAAAATAGACAGGTCAACGTTCTTGATACTTTACTTATTTAATATGTAAATGAATATGAATAAATTAATATTGCATTAGAATTATTCATATTTAGCTACAAGGAGCGAATTTATGCAATTAAATTTACTTTTTATTAAAAATCAGCTTGTAACATAATTTGCTTTATCTTGAATCCATTATCTATTATAATTTAAAATGGCGACTTTGTTTTATTAAATAATAAAATTGGTAACATTTAGTAGGAATATTAGTAGGTATTATCTGCGTTTTACATAATAATATGCTTAATGGACCAACATCCGTTTAAGTGCAATACGTTGTTGTATTAATAAAATGTTACAGAAACATAATATAAACAAGAATTATAATTCGGTAAAACTTCAGGAAAAGAACCAATCACTTATTGGTGAATTTCCCAACAATCTCGTCACTTACTTTTAACGGAATTGAACCTAGAACCTCGGTGAACTGTGAACATTTTTAATATTCATTCAAACTTCTTTTTTTGCCTTCGTTAGTAGGGTAAGGGAAAACAAACTAAAAGTAAAGTATAGAATGTAGACCACTGACCTGTATATTTACACTGGACAGGCTTATGTCAAACTGTTTTTGTGCCTATTTGATTTCCGCCATTTTGGCGCTGTAGGACGTAGCATGAGCATAGCGTGCGTACGTGGTACTAAAGTTTGAAGTCTGGAGAGACCATCACGGCAACTATTTTCATATTGTACGTCATAATTAGTTCTTTAGACGCACGCTAGTGGCGTTTCAAATAGGCACAAAAACTTAGCGCTATCGCACACAGGCAACTTAGTCTCCCAGCAACTGTTTTGTCTCTCACATCAAGTCCACGGGTTTATATGGAAGCGCGCACACGAAGCGACGCGGTCGTCTGCAACTTTTCATACAAATCACGTGAGAGACAAAAAAGTTGCGAAGACAAAAGTTGCCCGTGTGCGATAGCGCTTAGCTGTCAAATCATAGAGACAGCCAGTCCAGTTACATAAAAACAAATTTTTCATGTCAGTGATGTAGACCCAGGGTCTCCCATATTTGAAACTAAGAAAAACCACTGAAAAATTATTTAAAGTTAAAAAGTATTTATTACATGTTAAATTGTACTTATTTAACAGTCTTATCAATAAGTTAATAGAATGGCAACGAGTAAATTTAATATTTATATGCTTAAAATTACAAAAAAATCATGAAAAAATCGACTTAGCGACTTTTAGCCTCAAAATCTGAAAAAGGTAACAATTTTATAATTTTTTTCAGTTAAATCATTATATTATACTAAAGTATTACTTGATTTATCGGTTCCAAAATACAATTTGGATAGTAGATTATGTGATTAAGTTATGTGCTTGTCAGAAACATGATAGCTGAAACTTTTTTTATTAGAAAAAAATACCGTTTTTTAATGCTGTGCCAACCAATAATAAACCTAGATAATCTTGAAACTTTAAATAAAAAAACCTAAGCTAGAGTTCTAGTTTCGTGATTGACAGTTTTTCCAAAAAAAGAAATAATTTAAAAAACGAAAATGTTTTCAATAATAATGATTTTTTTTAAGCGTTAAACATTTTCATCAATAAAAAAAGCATATCAAAATTCAATCTACTTGTATTGTTCGTGCAACAAGTCAACGCAAAAATTACGGTGTTTAAAATTTAAAATTAAGTACCCGGTAAATTAGCCGGCACAATCCAGTATTAATAAAGGCAAGTCACAACACTGCTTGCGAAGCGGCAGCGTTGCTGAAGCGATAATTTTCAAGTCAAGTTATATCGGGTCATTCTGAACTTACCATCCAAATTTCAAGGATGAAATCCAGTCCATGAAACTAAACAACTTTCTCTAAGAAATATGTGTCGAATTTTGCCACACAAAATTTTGGTCATCCCATACTAAATTGATCACATGATCTCTTTGATTTGTATGGATAGTCGATTTTTTTTACATATTTGGCCATGTGTTCCTTAGAGAAAGTTGTTTAGTTTCATGGAATGAACACATCGTACAGAAGGTATAGAACTATTCGTTGCGTTGTTAGTATGTTAGACTCAATAAAGACATACATGCATGCATTATGATTAATTAGGTAGGTATTGTAAACGAAGCTTCGAAAGCTTTCAAAATTGGATCATTAATTAAGTTATATATTAACTGAATAAAAATCTTTTTTGATGTGTTGTAATTTAGACTTTATACAATATATTTTGGTTATCTTAAAAGTTAAGACTAATAATATTCAATGTTTTTTCCTATTGCGCAAAAGCAGAGAAAACTATTCTACGTTTTTTTGAGTTTCATTACCACTAACTGCTACCTTAGATACTTAACGTCGTTCAATCTCCAAATGAAACTGTATAGTACTTGTTTTACCTTAATGTTATTTCAGGTAAGTTCTTTTGATTTCTTTTGATTAAAATGCTTCAACGCCCTTAAAATGAGATATAATCATTAACTTATTAAAATACTATTGGATATAATAGATTTTGTATTATTGTCCAGCCGCATGCTGTCACGCGGGCATTGAAAAATTAAATAAGTAATAAATAATGTACTTTGAAGAACTTCATTTTACGCATGGCATATGGATTGAAAACTCAGCACCTGAAAAAAGATGCGCATTATACTTACTTAAAGAACGTATGAATGGACAACTATCGCATGGCTATCGCTTTGCTCTACACTATCGCCTCGTCATAGTGTGTTGGGACCTTTATGCGATTACATAGCAACCGTGTTCGTAACCCTTTGCTGTCGAGCCGCACTGTTTATTCCGACTTTAAATTTCTTTTAATGACCAAATTTTTCTCTTCCAAGTTATTTTTTTTATTTCAAGCTATAAAAATGTGTCAATTTGTTAACGATCGGCTTAGAATTACGATCGACGTTACAGAGTGAGATATCTTAACAATAAAATATTACTGGTATTACCCTTTTCTCTGGACGTCATTAAATTGTACATTTAAATTAAATATAGTGTTGTTTTTAGTGAGATTTTTAAATTTACCTTTGATTTATTTTATTGAAATGAGAGATTCACGACATTGTCATTCTGTTTGAGTACTTGCTTTAGCTTTATCTTTGCATAATTATCCAATCTATTGATATTATATTATATTAACCTAAGGTAGGTTACATCAAACAACTTTCAGACCTTATTTTTCCTGATTTTTAGGGTTCCGTACCCAAAGGGTAAAAACGGGACCCTATTACCAAGACTCCGCTGTCCGTCTGTCTGTCTGTCTGTCTATCTGTCTGTCTGTCTGTCTGTCACCAGGCTGTAACTCATGAACCATGATAGCTAGAAAGTTGAAATTTCATCACAGATGATGTATTTCTGTTACTAAAAACAGAATAAAATAAATATTTAAGGGGGGCTCCCATACAACAAACGTGATTTTTTTGCCGTTTTTTGCTCGATATTAATAACGACAACAGGTAGTTGAAATTTTCAATGATGTATTTTTGTTGCCGCTATAACAACAAATACTAAAAACAGAATAAAATTAATATTTAAGGGGGCTCCCATACAAGAAACGTAATTTATTTTTGTTGCCGCTATAACAACAAATACTAAAAACAGAATAAAATTAATATTTAAGGGGGGCTCCCATACAACAAACGTAATTTTTTTTGCCGTTTTTGGTACGGAACCTTTCGTGCGCGAGTCCGACTCGCATTTGGCCGGTTTTTTTAAGTTATGTTTTAGTTACTTTAGTTGTTAGTTACGTTTTCTCTTCACACGCCTAAATATCTGAACCCATTTTTTCTCTAAACCTATTTTTATTCAATTTAGTGTATATTTGCCCTTAAATAGCTCGTAGACGAAGTCGGAGGCGGAAGCAAGTCCTAAAGCTAAGTTTTTTAAGTGAAATGTTCTATCCCGGCTTTTCGCGTACAAGTTGTTCTATGAAATGTATTTTTACAGAAAAATGTAGTTAAATTTAAAATTAATTTCCTTATAAGTCTCTTCGCCGGAAAGTAAATATTAAAAAAAGTATTTTTGCAGAAGAAATAAAATCACAGAGGTTGTCTTGTCTCGTATGTAATGAGAACTTTTTCAAAACATGGCAAAATACCAGTATCAACCCGCTGTCATGTCAACCAAAGAGTACATACACAACATATATTAAAAACTACGTTTTTACTTTTTACCAACTTTTTAATATCATGAAAACATCCAAGAACCTTATATTCATATTCTAAAAACATCTGAAAAAAAAATACGCTTTGTCTCTGTACTGAATCTGTATTACCTTTATTCTATGCTGTGAATGATGTTTCGACTGCTATTTCTTTGTAAACCCGATTTTCTTTGTTATTGGTGATATATATTATTATATTACATCAAAAAGTGTAAAAAGTGAGTAATAAAGTAAGTATCAGAGTGTAAAAATACATTTATTTTGGAAAAACAAACATTAATAACTTCCTACAGTCCCAAGATTACGATATTAAACACATTTTTAGACTTTCCGGCAACTTTATTACTTTAATTCGTGTCCTGTAGATACGAAGTTTTAATTGTGGTTATCATATAAAAATATTTTAATATCCACTTAAAGCCAAAGCGCCCTTAGAAACTGAACATTTCTTTTGCGAATTGAAAAAAATTAAAAAGCTTTTTTTCGTTTTGTCTTCATAGGTACAGCATTCGTTTGTTTCTACATTTTTGACACATTTTAGATTTCTAACCTTTGGCCAGGATATTTTCAAATGATTTCATTTGAAAATATCCTGACCAAAGGCTCCCTAGGATTTTTTCGAACGTTTCCGTGGAAGAAGTCGCTGGCGGAAGTTAGTGGTCAATAAAAGTACAATAGGATTCTCATTACCAATCCTCATTGGGCCCGCGTGGTGGGTTATGGCCCATCCTCCTTATCACGCATAAGAAGGGCTTGTGCCCAGCAGTGGCTCGGTAGAGCAGTGGTTTAGCGCCTGGCCCTGTGATTGCGGAGTTAAGCAACTTTCGCAAGGGTCGGTCATGGGATGGGTGACCAAAAATTTATTATCTCGAGTTCTTCGGAAGGCACGTTAAGCCATTGGTCCCGGCTGCATTTGCAGTCGTTGACACCCACCAATCCGCATCGGGCCTACGTGGTGGGTTATGGCCCATCTTAGTTATCCATTCGTAAGGTAGGTCTGTGCCCCAGCAGTGGGGTCATTAAAAATGGCTGATGTGCTTGATGATTCTCATATAGAACGTGTTACAAAAAAAACCCCTTAAGCCGAAAATGGAGATCGGACCATCAAACTAAACAACTTTTACTATGGGACCAACTCTGAAACCGAGAAAAATAATCAGCTGTTTCATACATTTTGATATTTTCGTTATTAATTTTTGTATGAAACACTTCGATCATCTATTGATCGAAAATGAAAACAGCTGATTTTCGCGATTTCAGAGTAGGTTCCATAGTAAATTTATTCAATTTGATGGTCCCTATTAGTACAGTAGCCCGTAGAACATTTAAATCACGAAAAAGGTTACCGTTTGCCGTTGTGATATAGTTATTTATTACGAAATTATAGATACTTTAACCCAAGTTTTAGAGATCGCAACCCGCCGTAACCTATATTTGTATATCTCCAAAATTGATATTTTTTTATTTTTCGTGGTTTACCACATAGTTTAGCTATTGTCGTGTTCTACAGTTTGGTTTGATTGCCACAGATAAAAGTAAAACTATAAAAAGTAGCCATACACAGATTTGCGACCTGATTAAAATGGTTGGACTTTATCTGGTCTTAAATCTGTGTATGATCACTTTCCATAGTCTTACTATTATCAGTGGCAATCAAACAAAGCTGTAGAGCACGACAATAGCTAAGCCATGTGGTGAACCTTGAAAAATAAAAAAATATAATTTTTGGAGATATACAAATATAGGTTGCGGCGGGTTGCGATCTGTAAAACTTGGGTTAAAGTATCTATAATTTAGTAATAAATAACTATATCACAACGGCAAACGGTAACCTTTTTGATGATTCAAATTTTCTACGGACTACTATCTACCATTTTCGGATTTAGGGATTTTTGTAACACATTGTATACCGCACAACATCAGCTTTCTGTGTGGCTCGGACGTCTGTACATCTATAAAAACATTTATCTGTCCGTCCAATTGTTTTAACAAATATTATTCCTGTTATTAGCCAACAGGAAGCTTCTGATATTTAAATAACGCAACGAAAACAGTCGTAAATTCAATCGAATATAAACCTTAGCTACACCGGATGTGATGGTTATTAAAAAAAATGTTACTATTTAACCAAACAAAAATACTAAATAGGCAACGTCAAAGTTAGCGGGTAGTCGTAAAAAAAGAGATGCGGTTGTTTTTAATAACTGATTTATGAGTTTAACTATCGAAAAGGATGTGGTTTTGTCTTAAAAGAAGTATAATTTTAATGTTAAATCAAATAGTGTGGTGGCACCTTATGATTTTACGGTTTATTTAATGAAGCAACTTGTAAAGTACCCAATAGTTAAATTGTAAATTGCTCTTTAAGATGGTTAAAGCACTACAGTAATTTCCATGGCCCGATTTGATGACCGACTTATGTAACTTTTATGAGGATGTTTAGAGGTAATTTTCCAATTATATCCCAAGTAACAAAAGTTTCTATAACCAAGGGGTTTTATCACCAAACAGTGATGTAGTAGGCCTTAAATGGTAACCGTTGTGACTGCTTGTGCTATAAAGGTTTTCCACAGAACGTTTTGGTTCTATAATATTAAAGAGCATTTAAGTTCTATGGTGCAGCTCTTAGAACACTTACAGGACATACAAAAGAATCTTTAAAGTGTTGCACTGTAATAGATATGAAAAAAGCGACTATAGTACTATTTAGTACTATAGACGACTTTATTGTCACTTTTATGTATCTATTTTGCACTAATATTGCGTCAAAATAACTTTTACAGTACTAGTATTGTAGCAGTATCGAAAACACTATTACAGAATCAATCTGCACTATAAAAGTACCTTGCACAACCATTATGTCACAGTTTAGCTTCTTAAATGCTCCCTCAACATCGCTATGGGGCTAGTTCTGTAAAAGTCATGAAAACTCTTCTATGGTACTAAATAGTATCATAGCGACTTCTGGTGCAGTTGCTAAATAACTTAAACTTTTTGTGTTACTGCTACCTGACTAAAGCGTGAGATAAAAGCACTAAAATTAATAATTAATGGACTATTAATCCGTTTTCGGTAAAAATATGGCTGCTGTTTATGCCATGATAGCACATTAGTAGCACGGCTGGAGCCAATGTGTACTATAGCAGCCATAGTGGGGACGAGTCCTTATTTTATTAATTAAAATTTAATTAAATCACGATAATTATGAGAGCGTATTGTCAAATTTGAAATCAGCATAGTGATTTTATCGATACAATTATTTTCGCAAGTGCAAGTTACGGTGGAGTTACGGTCAATGGACGATCAAAGGTAATTGTTTTGTAGAATGTCCTTTGTATTACAAATTGTAATAGCGAATGACATTTTGTTTTCTTGAGGAACACGAACAAAATGGCGAACAATAGTGTGTTAAAAAGATCAAAATAGCACTATAAACATGTTTTGGTTTTCAAGTATAGAGCTGATTTATTACCGTGAGAGGCTTTATGTAATGTTTATATAATTAATCAGTGATAAAACTAGGGCCTATTTGGGGTTCTGTAAAGGTTTACAATACCATTATAGTGCTTATCATGAAACTAATTAGCACGTCCTAAAGCGTTCTCAGGACTTTTATAGTACCAAATTTTGTTACTTGGGATGCAACGGTATTTAGAAACTATGTTGTTTGCCATTTCAAAGTTTCTTACAACGGCACGTGAACCTACTCAAAACTACTAAAGGTATGATTCCGATGTCAGCAGCACTGCTGCGCGACACTGCTGCGCGACAGTGCTGCGCAGCACTGCTGCCGGGCTCGGAATGTAGTCTCATATAAACCTATAGAGAATATATGGGGACCAGCGGTGTTGCGGCAGCAGTGTTGCGCAGCAGTGTTGCGCAGCAGTGTCGCGTCGCTTCACCGCTCACATCAAATTGAGCCTTTCAAACGTAACATTAGGGTTCAATTTGGAGTGCACTGCTGCGGCAACACTGCTGCTGCTGCCGAGATCGGAATCATACCTTAATAAATATTATATTTTCGTTGAGGCAACATTAAGTAAAGACTTTTAAATTTAGAACACCTTTCTTATTATTAAAAAGTCAAAGAGGTTTCTATTCCTCTTAAAATATCAAAAAAAGGTTTTAATTCGCTGTCTACTTGAAAAAGAAATCGAAAACCTATTTGGAATTCAAAAAAAGAACATCCCACCTTTTGTTGTGTAGAACACCCATCTGATTTACAAGACAAAATCTCGCACCCGACAAAATCGAATAGGTCGATCACGTAGCAAGTTAGCATTGTGACATGGAATCATCGCATTCGGCAGCGTTGCCCTCCCCACATTTGCCCTCGATTTTTTTTATTAATTCCCAACACGTCTTTGCGACGACACGTCTTTGTTCGTCCCATTGTGAATACCATGTGTAATAGAAATGCTGAATGTCGTGTAGGTACTTAGACATTGTAAGGGGATTTTTCTCTGCGTCCGCTTAGTGACTCAAAGATGTATGGGGCGTTGTTTCGTTCGTTATATTATAATATTCTATTACTGTACCATTTCTAGAATCTCTATGGCACAATGGATTAACGTAGGTATACGCCTTACGATTGCGGGAGTTAGGTAACTTTCACAGAGGTCCTGGGATGTGTGACCGAAAGTGTACCTCGAGATCGTTCATGATTAAGGTTTTCGCCAGAATTTCCGCTGGTAAGGTATTTTGTTTCATTGCGTAAACTTAAAAAACTATTAAAACAACAGAACTGCATCCGTGATTGAGTTGTCTGGCATATTGATTTTTCCCACATCAAAGTTGGTAATTAATGACTAGTTCGTCAACACTGATTTGCCTAATTAATACAATGCAATCAATTATTCTGACCACAATGATTGCCTTGAATTTGAATTTGCCAAATATTAACTTGAAGTTGTTAACTTTTACTATCTAATTTATGATAATACGTTAATTGTAATCTATCAATGTTAGCTCGTAGACTTACATTGTTAAGTTGCGATTGAACCACAAATACTTTTTAAACGATCTCTATTACTTACTTAAATTTAATATTAATCCTTGTAACAGAAATGCAGTAAGTACCTAAGTATGTCAAATTCATATACGGAATTGATGAAAAATTGTTATACGGAATACATGACGGACGAAGGACCGCTGCAGTTATCCACAGAACAAAGAAAATCAGTTATCCATAACCAAACCGACACGCAGACATCTATCCGGATGGCCGAAAACCGTACTGCATGGACAGCATACATAGTAACTTCATGCTGTCATGACCCTCAGTCATGAGGATACGAGGAAGAAGAGAAATAAATAAATACATACATGCACTGCTTTTGTAAAATATCATATTTTTTTAACCAGTAACCCCCAAACAATATGGAACTGGGGGCTTTATTGCTCAACTCAAAATCTATCATGATCGCTTTTAATTTAGCAATCGTGTACATCCATCACTGGGTCTCAAAGACAGTATGTCACAGTGCCTTGTAATACCACAGCAATGGACGTAGCATTCGTGCCAAATTGAAAGCGATTTGCGAAAGATTTTGAATTAGACAACTAGGTGGCAGTAGTCAGATAAATTCATGCAAAAGCTGTTCCATTTTTTAGGTAAAATCCGGACCCTCAGAACTAAAGAGGCTTTAATATTATAAACTTTTACGACCAATAAAATATTATCATATCATGATATTTTCGTATGGCAAAAGGTAACTAGGCGTTATAAAAAGCACAGACACTTAACACCCTTTTTAAATTCATTCGGTATTTTATGCTTAATAAATTCCATTGCTTCGTGACAATGGGGCTGCCCCCTTACAACCCTATTGTGCAAATTGTCCGATTTGGTAGACAAAAGTCTTCCGTTTCTTTCGACGGTAG
The DNA here is from genome assembly GCA_943789525.1 of Agriphila geniculea. Classification (NCBI taxonomy): domain Eukaryota; kingdom Metazoa; phylum Arthropoda; class Insecta; order Lepidoptera; family Crambidae; genus Agriphila; species Agriphila geniculea. The sequence goes on from OX038886.1 coordinate 17,757,470, forward strand.
AAATGGAGGGAGATGAAGTATTTGGTAGAGAACAGAGTAAAAGAGGTAGCGTTTTTAATTATTATGTAAAACAAAAGGATAATTGAAATAAAGTTCTGTGTCTTCCTTTCGGTTGATGGCGAGGTGATAAGACGAAGCGGCGCTGATTTGTTTCCGAGCTGATACGTTTAGCGGAAATCTTTAGAGTTTTACCATTTATCATGCTAATGTACTTCTGTTTGATGGCTAGCCGTAACCCTTTTAAAAGAAGAGATATTTTGTCTATTTTACAGGTATCTTCTTAAATAGTTATTGAGGCCAATGTATTTGTCCATTCTGGTGATAAGGTCACTGTTATAAAACTTGTTTTTCTTACAAAATCATTTTTTTTTAATGCACAATGGGATATTGCTTGGCCTTCACCTCATCTGATGTTAAGCGACGATAAAGCCGAAGATGGAAGCGCACTACACCCGGAATCCTCATCACTGAGGAACTGGCTATCTTACCTCTAACTACCGGAACACAACAATTTTTGAATTGCTGTTATGACGTCAGACTTATGTAAGATGTTGGTAGCTAGCCAGGCGGACTTGAAATTAAGCCCTATCACTAACCATCCATCCATCTTTTTTAGAACATCGCTCCAATCTCCTCACTTAAACCAAACGTCATTGAAAAGCCATTGACAGTAGGAAACAGAGGCGACTCTCTTGCTCCCCATAGTTTGGTGCAACCCTTCTGTTTATCTAGCACGTGTTTTATTGTTCAATTACATGACAATTACGGTGGCTATGGTGAATACTAAGGAAGTACTATTGTTGTTGAAGAGGAAGGCTTTAGGAGTTAGGTTTTTTTTTTTAAATTGAAGGTGAAAGTTTTTTTTTTGTTTTTTTTCTGTTTTGAAATCTGCAATCAGTGGTTTCCACTATGAGCAAATGAGATCCAGTCTTTGATCAGTGTAGAGTGTGTCCCTCAGCACTACTGATATACCATGGCACTGCACTAATGGTTCGGAGTTTCATATTTTGAGCTCTTTGGAGGCATGCGATGTTCGAATTGCTGGCACTTCCCCAGAGTTGGATACCATAGGTCCATTGTGGTTTAAGGACTGTTTTATATATTAAAAGTTTGTTATGAAGGTGAAAGTTGCCAATGTTTTGTAAGGGTCACAAGGTGTGATAAATAATGAATTGAAATATTTGTTTATATATCTCTGATTGAAAGTTTAATGCAAACTCTCGTTACTATTAAAACTCTCTCCATTTTTTTTTTCAGAATCATAACTGCTGCTGAGCTTTATCTTAAGTACCTTAGTACTAGCTTTTGTCCGCAATTTCGTTTGCGAACATAGTTGGGCATTTATTTTGAAAGTCACGGATTACCAATATACCTAGATATTTATCAGTAGACCTTATTTTTTGTTCCATGCTCACTTCTTTGTTCGCTTGGTTTTTCATTCTAGCTATACATATTAAATTAATAACAAATCGGGCAACCGTTTGGGCTGTCCCTACGTGTATGATTATGACGTCAGTAAATCAGTTGTAGAATAGTTTTTTTTATACCTGCCTACGTACCTAAGTATACCTAACGAGTATTTGCCTTGCTCATAACATCACACATTTTCATTTTCTCATAAAAATTCATATACAAACTGGCACACCCTGTATAACGGGAATTTTCTAAAACCCTTTCTTAGTGCTCACCTACACCATAAAAAGGTGCAAAAATGGTGTCTCTATCTTCATAAACAAACTGAAACACTCTGTAGCACTCTGTATAACGGGATTTTACAGAAACCTTTATTAGTGCTCACCTACATCATGAAACCCTCAAAATACGGTGGTCATGCTAGGGGGGCTGGAACTGGAATGGCCATCTTATTCTTCGGATAATTCCAATTCTTCGGTAGCTTCAGTTTATTCCATTAAAGTTCACTGCAGTAAGTAGACCTCTTCTGTAGGGAGATGAGCGAGTTACATATACTTATTACAACTTAAAATATACAACGTGTAACAGAATTAATGGCTAAACCAGAATATGGTAGATAGGGACCATCAAACTGAACAACTTTTACTATAGGACCAACTCTGATATCGAAAAAAAAAATCAGCTGTTTCATTCATTTTGATATTTTTGTTGTTAATTTTTGTATAAAATAGCTGATTTTTTTCACGATTTCAGAGTTGTTCAGTTTGATGGTCCCTATATCTACCATATTCTGGTTTAGGCATTAATTTTGTTACACGTTGTCTATTAGCTGTCACATTTAGATTAATTTTCTCTCGTTGCCTCTTTAAATTTTTCGTAGAAATCATTAACAAATAAATCATCGACGTACAGGTACGACAAACGTGCTCTCCCGTTTGCTCCCTGGATCGGGAAAATAAAGGGTTTCCTGTACGATTGTGCCTTTGTCTGGTGACCCTCAGAATACGCCGTTGTGCGTCGCCACAATGCAAAGAACACGTGGCTGATGTGTGAGAAAGGGGGTTTCAAGGTTATTGATAAGTCGAAGTATATTAACGATTGAGAAACTGAAAGGTGAAATCGAAATCTTAAGCACCCTTTGTCAGTGTTTTGCTAATGAAACTGATATTTTATTGTGAAGAGACACGGGAGCGACGAAAATCAGGTCTCATCTCTCACAAGACGAAGTGACAACATTGCGAGACTTTTCAGATTTCTAGATCCTCAGAGTGTGATATTTCTTACTTACTATTAAATTCACATTACTGTTACCAGAAATTTACTGTCTTATCCAAAACGCTAAGAATATTAGATAGACTCTTCTGTTACCAAAATTTCCACTTGCTCGAACCTTCAATATTCAGAATACAACAGATTCCACCCGACTATCCAGGAAGTCCAGACAAGCTTTGATTATTATTAAAACATTTTTCTTCCATAAAATTAAACTATCTTTCACGTGTTATATTTATAATAAAGAATTTTACGAGTTTACATCGAACGCTCACAGGATGCAGGTCTATAAGTCTTTTATTGTAAGAACAATGTGTTTTCTTTTCGACGAATTCAAACTCGTCGTAAAATTGTTTGATTATAATTATCATTTTTATACCGGCCTACAATCAATTTGTTGCCGTAATTCTAGGAGGTTAGGTAGCAATTTCATCTTCAAAACTTGTTTCATAGATGCATGAGTTAAGTTTTGAATAGTTTAAGTAATGACAAAACATTAACTGTGTACTAATAAATGGAGAATAAAAAGTTAAACCTAGGAATAACCAAGAAGTATGTTTTCACTGCTTAACCTGAAAAACAGATGTAAAACATAGAGGTGATTGAATTTTGGAAAGGTGTTGAAACTATAGGCTCCTGAGGCCGTATTTACAAGCTCTTAAATCCTGCCAGGTTTATAAATTGCTGTAGTGACATCTCTTTCTCGCCGCAAATAAAAGAGATAGATTGATAGCCAGTCAGAAAACTGACTGGAAATAAGAGGTCATAATACAGCCCCTGTTCTGAAAAAAAGTAGCAACTGTTTCTATATCAATCTAATACAGTCCACAAACTCGCAGATAGCCCATTTAATCTTTATTTATGTCTATCACAATTGTCTCTTACCTCAATCTTAATAAACGACTGTTCAACACAAATTTATAGCCAACACCCAAATCTTTAATTAACCTATTCTAAATCAATCTCAGTACAATACTAAAGCGATATGTCAATCGATTTTGTTCCGGCGGCCATTTTTCTCGTCCACAAACAAACATACGTCCGAATGATTGGTACATGTTTACTTTAACTGTCAAGTAGGTACCTGTTTTATTTAATTATAGGATAGAGTTCGATCTTTGTCTGCGCGATTATTTTAATCGATGCATATTTATTTACGGTTATTCTATAATTTTAAATCGATTATATTTTATACTTTTAAAACGTAAATCCGCTTATAATTGAACACGAGATTCAGAAAATTTTATGTTTCCTTTCCTTGCTGTAACCTGTAGAGTCGAATATGTTTAAAAAAAGTTTTTTCTATTTACATATTTCCCTATACTTGTTAATACATACTGTGATACTTTTGATTTCTCTTCATCTGTTCTTATCAATACCTGTACCTTTCTTTTTACCTATATTGATTTGCATTTCTTCTCTATTATACTTACCTAATATTATTTAAGCTCTTTTATTTTCCTCCTCAGTTACAGTAAAATCAATATACGAAAGAATCTTACCTATCCTCTTTTTAGTTAGTTTTTTTACGTCTATTCAGACATCTTTGTCTTTACCAAATATCTAAAATATTTAGTCTATAAACTATACCTGCTCCTGTTTAAGTTTCAGATTTAACTGCCTGCTTGAATGATTTTACGGTCGGCCGAAACTGGAGAGAATGTCAAGTGACAGTTAATTTAATGGCAGTTAAATCTATTTACTGCAACATTGTTTTACGAACCCTTGTAGGGTAACTCAGAGTTCGTTGATTTGGAAGAATTGTTCTTTGCTAGATAGAGTACTGTTTTGTGATACTGTTATCGAAATAAGAGGTACGAAACAGATTCATAGAGTTTTGTGGCAGTTAAATTTATTTACTGCACTATAGTTTTACGAACCTTTGTAGGGTGACTTAGAGTTTGTTGATTTAGAGGACTTGTTCTTAGCTAGATACTGTTTTGTGTTGTCATCATACAGGGTGTCCCAAAGCTTTGCCACACGGAGGAAAAGTACCTTAAATATTGTAGGTAAGAAAAACTGAAATAAGACTTTATTTTGATTTTAAAAATAATTGGAACTGCTTTTAAAGATTTTTGAAAAATTACTTGTTTTAACCAGGAACCTGACCCACCAAAGATGAAAAAAAATCTTTTATTTTTATGATACCGATCGAAAGTTTTAAGTACATAATAGATACCTTGTCTAATAAAATAAGTATGGCACGTCTATTATAGATGAATTTCTTGAAATTGTATATTCTTCTCACTAAGTATAATTTTACGCAAATTTCTTATGTGCCTTAACTTTTTAAGTCTCAAAAACTATTTTACTCCATCTTTTTATCAATCATAATTATTATTAGTTGTGCTATGAATATTAAGTATGCGCAAAAACGCAAGAAAAAGAAAAGTTTAATCACTTAGGTACTTTATTGCATTTAAAAGCTAGGATATTCATATATATGTTTCTTATCTTACATAACATTTCTGTCTACTTGTTACTATCCTTAAATAGTTCTTTCGCTTTATCTAATCTCATTACAATTCTCGAAAAGTATAACCAATTTCTTCGAATTAATTTGTATATATATTGTGTGCCAGCGAGTCATGGTACTCTAACCGCCGCAAAATTGAAAATTTTAATGCTTCATGTACCTACTCAAAATACTGCGAAATATCAATTTTTACACGTACACCTTGACAAAAGTCCAAGTTAAAAAAATATAATAAAAGTATAAATTTGATATTTCGCAGGTAGTTTGAGTCAAATACTCAAACGATTCTTAAAATCCACCTTAATTTCAAAAAAGTTGTCAGATTTGACAGAAACTCCATGAAACCGACAGCTTCCTTAAAGTTAAGGAGACCATAATAACTCAAGATTTTAGCTAAGAAGTCTGCTGTAAAGCTCAATTTCATATTTTCAAATAAAAAGTTTCTTAAATATAACGGTGGTTTGAGATGACACGACTCGCTGGCCAGACTATATAAGTTCACTTATGGGCAAATTCATGATGCTCATTTATGGATAAAATCGACAAATTCTTAAAAAGTCAAAATCAGGAAGTTGATTCAATAAAATCTGTACAATATCGGTTCTAAAAATACAATCGTAAAGACAATCCGAGCACATGCATCTCATGCATTGTATTGAAAGATAAAGCTGAACACATGGGTTGCATTAACGCATCTGGTGCAACCAAAAAATATATCGAATTTCCTATTGGAAAAAAAATTGCAATTTTTTTTTCTTTAGAAACATTCGTGATTGTTTGACTTTTATATCGAATTACTGAAAGATTTTGGGTATATTTTATTTGTTTATTGGAATCTAGTTTGATTTAAATTGCACTGACATGGAAGTTTTTTTTACTATTACTGGTTTAATGGTGGAGCCCGTTCTTCTGATGTTTTGTGATGCAATAAACATGTTTTTTTTGTTTTAGGTAAGAAATTTGGAGTTTCTGGGTTTTAAAACAAACGAGAGCAATCATACTTTCCGAAAAACGGGTAAGTTATTACTAATAATGGTAAATATAGGTAATATTCATTATGTTTTTAAACTATTATGGAAATGTTGTTTTTCGATCATAAATATAAAGCGGTTACTTTTCTCTTTAATTAAATTCGTATATAACATATTATTAACGTATATAACGTATTAAGACTGAAACTAATGAATAAACGTTTGGAACCGTTTAATCGAATCGAAATCAATACTGATAAAAACTCGTATTGAATTACGGTTGGCGCCTTTCAGGCAAACGTTACAAAGCCATTTTGTCTCTGGCCAAGTATTAGCAGACGTCTGGTGTATAGACAATAATATCTCTGTGCCCAACACACGCATATAAAGACCATTGTGCGCTGATCAATTAACCCATAATGTGCCCATTGTGAAATGTACGTAACATTGTCTTAATGTATCTCACTCGTGTATCGTAAAATAATTTTTATAGTTCTATTTATGGCTGCCTCAATTTATTGACCAGATACATTTCAGTAGCGCATCGGTTTTGTATTACTCGATGTAGGAGCCACATAGTATATTAAAACTGATAATATCGAAGATTATAATAAGTAGCATGACGTATAAGACTGTCTCTTAAATAAATGTTAAACATCTGATGATGGATTTTAAGAGCCGGATCCCATTACAGAAAAAACTTTCGTGTTAAACATCAAAGAGGAAAGTGCACTAACTCGCCGTTTAGAAATTAGAATGAACAGTCTAAAACACGATGTAATGGACGCCAGAGATATGAGAAACGTTGAAGAGGCAGTCATTATTGTAAAGTAACCTAAAACCGACACATGTGTCACATATCGTGCAGGATTGCGATGCCACATGTGAAATAAGAAAAAACAACAAAAATCTGTTGTCGCTACTCCCCAAGGTACGAACAATGCTGCTACAGATCTTGCACAACCCGACAGTAAATAATAAACTTTAATTCATTAAAATAAGGCTGATATTCACGATCGCGGGTAAGGAATTACGGATGATTTCGCCGAAACACAGGGCTGTTTTGTGATGATTTTTTGTGTAACCTTCCGTAACCTTTAGCCTGTGACATGGATTGTAGAAAGAATATTGTTGACCTTTTTGCCTCCATCCCAAATTCCGAGTGCACGTGTAGTCTTTTTTTGTCGGCTTGAATCTTTTTTTGTTTTAGCTGAGAATTGAGATTCGCATATGCACACAATCCCAACTCCCAAGACATTTGCGTCATTTTAATCCTCGACTCGAGTGTCCGTTGTATTAATTTATCGAAGAGCTTTTTGTTTCTATTTGAACGGAAGTTCTAATATTAGAGCTACGCGTCCAGCCGTAGAGGCCGTTGACAAAATTAATGTTTTATTATGAAACAATGAACAGAATGGTGTTCCCGATAAATAATGCGTGGCAGTCCGGATGAGAGATGTATCCACTCATAATGGCAACATTGGTAGCCCGCTGAAATATAAAGTCAAACAACTGTTACCCATTGTGATAAATGACAATTAAGACTACATTGTCTAAAGATATGACACGGTTAATTATTAATTAATATATCTCAACAGTTGACAGATCCAATTATTACTGCTTCAATTCAGTTTCGTGACCTTTGGAATAAACTATGAAGCAGATAAAATATCATTAAGATCTGAAGTAAACAAAGCGGAAATAGATTATGATTACATCTGGCACTAAATCCCATACAATGCACCCCTAAATTATGCTTTTAATGTTTCGAACAGAATCGGAGCTTTATTGATAACTAGCAATAAAGATAATTTTCAAATCTGAATCGTTAAGAGAATTGCCCACGTCACTAATTGGGTGTAGAGGGAGACTACTGTTCTAGGAATATTCATTTCCATACTATTAAAGGTGGAAGCGACTGCCATCACAGATTTATGGGCAAATCTCCGAGATGTGTTACGAATAAAAATAATAGAATTGTCGTGTCTAATAATATAGCGGCCGTTTCCGTTCGGCTTTTGGTTTATTTTGGTTGTGCCGCGAATATTATAACGCTCATTCACATCGGTGAAGCGCAAGATTTTCTCGGTTATTACCCGTTCACGATTGTTAATGGTAGGCCAGCTTTAATTGATCTCGGTTTGTGGTGCTGGCTATTAACACTGTTTTATTGATTACAAAACTGTTATAAGGTTGCTTAATTAACTTGTACAGGTTCGTATAACTTATGACTACGTTTTTATTATATTTCTCCGTGCATCTTAACGGTTCGTTGAATTTTTCTTTAATTGTGATTGGCAAGATGTCGCTTTATAACGTCTGGCTGTATAAGGTTCTTAGTTTATGTCACTCACTTTTAACATAAGTATAGTAAATATGCCTACGCTCGTTATTATTACATACCTTTATTGTATTTATTGCAAATGTAATAATCAAAGTTTATTCATTCACATTGTTTTGTTTCTCTTGGGTACTGTTGTTTTCTCAGTCTACAAAAGCATTTAATCTACCCGAAGCCATTCCCATGAAACAAAACTAAATCCAATAACTAACGCCTAATAATCTCTCGGCTCACTCCCGCGCATACCGAGGACTGTAACAATAACAGAAAGCATGATAGATGCTACCGGTGCTAGCACAAAAGAAAAAGAGATCAGATGTAGGCGATAATTCATAAAAAAACAATAATAAAGGGGTAATTTTGTTCTGAACAACATTGTTCTCTCTTGATTTAGTGGTGACAGGTACATGTGATGATTCTTTAGTCTCCGCACCATGTTAATGTACATGTCATGGAGATGAAACATAACATTTTGTGTTACTGCGGAAAGAATATGTATCTTGATGAAGGAAGAATTTATTGGATCTCCAATAACATGATCAAACTTTTGTCTCGCGTTCCGAGTTGTATTTTTGATTTGTTGCTAATTTCGCTGGTTTTATGATTTGCGATGTCTTTTTGTTTTTTATAGACCATTGTAAAGTTTCCAAGATTTATAGCTGTTTTTTCGTTGTAGTATGGTATGTATTGAAATTAAGATTTTTACAAATAAAAACTTCATCCATCTAAGAATATAGAGCACTTTCGCCAGTGGTAAAGTAGAACGGAGCACTTCTGTTTTATTGTTGGAGCCATATTTTATGACTGGATTGTGTACAGATTTAGAATGTAACGTACAGTTTCCACTTGGGCGAGAGCTGCAGCGATTTTGATGCGCGCGCATTGAGTATATTTCTATACTGTCGCTAAATACTCAAAATAATGCTTTCTGCATACGATTTGCCATGATATCACAGAAGAATATAATATTCCACTTAATTTCGGTTATAACCTTTGACATTAACTCTTTAGTACCTACATAACTCCAAAGTTTTCTTCAGTTTTAATTGAAAATGTACCTGCTATTGATTATAGAACAATAATTTCATTTTAATCGAACACTGACTCATTCAAGAATGATTTGAGTCAGAAACAAATCGTCATCTATACAATAGCGGCTTTTAGTCTGTGTGCAGACTCCCTAACATTTAAAGATAGTCATATGCATTTCATGAGCGCTGTATTCAATCATACGACTGTTCTGCTATCTTCGAGATTATAATGAAACTTTTATGACTTCAATTTCGAAACGAACAAAACATTCAACAAAGATCCTTAGCAATAACTTGAGATTTCTAAATTATCGCATTGAAATAAATGAACACATGTTTTTACTGTTCACACATTCTATTTTAAAATATTTAAGACGTCATTATAATCATATTTCTATCGCATTTATCAAAAGGACAATATCTACCGATGGTGATTTATTTGACTACAAATCATTATTGTTACCAAACTATAGTAATAAAATGTCGATCTAACTAAATGTAATGACGATGTGGATTCCGGTAACCCTTTCAATATAAAAAAAAACCTCAAACAACAATAACTATTGTGTTGGCTGTTGCAATCATTAGTATTGATGACGCAAACATTACAAACTCAAAACATACGTTCAAAAAAAGATTAAGAGCCAATAAGAACGTACGGGGGCACACAATGTGGTGTCTAATAAAGAATCGGACGCTTACAAATCTTACAATGAAGTATTACGCCGTAATAAAGACGGTGAGCGTAAATACAAAGGTAAAGAACGTAATGATTTGGAAGAGAGTGGATGTACCGAGGAGCGTGAATGCGTGGATTGAAGCATGAAAATTACAAGCGAAGCTCAATCCCAGTCGGCTTTTGTTGGCAACACAATGGACGGTCAAGGACTTTATGGAGAAGGACAAAAGGCTGCGGCTGTGGGGAGCCCGAATTGTTTTGACATCAAGGTTTTCTAACATCAAAAACAACAACATATAGTCATGTTATTGCCAATGTTACTTTATTGGCAAAAAAACTACATTCTGTTTGAGGACTTTGTATTTTTTTAAGTTTGTTTCAATTACTTTTTCAATATGTATCTTCAATACGAATAGTAAGATCTAACAGGCAAATCTTTAAAAAGTCAGTCAATACAGTCACGAATTATGCAAATGCGGCGAACAAATCAACCCTGACTCACAGGGCATTGTACGTCGAGGCATCAAAGTGAGATCACGTGAATAAAGCTTGAGCTGGACCAAAGCGAAGGGGTAGTACAATGTCGGCGAGGTCCAAACAAAAACTGACAACACAATACCGAGTGGTCCAACAACAGTGGCCGCTCGTAAATCAACCTCTGACAAAAGTAACAATAGTATTGAGGGTACCTTATAAGAGATCTTAGCATTGTGTTTATTCTTTGATGTTCACTAATAAAACCTTTGATTAATATCGTATAGACGGAACCAGTTGGTATGCAAATAGTGGTATAAAAGGATTCCTCGGTAGTCGAATCACACGTGCTTGGGAGTGTAGACAAAGGTGCTAATGTTACATCTTCTTTACAATGCTTTTGTTGCTCTCTGGCGGATGCTTTGGCCGTTAAGGCTTAACCGGACTTGTCTTTATTCTCTAACTTAACGTAGGAATGCTCATTGGATTACAACAGGTCGAAAATAATTACGCAATATTTTATGAAGAAGCAATATCAAGCTGCTCTCATAGATATTATAGTACTGGTGACTTTATGGCCCTTTAGCCTCGTGGTCCGACCGGCTAGTCCGATCGATTGGACCACGAAGATTTTAAAATCCTGTTGATTTGATTGATCGAACTCCAAAGTTCTGGTTATGTACATACTTCTACAATTTTCGCTAATGTAGGCAAACGAATACGCATATCGTCAATGGGCGTGCAAGACCGCGTAGGAGCAGTTTGCAATACCGCGTATTTACGAAAGTCCCAAAAAGGGCTTAAAGGAGATATTACGTGAAAATCTTATGAAATTATCGGTAAATTTCGTAAAATTATGTCACATTCCTATGAAACAATACCTACTCAAAGAAACTACAAAAAGTTCAGTCAAAAAATGAATTAAAATGGCCAACTTTCTTTTGCGCTCTGTAAAATAAAAAAAATTATGCCTACGCGTTATTGCGAACTGCTCTTGCGCGGTCTTGCACGCCCACCGACGATATTGATTTCAATCCCGTTCAATTTTACTTTTCAGGCGACTGTTTCTTCATTTTAGGTCAAAAAACGGTCAACTTGTGTGATTGGATAATAAGAATACCTTATAAACAAGCAGGCACTCTTTTCTCTTTATTTTTTAACCCAGAAAAATATATATTTATGACTTAACTTATTATTGTCTCACTAAAGCATTATCTAACAAAAACGTTATCCTGTTATTGTTTTTCTTTTAGATTAGGCCTTTTTGTGTTAATTGCTTTAATTTTGTTATAAATGAATGAATCGGGAACCCTCAAAACAACAAGCATCTGATCCGATAATCGCCTTAGTAACCTCAGTCAGCCCCGCTAGCACTACCAAAACGCGATAGGTATGTTATAGCGATTTATCACGTTTGATTGTCAAAAGACATTGGACTTTCTTAGTGGTGAGGATTCCGGGTGTAGTGCGCTTCCGCCTTCGGTATCAGGTGAGGTGAAGGCCCTATCTTGTTGTGGATAAAAATTGAGTGTCCATAAATGGCTATATATAACATCACGTATAATATCCTGTTTCGGTGGTCAAGCTAGGGAGCAGGTACATTTCCGCGTCGAAAATAATCTTTATCTGTTTATTTTGCCTCACTTTTCGAATATAATATGGGTCGTCGGTTTCGTTACCGTTTGACCCATAGATAAGCTTATTTTTATTATGACCACGCTTATTGTCTCAATAATACCTTATCATTGAAATGGTATAATTTGGGTTGCTACCGATAATTATGCAACTGCCTTTTTTTAAATTCAGTTTAAATTGAAAAAGATAAATGTACTCAGAGATGTTTTATTTCTGTATTTATATTATGGTTGTTAGTAACATATTAATAGTTCATATAGGATTCGCCTACCTATATATCATTGATTTTAAAACTATTGCAAATGAGAAACAAGTTGAAGTAGATAAAAAATTAAATCATTCACAAACTCCTTAATCTCAAGCAAATAACATTAATAGACCTACAGCTAATGACCGAAAATCACTAAATCAGGGATGTTTTCGTTCTATGATCCATCTAGGAAACCCACTATTTATCTCTGTTCAAAAAGTATTTAAATCACATGAGCTGTAGAAAACATATCAACAAAACCACTGTACGTTTTAGGAAGGTTTCAATTTTTTGTGATTTCTCTGTGAACGATCTTTAAACCATAACATATACCTCATACACAATTATCAAACTCTTAATTTGATTGTTGCGAAATATTTTCTAGGTTATCATTCGTCTGTTGTTTCCCTATTTTTACTAGCAAGTTGTGGGGTTATCATTACAGTGTATCTGTTGTATTTTTGTGTTTTATTGTTTATTGTTTAACAGCTTATTTTGGATAGTTACTGGCCTTATATTCTTTGTTTGATATAAATGCTTCTGTATTAAAAATTCCACTGACAGTGGGTATCTTGTTACACTTCCAAAAAAATAAAAACAGTGCATTAGTTTGGTTTTTACAAATTTAGCTAAAGTCGTCGTTAAAAAAATTTAAACATCCTGTTCTATGTTGATGTAAATGACATCAATTTCCACCATGCCAAGTAAAGCGCAGTGATTTTACTATTTTCAGTAAAAAATTACGAAAGTCATGGTGAAAATGCCGTAGAATGCACAATTTTTAACCACTAGGCCATGAAATTGAATAACTCAAGTGCACTAATTAATCATCTTTGGGTATTGCATTGTCCTGAATCATGAAAAATGTAATGCCTGAAGTCTTGTAAATGTAAATCCAAGTATTTAGGCAGAAAGTACTCGTATTTATGTATTCAAAGAACTTTCTGATCAATATGAACCAATTCCGTTATTATCGAGTGACGAATCTCAAAATACGCAGCAGCCTTGATCCATATTAAACTTTTACGATTAGCCAGCTAATCCAAGAATATTATTATATCTGAAAGTATATACGAGTATTTTATTGAGTTTTAAACAGACGCACTGAAGCATTTGAAACAATATCCGTTTCCGATACAAGCTGTTCTGTTGTTTACATTAGCGAATCAATATAGCTTTCTAGAAAAAGTTTTCGTTTTATATTACTAACATTTTGTTCATTAGGTATTCCTATAAAAATCCCTTGGTACTATTCCTATCCTTACTAATACCTATAAAAAATGCTAAAATCAGTTTGTTTGTTACGTCTTCACGTCTTAACTATTCAACTGATCATCATGAAATTTTGCATACACGTTCTTAGGGGTACCTTCATCCAGAAAAAAGTATGTTCCTAAGGGATAGTAAGAAAAACGTTTCACCTAGACGAAGTCGCGGGCGTTTCTGAATACATTTAATAATCGCTTGTCAAGTTTGAGTTGTTTTTGTCAATTACGTTATTATAAAACTACTATTTATCTTTTTTTTTAATTGTTTTGATTATGTTTTTCGTTGGTATGATCTGAAAGCAGGTATAATGTTTTTTCGTATAGATTTCTAGCTTCTCTAAAAATCGAGTCATATTATCTTCTTAATGGAAGCAAACAGACTGGCATTTTGATTCTCCTTTATTTGAAGTATCTACTATATATATAAAATATATAAATTTTGGTTCGCATCGCACTCTGAATCTTAAAAAGTATGTTACTTTGTGTAAATTGAAACTCTTCAAGTCTCTTAAAATGCTATCAAGATCAAAGCCTGTCAACTGGTAAAATAATGTCAGCTGAAATGTTAAATCTGACCACTAATTAATTTAGTTCAACCAGCTGTCACAATAGTAGGCATGGTGTTAATGCTAATTTGAAAAAACCGATGTATGTACCTGTATTTCAGTTTCTGATAATATTAATTTATTTCAAAGTCTTTAATAGTTTAATCAAACTGCTATCGAAAGGGCCTGAATTTGTAGAGATAGTTTTAATTATGTATATTGCTAGCAGTTTGTACCTATCCCATATTATAGGGCCCGCTACAATTAACACGCTAACAACAATACTACGTTGCCTGGATAGTAGATTGCATCCTATGAAAACATAAGTTTCGAAACAAATGACCATCTGTAAAGCTAAACATTGTTTGATGTAACCATAGATACATTGTTACCCCAACTCAAAGAGAGTTGTCATCTAATCAATATCGTAATTGAAGAATTATGTAAAGCGTTTCTCAAAATCTACTAGGGTACACCCACGTGTTTCGCATAACCAACAATCTTGGACACACTGGCCAGTTGCGTTAATTTTATTTGTCATTTTGCTTTGTTGATTCAGAAGAGCTGCCAAGTGCGTCTATTTGTATTGGAATAATACCCATGATATATCGCAAGTGAAGTAAAAACTGTTTTGTGTTTTAATTCAGATAATGCTACTTCAACGTAAATGGAACGGAAAATTAAACAAATTGTTATTGTTAAGTGGGTATTAGCGGTTACAATGGTTGTTATTTGGCAGATTTATAAAAGCTGGAATTAAAATTAGACAAGAATTTCATTGCACTTATTTCAAAACAAAATCATATGGCTCTATTAAAATCAGAGCGGAACTAATTATCAAATTCGATAAAATACCTAAGTATATTTATATTAAAAGAAATCATAAAGGTAATTAATTAAGTAGGCAGGTACATAGATAAAATTATTCCGGACATAGTTTTGTGATTAAAACGCCAAACGGTTTTTGTCAATTTTAACAAGACATACGAAGATAAAGAAAAATTATTCAGTTAGTTAGCCTAAATATTTGCACCAAATTTATTTTTTCAGCAGATCACAATGTCTCATTATTATGATTGTTTAGAACGTTAATGTTCTCCAAATCTGATCTTGAAAAAGTGCCGGCATTCATATTTTTAAAGGACGTTGCCAATAAATCTCCTTTTAATAAGACCGTCTCATAAACAATGTCTTATTGCTCGTTTTTTTCCTTTAATTTGGCACTGCGTTCTTTTAGTCGATGACTCGTTACATTGTCCAATTGCAATGCCTTCTATTTTCTTTTGAAGTGCAACTGACTTATTAGCGTTATCAAAAAAGTGACAATGACGTCGCGGAAAATATTTTTGAGTCCCTCTTTGAAGATTTCTTTTGTATTATGACAACATTGTGTTAACTCGATTCTGTTAATGAAAAGAAAATTAGGTACGGTACTAATCTTCTTTACTACCGATTGTTAC
The DNA here is from genome assembly GCA_943789525.1 of Agriphila geniculea. Classification (NCBI taxonomy): domain Eukaryota; kingdom Metazoa; phylum Arthropoda; class Insecta; order Lepidoptera; family Crambidae; genus Agriphila; species Agriphila geniculea. The sequence continues at coordinate 17,773,285 of OX038886.1, forward strand.
TATCTTTATCAATTTATAAGTGATTTTTGTTAGTTATTTTATTATTCTTATGAAAACCTTCTTGACCTATAAACAACTATAGCGCTATGTCAACCCTTGAAATCATTTCCCTATTAGACCTCCTTTATTTTATTAAGTTCTACTCGCTCAGCTTCCCTTAAAAGTACAATTGCCCTTTTAAGCACATGAACTACAAAACTAAAGTTTAAGATTTGTAAAATGACCGAAATTATAGTATTTCCCAAGATTTTTATAAGCTCTACCTCTACTCCGACACTTCAAAAAAGAAATCAATATAGAAAAAACAGGCACAAGAGCTAATTTAGACATGTAAATTGCTAATTCGGCTTCACCTCTCTAATCAGCTGACAGCACCACAGTTATACAACAATCACCTGCCTATCATCAAATCATCAATAGATCATTCATCATGGTTCCACAATTATGTCTACATCATACACATACCATACAAACGAATAACAAAGAGGTAGAAATCAGACGTGCTGAGAGAAAAATCGAAGGAAATAATAATATAGTTGTGTATTATAACACAATACCTCGTCGGTTCTTTGATGTGACAAGAAAAGTAATCAATGTTATAGAAACTTTTGATGTTCCACCGAGTGATCTCGCTTTTGCTTTCGGTGTATCAGAGTTTGGATATTATGTTATTAGAAGTTTACAAAATCTAAGAAATATTTGAAGTTCACATTGAAAAGTTTGTACTAATTGTATTAAATAGGCAACTTAAATTTAGAAAATTCTATGGTCAGTCGGTGGCTAGTAATGAGTTCAACATCTATAAGGACCTGGATTCGATTCTGAAACAGAGTTAACGGGTAAAGGTTTTTTATATTTGGCTGAATATACGTCTCTGAGGAGCTCGATTGCTCGATAGCGCAGTGGTTTAGCGCCTGGCCCAGCAATTGCGGAGGTTAAGCAACTTTCGCAAGGGTCGGTCATGGGATGGGTGACCAAAAATGTATTATCTCGGGCTCCTCCGTGCTTCGGAAGGCACGTTAAGCCGTTGGTCCCGGCTGCATTTGCAGTCGTCAACACCCACCAATCCGCAATGGGCCCGCGTGGTGGCCCGTCCTCTTTATCCACCCATAAGGAAGGCCTGTGCCCCAGCAGTAGGGACATTAAAAATGGCGAGTGTACGTCTTTGTGTTTTTTTTTTATTTTCATAAAGGTGATCTTAGTTACTTATCATGGGATAAAAGCAATAAGGAAGTTTTAACGAGATCCGTCATCACCTTTTAATCTGAAGATTCTAAAACAAGGAAATGTCGCGAAACATCAACTGAATCGTAATCGCATTATGCCAATAACAGGCCAACAAACGCGTCACTCGAATCGATTCTAATCCGACTCCATCGAATAGTGTCGCGATGAATCGAGACGCATTACGGGGCCCTCTTGTTTGTCGAATCGATTATTCCACTTCATCTCACACTTATTGGGTTCAAGCAAGACGCTGCTGGATGTCTGAACAGACTAGCGGTTGAAACGCTGGAAATATTACATCACGAATAGTTTTCTTTGCTAAACAAATTATACCGATTTTTTTTCTTCTGTTTGAATTGGAAATTAGGAACGCTTGTGTGGAAATTATCACTTAACTTTTTGTCTGCATTTATCAACTACCTACTCGGAATTATCATGTTCTTATCACAAATAAAGATCTGGGGGTCTATTACGAAAAGTTTAATGCGATACACGCAGCTGCATCCGTGCTTCGTTCTGATTGTTTCCTATTACAAATCACTTTCGTATGCGATATTGCGAAGTGATTGCGTGAGTTTGACAGTTTCTCTCTTGCGTATCCGACATCGTTTGTTTATTAGTCTATGGACTACGATAGAAAAATTCAAAATGTTTGATAAAACCACAACCAAAGAACTGCGGACGACTATCGTGGCTAAGTGACTGCGTTACGCAATTGCGTACGTTATTTTCGTAATAGGCCCCCTGGAACTTTTTTCCACCTGAAAGAATCCAGACGTATTAGAAGAAGACTGTGAAACTAATGGTTCACCTTCTATTTTTGTGATAACAAATTTTGAGACATTAATTAACAAACGTTGCATCTAAAACCTCAGAGTGCATATCTAATTCAAACAAAATGAAGGCTGTATTTAGACATCTATCTTTCTATCTAAACCAAACGCTGGTCTGCATTTGGCGACGCGTTCTGAATGGAAGTCTATTGAACTTAATATTGTAGCTCCACTGGATTATATTGTTAGTGAGAACAAGTCTTGTGAAAGGCTCATTATAGTGGGAACAATTGCGTGTTAATTATTCCAATACATATTCAAGTTACGCGAAATTAAACGACCTTTATTAATAATGATTGGCACTTGGATAATGCTTCTAAATTAAGAATCTTAATTCTCTTTGAATGGGCATTACAAACAATATTCCGAAAGTATTGCATCATTGGACTAACAAGTTTGTCTGATGGATATAATAGTTGTCTGTTGTTGATTGTTGATCAATTTCTATTGATGTTGTTACTGCTGATGAAGGCAGATTTTTGAATTTTATTCTAATTTCACGAATCGTTTTGTTGGGAAGAAGAAAACATAAAATAGCACCTGCTTAAGATAGGAAGTTAGAGTGATTAGTTAACTAGAAGATTGATACATCAGCCCTCTAATCTCTCTTGCTTTTGTAATCCACAAAACAAAAGGTACAAAATCTCATCTTAACAAATACATCAACAGAACCATTGTGACTCAACCACAAACAAGCATTACAGCTCAATTACCATCATAAAGACCGACTCTAAGCACCACAAGAACATTACAAAATTAACCCAAAAAACTTAGCTTAAGAGCTGTTTAAACGAAATGTTTAACACATTACGACGCACTTGACAAATAACCGCAAATTGTAATTGTGACGCCTTGAAAGGGTTAATAATGGCAGAGATGGCGTGGGATTGTGCCGGGACTGAATGTAATCCAGTTAGAAAGCTCGACTTGTTCGCAGATTGAGCTATTGTGTGTTTGCGTAAACAAGACGTAGGGTTTCGTGGAAATTGATGTGTGCTTCTGTGGCGAAGACGATAAGGGTTTGTGCGACTTATAATGCTACATGGATCTGGACTCAATAAATTAGAGCTATTCATACCACAACGGGATACAGAATTGCACTGTGTAATTGACTTGTGATTTCATTTCTCAATGAAATGAAATAAAAACAAGCTCTCGCTTGTTTTCATTACAATTGGACCAAAAACTTATGCTATGAATAAATTCATATAAGAAACACATTCAATATTAACATAAATAGAAATCAAACGAATAAATTGACCACTTATTTTTATTTCTATCCATAAGATGTAAGGTTAAAAAAACTGAATTACGAAGGGTTCTAGAAGGATTAACCTCCAAGATTTGGAGGTCCCCTTGCCCCAAACGATATTTTATAGGACAAACACCGCAGACCGCGGCCCCTGCAAAAATAATATGTGTGTAACATCTAAATTATTCACAAAGGTGTACTGGCTTTCCCGGGGAGACCTTATGAATAATATATAAATCATTCGATATTATTCGATGCCAACTTTCGGTGTTTTCCTATGGAAATTTTCCTGTTAACCATAATTTAGTGCAGAAGTGGCTTGTCAACTTTGCGAATGTCTCATCCTTTATTACCAAAGAGGTCACTGTTCAATTAGGGTAAATGCATAACAAATCAGTTCTACCCTTTGAAGTAAGCATTTTTAACTTTTCACAAATTTTCTTAATCTAGCTAGTGTTGTTCTTGATGCAGTTCATAGTATTATTTACTATCAAATGTATTTAGGAGCAGTTACGATGTCAAAGGGCCGTCGTAACAATAACTGACCCTCCGTCTCAGGGGTCGAAATGTCTCGAGTTACACCCTTAGTATCGCTTATTGATGCAACTAAAATATTGGCTATTAGACTAACTTATTCCTTTTATATTGGAACTGTTTTATCATTATGCAATTGGATTATTGTTCTGCTCATGACCCGAGTAAATGTAACATAATAAGCAATTAGATTTCTTTTTAATCTTGATCGCCGAGCTCTTTTAAAGTGCTCTCAGACAGTATCCTTCCTAAAATCCCAAATACCCAACCAACGATAGTGAATTATGTTTGTAGCTAAAGTCAGGCACACTTCCCTTTCTAGTCGTAACTTAACCGAATCCTCGTCCGTAATACCCCTGAGATTCGACAATAATTTTCGATAGCTCCACTATTCTACCGCTCTCAATGAATACTGAATCGAGACTAGTTTAGTACGTCTTCTTGGACTCAACCTATTTCAATTTAGATTATGGCCCCGATGTTGTTCTGCAATGCAATATCTTAATAGAGTTTTCCATCGAACCTTGCGTTTTGATTACTCAGCAATAAAGTTGTTTAATACTTCAGCATCAGTCTCGGTAACAGTAAACGAAATCGAAATACGCAGATGAATAATGAAATCCTGCTGTGTACTTTATCCATTGACCTCCGAAAATTAACAGAGATAACGCTCACAAAGGGTCGAATTGAAAGGTGCCCCTTTTCACAAATTCGCCACTCTTTAATCTTCCATCGAAACAAAACTTGGGATCGTAACAGGATTGTCTGCCCGTTCATTTACTTAGCAAATTATTCTTTGTCGAACGGAAGAGAAGGCTTTGAATCCATTAATTCCCTGATGGGGTCACAAAGAGGTGGTACGAATTAAAATAATGTATTCTACGACTTCAATGGGATCCCTCGGTCCGGAGCGCCTGTTATTACAAGAATAATATATTTAAATCAGAGTCTGCTTTCAGATGAAGATGTCTCTTTGTGAGTCCACCAAATAAGTGATCACGTACGCCGCCATTAGGATGTGTTTTATGTGCAAATTATAGGCTACCATTTTTAAGCTCTCGAATTTCGACGTATACCTTTACGGGACAATAAAGGTTCGTTAGAAAAGTTTTGTTGTTCATATGAAGTTTAATAAGTCCAAATTTTTGAGGTTACGTTATGACATCGAAATAAAATAAACTTGTGATGTTCATAGCTAATCTCAGCGTAGGTAGTTACGTACAAACAGATAGTAGATTAATCCTAACCATCAAAAGGGTTCCATAAAATACCCTCTGTTAAAAGACAATTTATGATCACCCCATACGCGAATATTTAGGAGCAAACATTTCGATGTATTTATTCTAGTGTTTATTTTGAAGCGTAATATGTCGTGTTCCACTTTGATGTCGTGAAATCGCTTCTGTTCATTGTCAGTCACCCAAGGATTTACATCTATTAGGTTCGTCATTTAAATTTCAGTTTTACGTCTTCTGTTTTGGCTTTAATGTCCTTTGTAACATGATAGGGGCTTATAACTTTCCGGAACTGTTGTGGCTCGTATGGAATTATTGCATATGGTTGGTTGGAGTTTGTTTGGCAGTATGAATGGTTCATTATACGTAGGGATACTTTGAGCGGGACGCAGATAATATTTGCGATGTAAACCATTGTTTATGATTTGGACAATTGTTTGTGTTGCTCTGTCAAAGGACTGTGCACTTGTTTGTTTTATGCGACGAAAAGGGGAATGAGGGAGTAGAGTTTAATGATGTAAACAATGTGACAGCACTTGATGGTGAATGAGAAAAGAATGCTATGATCTAGGTTGTCTTTGTTAATGTTGCGGCTTTTAAACAAATCTCTTGAGATTTAAAATCCGGTTTACGAGAATGGATGGAAATCCTTAAGAGCGCTCGTTGGGAAAGGCTTTATCGGATATTTTCCTTTGCGTGTAGCAGTGCGGAAATGTAGTGGCTTCTTGACTCGAACGTCGGGTGCTTATTCTCATTCCAACTATTTCCCCACTCCGACATTTTGTTCGATGTTTCTCTTCTGCAATACAGTTTTGGGTAATTGCCCATTCAAGTTTCTGGAGGCAGTTTTTCATTTCCGTTTTGTTTAGTCGTTTTTTTGTAAGTACTTTACTTACTTTCATTTTTGGAATCTGTAGGTATGCTCTTGAATATTTTTGTATTTAAACTGTTACAATATAACTCTTAATATGCACTACAGCTTGTTAAATTATGTTTCTTTTATGTCCTATACTCGTACACACAAGTAACTCTATTATTCAAAGACACAAAATTCCTGAGATAAAGGAACGTATTTTTATTTCATATCCCAAAATTAACTGAAGCAAAAGACATGCTAACAATTAAGGGTGTATACAGACATTGCCGGTGATTTTCTCAAACAAGAGACACTGATGAGAGCCCATTGTGCCCGCGTCCTTAGGTCACTGAATGAATCGAAAATGCACCCATTCAGGGTACTGTAATTTTCAGCGGAGGTTTTTCTTACTGCGAAAATAGAATGGTATTCGTTTTATCTATTTATTTTGGCCATTAGATCTTGTTTGTTTAATTTAATACCATTATGTGTGTTTTTATTAATCTTCAAAGAAACTGTGTTTTGGATTGTATCGATGTGTGTCTAAGATCAGATCTAGCAGGTAGGTATATAAGTCTAAGATCTGTCCAATTTGACAAACAAAACGTGAGGTTTTTAATTTTATTATTTTTCCAGGTAACTAGTCCATTAGCTTATTAGTCATTTAGCTAACTCATCTGGAAATCAAATAAATCGGTGTCAATTTATTCAATATTTATGCCCTATTACATAACAATGGGGTGCATACTGAGAAACTAATAGCGCCACAATCGACTGTCCTATAATCGTTTGATTGGTTGTTTTTAATGTCAAATGTCACGTCTGATGTATTTTAACCAATCAAAATTCAAAACCATTGATAGTGGCTGGGTTGTCGCTGGTGTCATCTGCGATTAACTTTGCGTGTGGATTCCCATTCTATTTTTTTATCCAATGAGAGTTACCTTTTTTATTACTTATTTAATATAAGTGTAAAATTAACATCGTGGATGCAAAATTCAAAAACAGAACCTACGCGTCAACACGCTGACACAGAAACTATAGTGAAAAGATTTCAGCCCTCGTCACCTGCCCCTTGTCTAGGCACCTGCCCTAAAGCCGATTGTACACTGACAATGAGCTCGCGTGATTGTGCCATTGTGCGCGCAGTATTAACTGTATTGTTTACCGGTAATCATAACCTCGTCTCATTACCCTCTGAGGGTAGGAAGTAAGTGTGGCGAGGGCTTTATATCAGAATTTATAAAAAAATGTATGTAAATTAGGATCACAAGCAGATATTTATTTAAAACTCTTTATAATCATACGATTAATATGTAATTATAATTTTGTCATAAAAAAAATTACGTCATAGAAAACTGTAAAAGCCATTTTTTAAGAACATCAAATGAGCTATTAATAAGTTTACTTATTTACCAATTTATAACACAACATTTAATATTATGGCGCCCTTTTCTATATCCATAACAAAACATTGAACAGTTGATTTAAAATGTTTTTGCTACCGTAAGCTATTCGTTTTCTCTCTTTCACTCGCATTGAATGTGAGCAGTATATCCGTTAGTTTTCGGTAGTGAAAACAGTTTGTATCAACTTCTACAGGATTTTAGAATTCACATTGATACTCGTAATTTTCATCACAAACAAACTTTGTTTAATGATTTTGTTAGTACTGTTAATAAAAGTCCTATGCAACAACAACGTAGCTTCACGCCCACTTGGCCAAAGCAATGAGTCCATGGGTGATTTCCCCCATTGTCAACGCCAAGAAAATGCTCTACACGGATAGGAACAACGAGAAAATGTTCTGGAACAGACAATTTGTTTCAAATTCTCTGAATTATAAGCAATAATAAATGATTATATTCTATTCTATTATTATTATTATTATTATCGAGTTCTTAACGAAAATTTGTAAAATTAGGAGATATACCTACTACCTAGGTACCTAGTAGCTAGAAAATGTACGCCATAACTTTTTTCGCCTTGACCACCGACTTCCTATGTGATCTAGTTATGGCAGTATTGAAGAAAATAGCCCCTTTCTTTCCATTGCACAGCTCAAAATATATTTTTCCATCATGTCACTTCCATTTCCCAACATCGTTCTATTATTAGACTCGTAACGCCCGAGTTTTTGCAGGGAGTTCCTAACTCCGATAATTTGGCCCCCAATGAGGGCCAATTGTGTTGCACACGGAACCCACTCAAATAATACAGTCATTTCAAATAATCCGCCAAAATGTCTGTATTTGAACTTCTGGAGGTTTCCTCTGTAATTAGTTGTGAATTATTATTTGATCACAAAAAAACATATTGAAAAGATATGTTGACATTTTTACTGCAAGGGTAAGGTCTTGTTTTAGTTTTTGCTACTCTATTCACCAACAAATTATGATAAAAATAAATCTACGCTAATAAAGTAGAAAAATAGGTCAAATTAAAATCTATGAAAGAAAAACATCAATAAGTGGATTTCGATAAAAGTCTTAACGTAAAATTGTGGAACGCAATCTAATTTGCCAAGAGACGTTGCAGATTTATATTCCTTATTGTGAATAAACTTCTTATAGAATAGAATAATTCAGTTATCGGCTCTGGAGCAACATTTCCCGGTATTTTTTCCTCAGTACTACCGTCTTATTCAATTACTGTCGCTTCACAATATTTTCTATTTAAATTTTATTTTTCATTGTGCCTCCGATTCTTCGCTATTCGCTCATACAATTTGAACAGTTCTATTCCGCTTTTCAAAATTATTTTATTAGTCTCTACTCTACTTAGGGGTAATAAGCAGCACGTTTTTCGCTTTATCTTTTTCACTAATCTTCATCTTCTTGGTAAGTAGCTTGATTGGGATATTGATTTGTAAGCTTTAGGTGAGAAGGTTCATTTCCGTAGTCTACTTAATGACGTTAGATGTCACACCCTTGATTCCTGAAGAGACATGCAAAGTAACATTGGTGACGTCAAGGTTTAGACGACACTTTAATACACTTTAGATTAGAGTTAGGGTTGCTTCATTGAAGTTTCTTGGCAAATCTTAGTTTCATTTATTGCGTTAAGTCTAGTTTAGTGGTTTGGTAGTTTAAATAGTGTATGACTTATTTTAATGAAATTAGTTTGCTTGTGATTTTGAGATTATATACATTGCTTATTTATTTATGAAATTTACTAATTCTTTACTTATATAAAATGTTCACATTTGAATTAGCAGTATGAATATCGAAATTTTCAATTAACTTAGGTGTTACAATCATAAGATTGTCATCATCGTTTGAGTTCTAAATCTTTTCAAATGTTTCGATACAACTATGATTGTTCTTAATCCAAACTTTATTTGATTTTAAATCTGGAGTATTCACCAACCCTGGCTTATTCCTATGCCTTAACCGTTTATCTAAGACGGGTCTGCAATTTCCTTCAACTAATAGATTGGACGGTGGACACTACGACCCATCTGACTCTGATTAATTTCTACAGGATGCACTGGTTAATAAGGTGCATATGTATTTGCATACGAACATTTATGTTATCAATACAACATTTTAGACGATAAAATGAATTATATTCATAGTGCTACCTTGAGACGCGTACAATTTTGTCGTAGATGATCTTAAAGGGGAACTCATAAGTATGTAGTATTTTTAGAGGTGTAGTATTTACTTTATCTGAAGTCAAATAACTCAAGCTGCTTTTTAGATCTAATTTAAATATATACAAGAATATTTCACTTTTTGGGAATTTCATAAAAATAAAAGGTTATCAAAGAGTGCTATTCTTTTAAATTTTTTCTTTTTATTTCGATAAGCATTATATTTTTCAAAATCATCAACTTATTGATTAAGAAAGTATGTCCTCAGTAACTACTTATCTGGAGAATTTAAAAAAAAATTCACTACGAACTCAAAAATTGTTTGAAGAGATTTTATTACATTAATAAACAAATACAATTTTATTAACACTCGAATATTCAATTTTGAAATGTAACAGGGGAATAATTGTTTTGTTTAGCGAAAACAATTTGGCGCCAATTCTGGTCCGCCATTGTGGAGGTCCCCTAGCAGAGTCAAGCTGTGTTCGAGATGTTTCCATTAAGATTCTGATACGACTTCTGTGGATTCTATCGTTTCAATGAATTAAGCTATTTCATTTGACGATTGTTGGGAGCAAAACAGAAATGATTTGGAGGGTAACATTTTATTTTATTCGAGTAGAACCTCTTTACCGTATTTTAAGCATTGTTTTTGAATAGGTTAAGAGTTTACAAGATTCTTCTGTTAATTTCTATAATTTTCTTGTTCAAAGTTGAATTCATTATTCTTTTCTTACTCAAACCACAAATCAACTCTAATATTTTTTCTTACAAGTTTTAAGTTTAATTTTTATAATATATAATTAGCAAATTTGTAATTCCTTACAGAACGAATATTTATTTTTAATCTAGTATAATTAATTGTATTGTAAGCCTTATTTAGTTAGCTTCTGATCGTGAGCATGTCTGAATCTCAATAATGAAATATTGCTGCAGTTGTCGAACGAGCTTCCATCTGATTGAATTTCCCGCCAATAGTCTATTGTTCGCGCCACCGCGTGACGTCATTGTATAGGTAATGGAAAGGAAATGAATAGTTTATGTCGACATAGTTATCGGTTCCTTCGTATTGAATCTAAATAGAACCCTATCGCAACAGATACTAAGGCATAAAATACAATAAGTGTAGAGTTTGATGCAAAATTCAACTGCTTTTTTTTAGTGTTTATGCAGTAAATGAGGAGCTCGGTGGCGCAGTGGTTTAGTGCCTGGCCCAGCGATTGCAGAGGTTAAGCAACTTTTGCAAGGGTCGGTCGTGGGATGGGTGACCAAAAATTTATTATCTCGAGCTCCTCCGTGCTTCGGAAGGTACGTTAAGCCGTTGGTTCCGACTGTATTTTGCAGTCGATAACACCCACCAATCCGCATTGGGCCCGCGTGGTGGGTTATGGCCCGTCCTCCTTATCCACCCATAAGGAAGGCCTGTACCCCTGCAGTGGGGACATTAAAATAGCTGATGGACATGCAGTAAATAAACTATTTGAAATGACATTCCAATAAAACAGTAAAAAAATCTCAAAATAGGTATTTGGATTGTAACCTTGATTTCTTTGAACACACTTACATTTGTTGAACAAGAAAGTTACCTACTTAAATGAATATACAAATACATAATAAACGCTTCAGAAATTTACATTTCTATTAAAAAAAATATTATGTTTCACTGACTCTAAAATAACGCTTTTCAAAATAGACCTGAGGACAACTTAATAATGGCAGTAATAGCCTGTGTCGTGCACCCTAACTAGAAATTCCCCTTTGTCAGCAGACATAACTCGATTTTAAGTCACTGTGTCATTGGGCCTTTATGATATTTCAGCGGATGTTCAGTTCATTTAGAAGAGAACATTATTATGTTGAAATATTTTTCCATCAATCTATGGTTTTTAAGATGGAAAAGTTAGTCGCATATTTAACACCCCATTGGTCGTTATTTATAGTTTTCCAATTGTATTTATTACCAGAGACTTGTATATTGTTCAAAATTCGAACGGCCTGCCAAAAAGTGGGGAGCTTAACCAAAAAAAAGGTACCAGTGGGAATTTATCATAATCAAAATCACGTGTAAACGCTTAAAGCTTAGCGTTAACTCCAGTCTTTATCGAATAAGCAGTAAATATACTTAATTAACTGAATACCGAAGACAAACAAACATCAAAGCAGACGCCAGACAGTGTCTGAGACATGTTAGCTCAACCAATCGAGACGCATTTGTAGCCTTTGGTGTGGCTACGGGCTTAACAGATGACCTTATAGCTATCTTAGCATCAATGTTGATTTTGGGCTGTTTATATTGATCTAAATACAGCTTTAGCATTATCATTAAAATAATTAATATAATAGAAAAAAAATCATTATCAAGACAATATTTATCACTTCCCTGAAAATCATAGCATTAAGTGCTGCAATTTTTGCATCTATCAGCCGATTTCTGAATATGTTTTTAAAACCGCACCAGTCAATTTTATTGAGAAATCTTTTGTTGTCCTGGTTTAGAAGATATTACCTATGGTGTCATTCAAATTTCCATAACACAAGTAGATATTTAAGCACTACAACTACAAGCTACATTGTTGCAGATGATGTCCAATACTGTCATAGATTGTTTAACTTCGTACTTATTTTTCCGTATACTAGCGAATTTTGAAATCAGAGCTCTCTAGTGTCTTTGGTCTGGGTCCAAAAGATAATACATAAGTTCTTATCAAGATAAAATCAGATCACTTACATTGTAGATGTATGATGTCCAATACTGTCTTTGTTTAACGACGTCATCGATAGTCACTTGTTTTTACTGCTACTAGAACAATCTACTGACTATCTGCGTCATCAATAAACATCGTTAGTCTGTCCCGATTATTGTTAAGCTCGGGTCAGGAGTCAGGAGTTAGTGTTTGTCCTCAACTTGAACTCAGTTCGTTAGGGCACCTAATTGGGCTCTCTAATTGTGATAATTGCTGTAAGGTGTTGCCCAGCCGGCTTAGCAAGACCTTCGGATGGTGTAAATTGGCCGAAGTAACTTTGTTAAAGGGTGTAGTTTACTTAGGATGTGATAAGAAGGTGAAATGCGTATTTATTTTAAGTATGTTTTGTATAATTATATGCTACATCAGATATTCAGTAAATAAAACACTTATGTTGTGGTATTTAGAAATAAAGAGGGAATAACAACTCCTCAAAGACAGACAATAGAATCAAATTATTATTACATATTTATCTCAGCACGTTCAGGATCGAACCAAGAACCTGAACATTGACACCTAGCTTAGCATACAACCCATCTAACAACGGATCTTTGAGTTAGTAGATCTACGTTAAGACCTCACAGGCACCGACTAACAAAATGCTGATAGTTTTGATCGTCTATTAAAATTTTGTCATTTGTTCACAGAAACATGTCATCTAAACGAAAATCGCCGCCTTCGAAATTGCAAGAAGGATCCACCGAGAAGCACCAACCAGGTCCCGCAAACGACATCGAACAGGATTCAGACGACAACGAGCCCCAATACGACAAGTTCTCCCCCACCTGTTCCACCAGGAGTTCCATCAGCGAAGAGGAAGCTAACTTCGAAGACGAAAGACCTTCTAAAAAGCAACGCTTCGACTTAGAGATGACAAATAACCTGCTAGTCCCATCATCCTTTTTAAGCCTTCATCAAGTAGATTTACAGTCGAGGAGACGTGGCTCGTCTGAATGTAGCAGCCCTGGGGCTGAAGCGAAGGTTCTAGGGTTGTGCAACAATAACAACTCCTTGCTAAACCACAATAGTGCACTTGCGTTGGGACCACCGCATAAGCGGTCTATGGACGACGTCTTAAAGAGGTTAACGTCGAAGATGAATAATAGCACTATTAAAGAGGAGAAAAGGCCTACGCCATCGACTACGCCAGTCAGCAAACAAAACAAGTAAGTTATTTTTTGATGTCTTAAAACAATACAATACAGTAAATATTTTATACACATAATCCTAAAGTATGTAAGTTTATTTGTTTTTACGTGATTCAACCGATCATCATGACATTTTGCATACACACTATCAGGGGTACAGAAAAGGCAATAGGGTACCTTTCATTCAGAAAAAACCAGCCAAGTGCGAGTCGGACTCGCGCACGAAGGGTTCCGTACCAAAAAACGGCAAAAAAACATGTTTGTTGTATGGGAGCCATTTCAACTGTCTAGCTATCACGGTTGATGAGATACAGCCTGGTGACAGACAGACAGACAGACAGCGGAGTCTTAGTAATAGGGTCCGGTTTTTACCCTTTGGGTACGGAACCCTAAAAAAGTATGGTTCCAGAGCGATACAAAAGGAACTGTTCACGCAGACGAAATCACAAGCGGTCGCTAGCACAATATACTTATAGATCTGCAATTACTTGAAAACGTACAGTTTCACATGTTTGTGAACTTAGCAGAACATTGTCCAGCAGATCAAAAATAAATGTGAGTTCTATTCGCATGCAGCTGAGTTCTACAGTTCCTGATAGTTTTTAAAAATAGTTCTGGCGTTTTTACCTGAAAAAGTCGATTGACAAAATGATCTGCTAACTTCCCGTAGCAGATCATTTTGCAGCAAATAAAAAAAAATGTGAGTTCTTCTCGTTTGCGGCTGAGTTCTACAGTTCCTGATACTTTTTAGAAATAGTTCTGGCGTTTAACCTTAAAATAGTCAATAAACAAAATGATCTGCCAACTTCCCGTAGCAGATCATTTTACAGCAGATCAAAAATAAATGTAAGTTATACTCGCATGTGGCTGAGTTCTACAGTTCCTGATAATTTTTGGAGAATAGTTCTGAACTCCCGTTCGAGTGCCAGCAGATCATGTCCGAATGTCTGAAGAAACGAAAAAATATTGTTATAGTTTAAACGATTCCTAGAATTTGAACTCTTTCGATTTTGATATATCCGTACGAGAACTATAATAAAAAAAAACTTAATTCAAATCCAAAACTCACGTTTGAGTGCCAGCAGACCATCCCCCTACAATGGCTATCAAAAGTAGGTAATATCAAAGCGATGTCGTGATAGAGATGGCGCAATATGCGATGTACCTATAGCTCTGTCTCTATAACAACATTACTTTGAGCTTGCTATAAGGGCTCAGAGTACGGCCTCATGTCCAAACTTTTGAAAAAAAGAAATGTTTCGTCAATCAAACACTTTCTAGAAGCTAGAACTCTTTCGTTTTAACACGACTAAGGTCTAGAACTCATGCTCGACTGCCAGCAGATCATGTCAAAACGTTCTAAAAGTATGAAAATACTATTTTACCATTTCAAACGACTGTAAAAAGCTAGATCTTTTTAGTTTTTAACATATCCGTATCAGAATTACAATCCAGAACATGAATCAAGTTCAGAACTAATTTTCTAGTGCCAGTAGAACTTGTACGAACGTTAGAAAAAAGGAAAGAAATTTAAAAATATTTAGATTATACACAAAAGTAGTTACACAATTCCTTGAAGCCGGAAATCTTTGTTTTTAACATAAAACAGCATCAAGTCTATATAATAATACTTGATTCAAGTTCAGAACTTACTTAAAGGTGCCAGCAGATCATGTCTGAATGATTGAAAAAGAGAAAAAGTTTTAAAATATTTATATATTTACTAAAGTAAATTAGTCAAATCCTAGAAGCCAGAACTCTTTTGTTTTTGACATATCAGCATCAAATCTATAATAAAATTTTTGATTCCAGTCCAGAACTCACTTAGAAGTGCCAGCAGAGCATGTCTGAATATTTGAGAAAAGGGAAAAAATATAAAAATATTCAAATATTCTCTAAAGAAATTTAGTCAATAGTCAGAAGCCAGAACTCTTTTGTTTTTGACAAATTAGCATCAAGTCTATAATAAAATTTTTGATTCAAGTCCAGAACTCACTAAAAAGTGCCAGCAGAGCATGTCTGAATGTTTTAGAAAAGTAAAAAGTTATTAAAATATTTATATATTCTCTAAAATAATTTAGTCAATAGTTAGAAGCCAGAACTCTTTTGTTTTTGACATATTAGCATCAAGTCTATGATAAAGTTTTTGATTCAAGTCCAGAACTAACTTAAAAGTGCCAGCAGAGCATGTCTGAATGTTTGAAAAAAGAAATAGTTATAAAAATATTCAAATATTTATAAAAATAATTTAGTCAATAGCTAGAAGCCAGAAATCTTTTGTTTTTGACATACTAGTATCAGGTCTATGACAAAATTTTTAATTCAAGTCCAGAACTCACTTAAAAGTGCCAGCAGAGCATGTCTGAATGTTTGAGAACAGGAAAAAGTTATTAAAATATTCAAATATTCTTTAAAGTAATTTAGTCAATAGTTAGAAGCCAGAACTATTTTGTTTTTGACATATTAGCATCAGGTCTATGATAAAAAATTTTAATTAAGTCCAGAACTCACTTAAAAGTGCCAGCATAGCATGTTAGAATGTTTGAGAATAGAAAAAAGTTATAAAAATGTTTATATATTCTCTGTAGTAATTAAGTCCATATTTAGAAGCCAGAACTCTTTTGTTTTTGACATATTAGCATCAAATCTATGACAATATTTTTGATTCAAGTCCGGAACTCACTTAAAAGTGCCAGCAGAGCATGTCTGAATGTTTGAGAAATGGAAGAAGTTATAAAAATATTTAAATATTCTCTATAGAAATTTGGTCAATAGTTACAAGCCAGAACTCTTTTGTTCTTGACATTTCATCATCAAATCTATGATATTATTTTTGATTCAAGTCCAGAACTCTCTTAAAAGTGCCAGCAGAGCATGTCTGAATGTTTGAGAAAAGGGAAAAGTTATAAAAATGTTTAAATATTCTCTAAAGAAATTTGGTCAATAATTAGAAGCCAGAACTCTTTTGTTCTTGACATATTAGCATCAAAACTATGACAATATTTTTGATTTAAGTCCAGAACTCACTTAAAAGTGCCAGCAGAGCATGTCTGAATGTTTGAGAAAAGGAAAAAGTTATTAAAGTATTTATATATTCTCTAAAGTAATTAAGTCAATAGTTAGAAGCCAGAACTCTTTTGTTTTTGATAAATTAGCATCAAGTCTATGACAAAATTTTTGACTTAAATCCAGAACTCACTTAAAAGTGCCAGCAGAGCATGTCTGAATGTTTGGGAAAAGGAAAAAAGTATTAAAATATTTATATATTCTCTAAAGTAATTTGGGCAATAGTTAGAAGCCAGAACTCTTTTGGTCTTGACAAATCAGCATCGAATCTATGATAGTATTTTTGATTCAAGTCCAGATCTCACTTAAAAGTGCCAGCAGAGCATGTCTGAATATTTGAGAAAAGGGAAAAATTATAAAAATATTCAAATATTCTTTAAAGTAATTAAGTCAATAGTTAGAAGCCAGAACTCTTTTGTTCTTGACATATCAGCATCAAATCTATGATATTATTTTTGATTCAAGTCCAGATCTCACTTAAAAGTGCCAGCAGAGCATGTCTGAATATTTGAGAAAAGGGAAAAATTATAAAAATATTCAAATATTCTTTAAAGTAATTAAGTCAATAGTTAGAAGCCAGAACTCTTTTGTTCTTGACATATTAGCATCAAATCTATGATATTATTTTTGATTCAAGTCCAGAACTTACTTAAAAGTGCCAGCATAGCATGTTTAAATGTTTAAGAAAAGAAAAAAGTTATAAAAATGTTTGTATATTCTCTAAAGTAATTAAGTCAATATTTAGAAGCCAGAACTCTTTTGTTTTTGACATATCAGCATCAAATCTATGACAAAATTTTTGATTCAAGTCCAGAACTCACTTAAAAGTGCCAGCAGAGCATGTCTGAATGTTTGAGAAAAGGGAAAAGTTATAAAAATATTTAAATATTCTCTATAGAAATTTGGTCAATAGTTAGAAGCCAGAACTCTTTTGTTCTTGACATATTAGCATCAAATCTATAATAAAATTTTTGATTCAAGTCCAGAACTCACTTAAAAGTGCCAGCAGAGCATGTCAAATGTTTGAGAAAAGGGAAAAGTTATAAAAATATTTAAATATTCTCTAAAGAAATTTGGTCAATAGTTTGAAGCCAGAACTCTTTTGTTCTTGACATATCAGCATCAAATTTATGATTTAATATTAAATTCAAGTCCAGAACTCACTTAAAAGTGCCAGCAGAGCATGTTTGAATGTTTGAGAAAAGGGAAAAGTTATAAAAATATTTAAATATTCTCTAAAGAAATTTGGTCAATAATTGGAAGCCAGAACTCTTTTGTTCTGACATATTAGCATCAAATCTATGACAATATTTTTGATTTAAGTCCAGAACTCACTTAAAAATGCCAGCAGACCATGTCTGAATGTTTGAGAAAAGTGAAAAGTTAAAAAAAATATTTAAATATTCTCTAAAGAAATTTGGTCACTAGTTAAAAGCCAGAACTCTTTTGTTCTTGACATATCAGCATCAAATTTATAATAAAATTTTTGATTCCAGTCCAGAACTTACTTAAAAGTGCCAGCAGAGCATGTCTGAATATTTGAGAAAAGGGAAAAATTATAAAAATATTCAAATATTCTCTAAAGAAATTAAGTCAATATTTAGAAGCCAGAACTCTTTTGTTTTTGACATATTAGCATCAAGTCTATGATATAGTTTTTGATTCAAGTCCAGAACTCACTTAAAAGTGCCAGCATAGCATGTTTGAATGTTTGAGAAAAGTGAAAAGTTAAAAAAATATTTAAATATTCTCTAAAGAAATTTGGGCTATAGTTAGAAGCCAGAACTCTTTTGGTCTTGACAAATCAGCATCGAATCTATGACAGTATTTTTGATTCAAGTCCAGATGTCACTTAAAAGTGCCAGCAGAGCATATCTGAATATTTGAGAAAAGGGAAAAATTATAAAAATATTCAAATATTCTTTAAAGTAATTAGGTCAAAAGTTAGAAGCCAGAATTCTTTTGTTCTTGACATATCAGCATCAAATCTATGATATTATTTTTGATTCAAGTCCAGAACTTACTTAAAAGTGCCAGCATAGCATGTTTAAATGTTTGAGAAAAGAAAAAAGTTATAAAAATATGTAAATATTCTCTAAAGAAATTTGGTCAATAGTTAGAAGACAGAACTCTTTTGTTTTTGACATATCAGCATCAAGTCTATGATATAATTTCTGATTCAAGTCCAGAACTCACTTAAAAGTGCCAGCATAGCATGTTTGAATGTTTGAGAAAAGTGAAAAGTTAAAAAAATATTTAAATATTCTCTAAAGAAATTTGGGCTATAGTTAGAAGCCAGAACTCTTTTGTTCTTGACAAATCAGCATCGAATCTATGACAGTATTTTTGATTCAAGTCCAGATCTCACTTAAAAGTGCCAGCAGAGCATGTCTGAATATTTGAGAAAAGGGAAAAATTATAAAAATATTTTTATATTCTCTAAAATAATTTAGTAAATAGTTAGAAACCAGAACTCTTTTGTTTTTTACATATCAGCATCAAATCTATGATATAATTTTTGATTAAAGTCCAGAACTCACTTAAAAGTGCCAGCAGAGCATGTCTGAATGTTTGAGAAAAGGGAAAAGTTATAAAAATGTTTAAATATTCTCTAAAGAAATTTGGTCAATAGTAGGAAGCCAGAACTCTTTTGTTCTTGACATTTTAGCATCAAGTCTATGACAATATTTTTGATTTAAGTCCAGAACTCACTAAAACGTGCCAGCATAGCATGTTTGAATGTTTGAGAAAAGAAAAAAGTTATAAAAATATTTAAATATTATCTAAAGAAATTTGGTCAATAGTTAGAAGACAGAACTCTTTTGTTTTTGACATATCAGCATCAAATCTATGACATAATTTCTGATTCAAGTCCAGAACTCACTTAAAAGTGCCAGCATAGCATGTTTGAATGTTTGAGAAAAGTGAAAAGTTAAAAAAAATATTTAAATATTCTCTAAAGAAATTTGGGCAATAGTTAGAAGCCAGAAATCTTTTGATTTTGACAAATCAGCATCGAATCTATGACAGTATTTTTGATTCAAGTCCAGATCTCACTTAAAAGTGCCAGCAGAGCATGTCTGAATATTTGAGAAAAGGGAAAAACTATAAAAATATTCAAATATTCTCTAAAGAAATTTGGTCAATAGTTAGAAGACAGAACTCTTTTGTTCTTGACATATCAGCATCAAATCTATAATAAAATTTTTGATTCCAGTCCAGAACTCACTTAGAAGTGCCAGCAGAGCATGTCTGAATATTTGAGAAAAGGGAAAAAATATAAAAATATTCAAATATTCTCTAAAATAATTTAGTCAATAGTTAGAAGCCAGAACTCTTTTGGTTTTGACAAATCAGCATCGAATCTATGACAGTATTTTTGATTCAAGTCCAGATCTCACTTAAAAGTGCCAGCAGAGCATGTCTGAATATTTGAGAAAAGGGAAAAACTATAAAAATATTCAAATATTCTCTAAAATAATTTAGTCAATAGTTAGAAGCCAGAACTCTTTTGTTTTTGACATATTAGCATCAAGTCTATGATATAGTTTTTGATTCAAGTCCAGAACTAACTTAAAAGTGCCAGCAGAGCATGTCTGAATGTTTGAAAAAAGAAATAGTTATAAAAATATTCAAATATTTACAAAAATAATTTAGTCAATAGCTAGAAGCCAGAAATCTTTTGTTTTTGACATATTAGTATCAGGTCTATGACAAAATTTTTAATTCAAGTCCAGAACTCACTTAAAAGTGCCAGCAGAGCATGTTTGAATGTTTGAGAATAGAAAAAAGTTATAAAAATGTTTATATATTCTCTGTAGTAATTAAGTCCATATTTAGAAGCCAGAACTCTTTTGTTTTTGACATATTAGCATCAAATCTATGACAATATTTTTGATTCAAGTCCGGAACTCACTTAAAAGTGCCAGCAGAGCATGTCTGAATGTTTGAGAAATGGGAGAAGTTATAAAAATATTTAAATATTCTCTATAGAAATTTGGTCAATAGTTAGAAGCCAGAACTCTTTTGTTCTTGACATTTCATCATCAAATCTATGATATTATTTTTGATTCAAGTCCAGAACTCTCTTAAAAGTGCCAGCAGAGCATGTCTGAATGTTTGAGAAAAGGGAAAAGTTATAAAAATGTTTAAATATTCTCTAAAGAAATTTGGTCAATAATTAGAAGCCAGAACTCTTTTGTTCTTGACATATTAGCATCAAATCTATGAAAATATTTTTTATTTAAGTCCAGAACTCACTTAAAAGTGCCAGCAGAGCATGTCTGAATGTTTGAGAAAAGAAAAAAGGTAATAAAATATTTATATATTCTCTAAAGTAATTAAGTCAATAGTTAGAAGCCAGAACTCTTTTGTTTTTGATAAATTAGCATCAAATCTATGATAATTTTTTTTATTTAAATCCAGAACTCACTTAAAAGTGCCAGCAGAGCATGTCTGAATGTTTGAGAAAAGGAAAAAAGTATTAAAATATTTATATATTCTCTAAAGTAATTTGGGCAATAGTTAGAAGCCAGAACTCTTTTGGTCTTGACAAATCAGCATCGAATCTATGACAGTATTTTTGATTCAAGTCCAGATCTCACTTAAAAGTGCCAGCAGAGCATGTCTGAATATTTGAGAAAAGGGAAAAATAATAAAAATATTCAAATATTTTTTAAAGTAATTAAGTCAATATTTAGAAGCTAGAACTCTTTTGTTCTTGACATATCAGCATCAAATCTATGACAATATTTTTGATTTAAGTCCAGAACTCACTTAAAAAAGCCAGCATAGCATGTTTAAATGTTTGAGAAAAGAAAAAAGTTATAAAAATGTTTGTATATTCTCTAAAGTAATTTGGTCAATAGTTAGAAGCCAGAACTCTTTTGTTCTTGACAAACTATCATCAAATCTATGATATAATTTTTGATTCAAGTCCAGAACTCACTTAAAAGTGCCAGCAGAGCATGTCTGAATGTTTGAGAAAAGGGAAAAGTTATTAAAATATTTTTATATTCTCTAAAATAATTTAGTAAATAGTTAGAAACCAGAACTCTTTTGTTCTTGACATTTTAGCATCAAATCTATGACAATATTTTTGATTTAAGTCCAGAACTCACTAAAAAGTGCCAGCATAGCATGTTTAAATGTTTGAGAAAAGAAAAAGTTATAAAAAAATTTAAATATTCTCTAAAGAAATTTGGTCAATAGTTAGAAGACAGAACTCTTTTGTTTTTGACATATCAGCATCAAATCTATGATATAATTTCTGATTCAAGTCCAGAACTCACTTAAAAGTGCCAGCATAGCATGTTTGAATGTTTGAGAAAAGTGAAAAGTTAAAAAAAATATTTAAATATTCTCTAAAGAAATTTGGGCAATAGTTAGAAGCCAGAACTCTTTTGGTCTTGATAAATCAGCATCGAATCTATGACAGTATTTTTGATTCAATTCCAGATCTCACTTAAAAGTGCCAGCAGAGCATGTCTGAATATTTGAGAAAAGGGAAAAATTATAAAAATATTCAAATATTCTCTAAAAAAATTTGGTCAATAGTTAGAAGACAGAACTCTTTTGTTCTTGACATATCAGCATCAAATCTATTACAATATTTTTGATTCAAGTCCAGAACTCACTTAAAAGTGCCAGCAGAGCATGTCTGAATGTTTGAGAAAAGGTAAAAGTTATAAAAATATTTAAATATTCTTTATAGAAATTTGGTCAATAGTTAGAAGCCAGAACTCTTTTGTTTTTGACAAATCAGCATCAAATCTATGACAGTATTTTTGATTCAAGTCCAGAACTCACTTAAAAGTGCCAGCAGAGCATGTCTGTATGTTTGAGAAAAGGGAAAAGTTATAAAAATATTTAAATATTCTCTATAGAAATTTGGTCATTAGTTAGAAGCCAGAACTCTTTTGTTTTTGACATATCATCATCAAATCTATGATATTGTTTTCTATTCAGGTCCAGAACTCACTTAAAAGTGCCAGCAGAGCATGTCCGAATGTTTGAGAAAAGGAAAAAGTTATTAAAATATTCAAATATTTTTTAAAGTAATTTAGTCAATAGATAGAAGCCAGAACTATTTTGTTTTTGACATAATAACAACAGGTCTATGATAAAATTTTTGATTTAAGTCCAGAACTCACTTAAAAAAACCAGCATAGCATGTTTGAATGTTTGAGAATAGAAAATAGTTATAATTTTTTTATATATTCTCTAAAGTAATAAAGTCAATATATAGAAGTCAGAACTCTTTTGTTTTTGACATATTAGCATCAAGTCTATGATAGAGTTTTTGATTCAAAACCAGAACTCACTTAAAAGTGCCAGCAGAGCATGTTTGAATGTTTGAGAAAAGGAAAAAGTTATAAAAATATTTAAATATTCTCTAAAGAAATTTGGTCATTAATTAGAAGCCAGAACTCTTTTGTTCTTGACATATTAGCATCAAATCTATGACAATATTTTTGATTTAAGTCCAGAACTCACTTAAAAATGCCAGCAGACCATGTCTGAATGTTTGAGAAAAGTGAAAAGTTAAAAAAAATATTTAAATATTCTCTAAAGAAATTTGGTCAATAGTTAAAAGCCAGAACTCTTTTGTTCTTGACATATCAGCATCAAATCGATAATAAAATTTTTGATTCCAGTCCAGAACTTACTTAAAAGTGCCAGCAGAGCATGTCTGAATATTTGAGAAAAGGGAAAAATTAAAAAAATAATCAAATATTCTCTAAAGAAATTTAGTCAATATTTAGAAGCCAGAACTCTTTTGTTTTTGACATATTAGCATCAAGTCTATAATAAAGTTTTTGATTTAAGTCCCGAACTCACTTAAAAGTGCCAGCAGAGCATGTCTGAATGTTTGAGAAAAGGGAAAAGTTATAAAAATATTTAAATATTCTCTAAAGAAATTTGGTCAATAGTTAGAAGCCAGAACTCTTTTGTTCTTAACATATCAGCATCAAATCTATGATATTATTTTTGATTCAAGTCCAGAACTCACTTAAAAGTGCCAGCATAGCATGTTTGAATGTTCGAGAATAGAAAATAGTTATAATTTTTTTATATATTCTCTTAAGTAATAAAGTCAATATTTAGAAACCAGAACTCCTTTGTTTTTGACATATCAGCATAAAGTCTATAATATAGTTTTTGATTCAAGTCCAGAACTCACTTAAAAGTGCCAGCAGAGCATGTCTAAATGTTTGAGAAAAGGGAAAAGTTATAAAAATATTTAAATATTCTCTAAAGAAATTTGGTGAATTGTTAGAAGCCAGAACTCTTTTGTTTTTGACAAATCAGCATCGAATCTATGACAGTATTTTTGATTCAAGTCCAGAACTCACTTAAAAGTGCCAGCAGAGCATGTCTGTATGTTTGAGAAAAGGGAAAAATTATAAAAATATTCAAATATTCTTTAAAGTAATTAAGTCAATAGTTAGAAGCCAGAACTCTTTTGTTCTTGACATATCAGCATGAAATCTATGACAATATTTTTGATTCAAGTCCAGAAGTTACTTAAAAGTGCCAGCATAGCATGTTTAAATGTTTGAGAAAAGAAAAAAGTTATAAAAATGTTTGTATATTCTCTTAAGTAATTAAGTCAATATTTAGAAGCCAGAACTCTTTTGTTTTTGACATATCAGCATCAAATCTATAATAAAATTTTTGATTCAAGTCCAGAACTAACTTAAAAGTGCCAGCAGAGCATGTCTGAATGTTTGAGAAAAGGGAAAAGTTATAAAAATATTTAAATATTCTCTATAGAAATTTGGTCAATAGTTAGAAGCCAGAACTCTTTTGTTCTTGACATATTAGCATCAAATCTATAATAAAATTTTTGATTCAAGTCCAGAACTCACTTAAAAGTGCCAGCAGAGCATGTCAAATGTTTGAGAAAAGGGAAAAGTTATAAAAATATTTAAATATTCTCTATAGAAATTTGGTCAATAGTTTGAAGCCAGAACTCTTTTGTTCTCGACATATCAGCATCAAATTTATGATTTTATATTAAATTCAAGTCCAGAACTCACTTAAAAGTGCCAGCAGAGCATGTTTGAATGTTTGAGAAAAGGGAAAAGTTATAAAAATATTTAAATATTCTCTAAAGAAATTTGGTCAATAATTGGAAGCCAGAACTCTTTTGTTCTTGACATTTTAGCATCAAATCTATGACAATATTTTTGATTTAAGTCCAGAACTCACTAAAAAGTGCCAGCATAGCATGTTTAAATGTTTGAGAAAAGAAAAAGTTATAAAAAAATTTAAATATTCTCTAAAGAAATTTGGTCAATAGTTAGAAGACAGAACTCTTTTGTTCTTGACATATCAGCATCAAATTTATTATAAAATTTTTGATTCCAGTCCAGAACTTACTTAAAAGTGCCAGCAGAGCATGTCTGAATATTTGAGAAAAGGGAAAAATTATAAAAATATTCAAATATTCTCTAAAGAAATTTAGTCAATATTTAGAAGCCAGAACTCTTTTGTTTTTGACATATTAGCATCAAGTCTTTGATTAAGTTTTTGATTCAAGTCCAGATTTCACTTAAAAGTGCCAGCAGAGCATGTCTGAATGTTTGAGAAAAGGGAAAAGTTATAAAAATATTTAAATATTCTCTAAAGAAATTTGGTTAAAAGTTAGAAGCCAGAACTCTTTTGTTCTTGACATACCAGCATTAAATCTATGATATTATTTTTGATTCAAGTCCAGAACTCACTTAAAAGTGCCAGCAGAGCATGTCTGAATGTTTGAGAAAAGGGAAAAGTTATAAAAATGTTTAAATATTCTCTAAAGAAATTTGGTCAATAATTAGAAGCCAGAACTCTTTTGTTCTTGATATATTAGCATCAAATCTATGACAATATTTTTGATTTAAGTCCAGAACTCACTAAAAAGTGCCAGCATAGCATGTTTGAATGTTTGAGAAAAGAAAAAAGTTATAAAAATAAGTAAATATTCTCTAAAGAAATTTAGTCAATAGTTAGAAGACAGAACTCTTTTGTTTTTGACATATCAGCATCAAATCTATGATATAATTTCTGATTCAAGTCCAGAACTCACTTAAAAGTGCCAGCATAGCATGTTTGAATGTTTGAGAAAAGTGAAAAGTTAAAAAAAATATTTAAATTTTCTCTAAAGAAATTTGGGCTATAGTTAGAAGCCAGAACTCTTTTGGTCTTTACAAATCAGCATCGAATCTATGACAGTATTTTTGATTCAAGTCCAGATCTCACTTAAAAGTGCCAGCAGAGCATGTCAGAATATTTGAGAAAAGGGAAAAATTATAAAAATATGTAAATATTCTCTAAAGAAATTTGGTCAATAGTTAGAAGCCATAACTCTTTTGTTCTTGACATACCATCATCAAATCTATAATATTATTTCTGATTCAAGTCCAGAACTCACTTAAAAGTTCCAGCAGAGCATGTCAAATGTTTGAGAAAAGGGAAAAGTTATAAAAATATTCAAATATTTTCTAAAGAAATTTGGTCATTAGTTAGAAGCCAGAACTCTTTTGTTCTTGACATATCAGCATCAAATCTATAATAAAAATTTTGATTCAAGTCCAGAACTCACTTAAAAGTGCCAGCATAGCATGTCAAATATTTGAGAAAAGGGAAAAGTTATAAAAATATTCAAATATTCTCTAAAGAAATTTGGTCATTAGTTAGAAGCCAGAACTCTTTTGTTCTTGACATATCAGCATCAAATCTATAATAAAATTTTTGATTCCAGTCCAGAACTCACTTAAAAGTGCCAGCTGAGCATGTCTGAATGTTTCAGAAAAGGAAAAAGTTATTAAAATATTTATATATTCTCTAAAGTAATTTAGTCAATAGTTAGAAGCCAGAACTCTTTTGTTTTTGACATATTAGCATCAAGTCTATGATATAGTTTTTGATTCAAGTCCAGAACTAACTTAAAAGTGCCAGCAGAGCATGTCTGAATGTTTGAAAAAAGAAATAGTTATAAAAATATTCAAATATTTACAAAAATAATTTAGTCAATAGCTAGAAGCCAGAAATCTTTTGTTTTTGACATATTAGTATCAGGTCTATGACAAAATTTTTAATTCAAGTCCAGAACTCACTTAAAAGTGCCAGCAGAGCATGTTTGAATGTTTGAGAATAGAAAAAAGTTATAAAAATGTTTATATATTCTCTGTAGTAATTAAGTCCATATTTAGAAGCCAGAACTCTTTTGTTTTTGACATATTAGCATCAAATCTATGACAATATTTTTGATTCAAGTCCGGAACTCACTTAAAAGTGCCAGCAGAGCATGTCTGAATGTTTGAGAAATGGGAGAAGTTATAAAAATATTTAAATATTCTCTATAGAAATTTGGTCAATAGTTAGAAGCCAGAACTCTTTTGTTCTTGACATTTCATCATCAAATCTATGATATTATTTTTGATTCAAGTCCAGAACTCTCTTAAAAGTGCCAGCAGAGCATGTCTGAATGTTTGAGAAAAGGGAAAAGTTATAAAAATGTTTAAATATTCTCTAAAGAAATTTGGTCAATAATTAGAAGCCAGAACTCTTTTGTTCTTGACAAATTAGCATCAAATCTATGAAAATATTTTTTATTTAAGTCCAGAACTCACTTAAAAGTGCCAGCAGAGCATGTCTGAATGTTTGAGAAAAGAAAAAAGGTAATAAAATATTTATATATTCTCTAAAGTAATTAAGTCAATAGTTAGAAGCCAGAACTCTTTTGTTTTTGATAAATTAGCATCAAATCTATGATAAAATTTTTTATTTAAATCCAGAACTCACTTAAAAGTGCCAGCAGAGCATGTCTGAATGTTTGAGAAAAGGAAAAAAGTATTAAAATATTTATATATTCTCTAAAGTAATTTGGACAATAGTTAGAAGCCAGAACTCTTTTGGTCTTGACAAATCAGCATCGAATCTATGACAGTATTTTTGATTCAAGTCCAGATCTCACTTAAAAGTGCCAGCAGAGCATGTCTGAATATTTGAGAAAAGGGAAAAATAATAAAAATATTCAAATATTTTTTAAAGTAATTAAGTCAATATTTAGAAGCTAGAACTCTTTTGTTCTTGACATATCAGCATCAAATCTATGACAATATTTTTGATTCAAGTCCAGAACTCACTTAAAAGTGCCAGCATAGCATGTTTAAATGTTTGAGAAAAGAAAAAAGTTATAAAAATGTTTGTATATTCTCTAAAGTAATTTGGTCAATAGTTAGAAGCCAGAACTCTTTTGTTCTTGACAAACTATCATCAAATCTATGATATAATTTTTGATTCAAGTCCAGAACTCACTTAAAAGTGCCAGCAGAGCATGTCTGAATGTTTGAGAAAAGGGAAAAGTTATTAAAATATTTTTATATTCTCTAAAATAATTTAGTAAATAGTTAGAAACCAGAACTCTTTTGTTCTTGACATTTTAGCATCAAATCTATGACAATATTTTTGATTTAAGTCCAGAACTCACTAAAAAGTGCCAGCATAGCATGTTTAAATGTTTGAGAAAAGAAAAAGTTATAAAAAAATTTAAATATTCTCTAAAGAAATTTGGTCAATAGTTAGAAGACAGAACTCTTTTGTTTTTGACATATCAGCATCAAATCTATGATATAATTTCTGATTCAAGTCCAGAACTCACTTAAAAGTGCCAGCATAGCATGTTTGAATGTTTGAGAAAAGTGAAAAGTTAAAAAAAATATTTAAATATTCTCTAAAGAAATTTGGGCAATAGTTAGAAGCCAGAACTCTTTTGGTCTTGATAAATCAGCATCGAATCTATGACAGTATTTTTGATTCAATTCCAGATCTCACTTAAAAGTGCCAGCAGAGCATGTCTGAATATTTGAGAAAAGGGAAAAATTATAAAAATATTCAAATATTCTCTAAAAAAATTTGGTCAATAGTTAGAAGACAGAACTCTTTTGTTCTTGACATATCAGCATCAAATCTATTACAATATTTTTGATTCAAGTCCAGAACTCACTTAAAAGTGCCAGCAGAGCATGTCTGTATGTTTGAGAAAAGGGAAAAGTTATAAAAATATTTAAATATTCTCTATAGAAATTTGGTCATTAGTTAGAAGCCAGAACTCTTTTGTTTTTGACATATCATCATCAAATCTATGATATTGTTTTCTATTCAGGTCCAGAACTCACTTAAAAGTGCCAGCAGAGCATGTCCGAATGTTTGAGAAAAGGAAAAAGTTATTAAAATATTCAAATATTTTTTAAAGTAATTTAGTCAATAGATAGAAGCCAGAACTATTTTGTTTTTGACATAATGACAACAGGTCTATGATAAAATTTTTGATTTAAGTCCAGAACTCACTTAAAAAAACCAGCATAGCATGTTTGAATGTTTGAGAATAGAAAATAGTTATAATTTTTTTATATATTCTCTAAAGTAATAAAGTCAATATATAGAAGTCAGAACTCTTTTGTTTTTGACATATTAGCATCAAGTCTATGATAGAGTTTTTGATTCAAAACCAGAACTCACTTAAAAGTGCCAGCAGAGCATGTTTGAATGTTTGAGAAAAGGAAAAAGTTATAAAAATATTTAAATATTCTCTAAAGAAATTTGGTCATTAATTAGAAGCCAGAACTCTTTTGTTCTTGACATATTAGCATCAAATCTATGACAATATTTTTGATTTAAGTCCAGAACTCACTTAAAAATGCCAGCAGACCATGTCTGAATGTTTGAGAAAAGTGAAAAGTTAAAAAAAATATTTAAATATTCTCTAAAGAAATTTGGTCAATAGTTAAAAGCCAGAACTCTTTTGTTCTTGACATATCAGCATCAAATCGATAATAAAATTTTTGATTCCAGTCCAGAACTTACTTAAAAGTGCCAGCAGAGCAT
The DNA here is from genome assembly GCA_943789525.1 of Agriphila geniculea. Classification (NCBI taxonomy): domain Eukaryota; kingdom Metazoa; phylum Arthropoda; class Insecta; order Lepidoptera; family Crambidae; genus Agriphila; species Agriphila geniculea. The sequence continues at coordinate 17,802,651 of OX038886.1, forward strand.
GTCTGAATATTTGAGAAAAGGGAAAAATTAAAAAAATAATCAAATATTCTCTAAAGAAATTTAGTCAATATTTAGAAGCCAGAACTCTTTTGTTTTTGACATATTAGCATCAAGTCTATAATAAAGTTTTTGATTTAAGTCCCGAACTCACTTAAAAGTGCCAGCAGAGCATGTCTGAATGTTTGAGAAAAGGGAAAAGTTATAAAAATATTTAAATATTCTCTAAAGAAATTTGGTCAATAGTTAGAAGCCAGAACTCTTTTGTTCTTAACATATCAGCATCAAATCTATGATATTATTTTTGATTCAAGTCCAGAACTCACTTAAAAGTGCCAGCATAGCATGTTTGAATGTTCGAGAATAGAAAATAGTTATAATTTTTTTATATATTCTCTTAAGTAATAAAGTCAATATTTAGAAACCAGAACTCCTTTGTTTTTGACATATTAGCATAAAGTCTATAATATAGTTTTTGATTCAAGTCCAGAACTCACTTAAAAGTGCCAGCAGAGCATGTCTAAATGTTTGAGAAAAGGGAAAAGTTATAAAAATATTTAAATATTCTCTAAAGAAATTTGGTGAATTGTTAGAAGCCAGAACTCTTTTGTTTTTGACAAATCAGCATCGAATCTATGACAGTATTTTTGATTCAAGTCCAGAACTCACTTAAAAGTGCCAGCAGAGCATGTCTGTATGTTTGAGAAAAGGGAAAAATTATAAAAATATTCAAATATTCTTTAAAGTAATTAAGTCAATAGTTAGAAGCCAGAACTCTTTTGTTCTTGACATATCAGCATGAAATCTATGACAATATTTTTGATTCAAGTCCAGAAGTTACTTAAAAGTGCCAGCATAGCATGTTTAAATGTTTGAGAAAAGAAAAAAGTTATAAAAATGTTTGTTTATTCTCTAAAGTAATAAAGTCAATATTTAGAAGCCAGAACTCTTTTGTTTTTGACATATCAGCATCGAATCTATGACAAAATTTTTGATTCAAGTCCAGAACTCACTTAAAAGTGCCAGCAGAGCATGTCTGAATGTTTGAGAAAAGGGAAAAGTTATAAAAATATTTAAATATTCTCTATAGAAATTTGGTCAATAGTTAGAAGCCAGAACTCTTTTGTTCTTGACATATTAGCATCAAATCTATAATAAAATTTTTGATTCAAGTCCAGAACTCCTTAAAAGTGCCAGCAGAGCATGTCAAATGTTTGAGAAAAGGGAAAAGTTATAAAAATATTTAAATATTCTCTATAGAAATTTGGTCAATAGTTTGAAGCCAGAACTCTTTTGTTCTCGACATATCAGCATCAAATTTATGATTTTATATTAAATTCAAGTCCAGAACTCACTTAAAAGTGCCAGCAGAGCATGTTTGAATGTTTGAGAAAAGGGAAAAGTTATAAAAATATTTAAATATTCTCTAAAGAAATTTGGTCAATAATTGGAAGCCAGAACTCTTTTGTTCTTGACATATTAGCATCAAATCTATGACAATATTTTTGATTTAAGTCCAGAACTCACTTAAAAATGCCAGCAGACCATGTCTGAATGTTTGAGAAAAGTGAAAAGTTAAAAAAAATATTTAAATATTCTCTAAAGAAATTAGGTCAATAGTTAAAAGCCAGAACTCTTTTGTTCTTGACATATCAGCATCAAATTTATAATAAAATTTTTGATTCCAGTCCAGAACTTACTTAAAAGTGCCAGCAGAGCATGTCTGAATATTTGAGAAAAGGGAAAAATTATAAAAATATTCAAATATTCTCTAAAGAAATTTAGTCAATATTTAGAAGCCAGAACTCTTTTGTTTTTGACATATTAGCATCAAGTCTTTGATTAAGTTTTTGACTCAAGTCCAGATTTCACTTAAAAGTGCCAGCAGAGCATGTCTGAATGTTTGAGAAAAGGGAAAAGTTATAAAAATATTTAAATATTCTCTAAAGAAATTTGGTTAAAAGTTAGAAGCCAGAACTCTTTTGTTCTTGACATACCAGCATTAAATCTATGATATTATTTTTGATTCAAGTCCAGAACTCACTTAAAAGTGCCAGCAGAGCATGTCTGAATGTTTGAGAAAAGGGAAAAGTTATAAAAATGTTTAAATATTCTCTAAAGAAATTTGGTCAATAATTAGAAGCCAGAACTCTTTTGTTCTTGATATATTAGCATCAAATCTATGACAATATTTTTGATTTAAGTCCAGAACTCACTAAAAAGTGCCAGCATAGCATGTTTGAATGTTTGAGAAAAGAAAAAAGTTATAAAAATAAGTAAATATTCTCTAAAGAAATTTAGTCAATAGTTAGAAGACAGAACTCTTTTGTTTTTGACATATCAGCATCAAATCTATGATATAATTTCTGATTCAAGTCCAGAACTCACTTAAAAGTGCCAGCATAGCATGTTTGAATGTTTGAGAAAAGTGAAAAGTTAAAAAAAATATTTAAATATTCTCTAAAGAAATTTGGGCTATAGTTAGAAGCCAGAACTCTTTTGGTCTTTACAAATCAGCATCGAATCTATGACAGTATTTTTGATTCAAGTCCAGATCTCACTTAAAAGTGCCAGCAGAGCATGTCAGAATATTTGAGAAAAGGGAAAAATTATAAAAATATGTAAATATTCTCTAAAGAAATTTGGTCAATAGTTAGAAGCCATAACTCTTTTGTTCTTGACATACCATCATCAAATCTATAATATTATTTCTGATTCAAGTCCAGAACTCACTTAAAAGTTCCAGCAGAGCATGTCAAATGTTTGAGAAAAGGGAAAAGTTATAAAAATATTCAAATATTTTCTAAAGAAATTTGGTCATTAGTTAGAAGCCAGAACTCTTTTGTTCTTGACATATCAGCATCAAATCTATAATAAAAATTTTGATTCAAGTCCAGAACTCACTTAAAAGTGCCAGCATAGCATGTCAAATATTTGAGAAAAGGGAAAAGTTATAAAAATATTTAAATATTCTCTAAAGAAATTTGGTCATTAGTTAGAAGCCAGAACTCTTTTGTTCTTGACATATCAGCATCAAATCTATAATAAAATTTTTGATTCCAGTCCAGAACTCACTTAAAAGTGCCAGCTGAGCATGTCTGAATGTTTCAGAAAAGGAAAAAGTTATTAAAATATTTATATATTCTCTAAAGTAATTTAGTCAATAGTTAGAAGCCAGAACTCTTTTGTTTTTGACATATTAGCATCAAGTCTATGATATAGTTTTTGATTCAAGTCCAGAACTAACTTAAAAGTGCCAGCAGAGCATGTCTGAATGTTTGAAAAAAGAAATAGTTATAAAAATATTCAAATATTTACAATAATAATTTAGTCAATAGCTAGAAGCCAGAAATTTTTTGTTTTTGACATATTAGTATCAGGTCTATGACAAAATTTTTAATTCAAGGTCAGAACTCACTTAAAAGTGCCAGCAGAGCATGTCTGAATGTTTGAGAAAAGGAAAAAGTTATTTAAATATTTATAACAAATACGGTGTCGGAGGCGTTAGGAGCTCATTCGGTGTTGGTTTACGCACGATCTAACTCCTGAGGATGCTCCGGGTTGGGGCGAAACACGTGTAGAGTAGCCTAATTGGTGAAGGTGCAAGGTGTGTTGCTGTCTTGCTAAATGCAGGTTTGTGCACTGATATTTTGTGGTGTGCATGTGCATATTTTTGCGGGCGGGCGGGCGGTGCATCTTGCATACATTGTTTGCGGAAGTAAGCTACATATATTTCTTTTTTCAAAATACTTTAGAGAAACATAAAAAAATTAATAACTTTTTTCCTTTTCTCAAACATTCAGACATGCTCTGCTGGTACTTTAAAGTGAGTTCTGGACTTGAATTAAAAATTATATAAAAATATTCAAATATTTACAATAATAATTTAGTCAATAGCTAGAAGCCAGAAATTTTTTGTTTTTGACATATTAGTATCAGGTCTATGACAAAATTTTTAATTCAAGGTCAGAACTCACTTAAAAGTGCCAGCAGAGCATGTCTGAATGTTTGAGAAAAGGAAAAAGTTATTTAAATATTTATATATTCTCTAAAGTAATTACATCAATAGTTAGAAGCCAGAACTCTTTTGCTTTTGACATATCAGCATCTATCTTATGACAATATTTTTGATTTAAGTCCAGAACTAACTTAAAAGTGCCAGCAGAGCATGTCTGAATGTTTGAGAAAAGGAAAAAGTTATTAAAATATTTATATATTCTCTAAAGTAATTAAGTCAATAGTTAGAAGCCAGAACTCTTTTGCTTTTGACATAACAGCATCTAATTTATGACAATATATTTGATTTAAGTCCAGAACTTACTTAAAGTGCCAGCAGAAGAGCTAGCTAAAAACAAAAGAGTTCTGGCTTCTAGCTATTGTCTAAATTATTTTTGTAAATATTTGAATATTTTTATAACTTTTTCCTTTTTTCAAACATTCAGACATGCTCTGCTGGCATTTTTGAGTGAGTTCTGGACTTCAGTTAAAAATATTATCATGGACTTGATGCTGATATGTCAAAAACAAAAGAGTTCTGGCTTCTAACTATTAACTTAATTACTTTAGAGAAACATAAAAAAATTAATAACTTTTTTCCTTTTCTCAAACATTCAGACATGCTCTGCTGGTACTTTTAAGTGAGTTCTGGACTTGAATTAAAAATTATATTATAAATTTGAAGCTGATTTGTCAAAAACAAAAGTGTTCTGGATTCTAGGAATTAACTTAATTAATTTAGTAAATATTTAAATATTTTTATAAGTTTTTCCTTTTCTCAAACATTCAGACATGCTCTGCTGGCATTTTTAAGTGAGTTCTGGACTTGAATCAAAAATAATATCATAGACTTGATGCTGATATTTCAAAAACAAAAGATTTCTGGCTTCTAGCTATTGACTAAATTATTTTTGTAAATATTTAAATATTTTTATAATTTTTTCCTTTTTTCAAACATTCAGACATGCTCTGCTGGAATTTTTGAGTGAGTTCTGGACTTAAATCAAAAATGTTATCATGGACTTGATGCTGCTTTGTCAAAAACAAAAGAGTTCTGGCTTCTAACTATTGACTTAATTACTTTAGAGAAACATAAATATTTTAATAACTTTTTTCCCTTTCTCAAACATTCAGACATGCTCTGCTGGCACTTTTAAGTGAGTTCTGGACTTGAATTAAAATTAATATCATAAACTTGATGCTGATATGTCAAAAACAAAAGAGTTCTGGCTTCTAGCTATTGACTAAATTATTTTTGTAAATATTAGAATATTTTTATAACTTTTTTCTTTTTTCAAACATTCAGACATGCTCTGCTGGAATTTTTGAATGAGTTCTGGACTTGAATTAAGAATTTTATGATAGATTTGATGCTGATTTGTTGAAAGCAAAAGAGTTCTGGCCTCTAGAAATTGACTAAATTACTTAAGTGAATATTTAAATATTTTTATATCTTTTCTCTTTGCATGAGCATTCAAACATGCTCTGCTGGCACTTTTAAGTGAGTTCTTGACTTTAATCAAAAATAATATTATAGACTTGATGCTGAGTTTTTAAAAACAAAAGAGTTTTGGCTTCTAACTATTGTCTAAATTACTTTAGAGAAATATAAATATTTTAATAACTTTTTCCCTTTTCTCAAAAATTTAGACATGCTCTGCTGGCACTTTTAAGTGAGTTCTGGACTTAAATCAAAAATATTATCATAGACTTGATGCTGATATGTCAAAACAAAAGAGTTCTGGCTTCTAACTATTGACTCAATTACTTTAGATATACATAAATATTTTAATAACTTTTTCCCTTTCCTCAAACATTGAGACATGCTCTGCTGGCACTTTTTAGTGAGTTCTGGACTTGAATTAAAAATTATATCATAAATTTGATGCTGATATGTCAAAAACAAAAGAGTTCTGGTCTCTAGCTATTGACTAAATTATTTTTGTAAATATTTGAACATTTTTATAACTTTTTCCTTTTTTCAAACATTTAGACATATTCTGCTGGAATTTTTGAGTGAGTTCTGGACTTGAATTAAGAATTTTGTGATAGATGTGATGCTGATTTGTTAAAAACAAAAGAGTTCTGGCCTCTAGGAATTGAATAAATTACTTAAGTGAATATTTAAATATTTTTATATCTTTTCTCTTTGCATGAGCATTCAGACATGCTCTGCTGGCACTTTTAATTGAGTTCTGGACTTGAATCAAAAATATTATCATAGACTTAATGCTGTTATGTCAAAAACAAAAGAGTTTTGGCTTCTAACTATTGTCTAAATTACTTTAGAGAAATATAAATATTTTAATAACTTTTTCCCTTTTCTCAAAAATTTAGACATGCTCTGCTGGCACTTTTAAGTGAGTTCTGGACTTAAATCAAAAATATTATCATAGACTTGATGCTGATATGTCAAAACAAAAGAGTTCTGGCTTCTAACTATTGACTCAATTACTTTAGATATACATAAATATTTTAATAACTTTTTCCCTTTCCTCAAACATTGAGACATGCTCTGCTGGCACTTTTTAGTGAGTTCTGGACTTGAATTAAAATTAATATCATAAATTTGATGCTGATATGTCAAAAACAAAAGAGTTCTGGCTTCTAGCTATTGACTAAATTATTTTTGTAAATATTTGAATATTTTTATAACTTATCCCTTTTCTCAAACTTTCAGACATGCTCTGCTGGCATATTTGAGTGAGTTCTGGACTTGAATTAAGAATTTGTGATAGACTTGATGCTCTTGTGTCAAAAACAAAAGAGTTCTGGCTTCTAGCTATTGACTCAATTACTTTAGAGAAAATATAAATATATTTATAATTTTTCCCTTTTTTCTAACATTCAGACATGCTCTGCTGGCACTGATAACTGAGTTCTGGACTTGAATCAAAAATATTATCATTGATTTGATGCTAATATGTCAAAAACAAAATAGTTCTGGCTTCTAGCTATTGACTTAATTATTTTTGTAAATATTTGAATATTTTTATAACTTTTTCTTTTTTGCAAACATTCAGACATGCTCTGCTGGCACTTTTAAGTGAGTTCTGGACTTGAATCAAAAATAATAATATGGTGTTGATGCTGTTTTATTGAAAGCAAAAGAGTTCTGTCTTCTAGGAATTAACTTTATTACTTTAGTAAGTATTTGAATATTTTTATAGCTTTTCACTTTTCTCAAACATTCAGACATGCTCTGCTGGCACTTTTAAGTGAGTTCTGGACTTGAATCAAAAATAATAATATGGTGTTGATGCTGTTATATTGAAAGCAAAAGAGTTCTGGTTTCTAGGAATTAACTTTATTACTTTAGTAAATATTTGAATATTTTTATAACTTATCCCTTTTCTCAAACTTTCAGACATGCTCTGCTGGCATATTTGAGTGAGTTCTGGACTTGAATTAAGAATTTGTGATAGACTTGATGCTCTTGTGTCAAAAACAAAAGAGTTCTGGCTTCTAGCTATTGACTCAATTACTTTAGAGAAAATATAAATATATTTATAATTTTTCCCTTTTTTCTAACATTCAGACATGCTCTGCTGGCCTTGATAACTGAGTTCTGGACTTGAATCAAAAATATTATCATTGATTTGATGCTAATATGTCAAAAACAAAATAGTTCTGGCTTCTAGCTATTGACTTAATTATTTTTGTAAATATTTGAATATTTTTATAACTTTTTCTTTTTTGCAAACATTCAGACATGCTCTGCTGGCACTTTTAAGTGAGTTCTGGACTTGAATCAAAAATAATAATATGGTGTTGATGCTGTTTTATTAAAAGCAAAAGAGTTCTGTCTTCTAGGAATTAATTTTATTACTTTAGTAAGTATTTGAATATTTTTATAGCTTTTCACTTTTCTCAAACATTCAGACATGCTCTGCTGGCACTTTTAAGTGAGTTCTGGACTTGAATTAAAAATATTATCATAGACTTTATGCTGATATGTCAAAAACAAAAGAGTTCTGGCTTCTTACTATTGACTAAATTACTTTAGAGAATATTTAAATATTTTTATAACTTTTCCCTCTTCTCAAACATTCAGACATGCTCTGCTGGCACTTTGAAGTGAGTTCTGGACTTGAATCAAAAATTTTATCATAAACTTGATGCTGATTTGTCAAAAACAAAAGAGTTCTGGCTTCTAACTATTGATTAAATTACTTTAGAGAATATTTAAATATTTTTATAACTTTTCCCTCTTCTCAAACATTCAGACATGCTCTGCTGGCACTGATAAGTGAGTTCTGGACTTGAATCAAAAATATTATCATTGAATTGATGCTGATATGTCAAAAACAAAATAGTTCTGGCTTCTAGCTATTGACTTAATTATTTTTGTAAATATTTGAATATTTTTATAACTTTTTCTTTTTTGCAAACATTCAGACATGCTCTGCTGGCACTTTTAAGTGAGTTCTGGACTTGAATCAAAAATAATAATATGGTGTTGATGCTGTTTTATTAAAAGCAAAAGAGTTCTGTCTTCTAGGAATTAATTTTATTACTTTAGTAAGTATTTGAATATTTTTATAGCTTTTCACTTTTCTCAAACATTCAGACATGCTCTGCTGGCACTTTTAAGTGAGTTCTGGACTTGAATTAAAAATATTATCATAGACTTTATGCTGATATGTCAAAAACAAAAGAGTTCTGGCTTCTTACTATTGACTAAATTACTTTAGAGAATATTTAAATATTTTTATAACTTTTCCCTCTTCTCAAACATTCAGACATGCTCTGCTGGCACTTTGAAGTGAGTTCTGGACTTGAATCAAAAATTTTATCATAAACTTGATGCTGATTTGTCAAAAACAAAAGAGTTCTGGCTTCTAACTATTGATTAAATTACTTTAGAGAATATTTAAATATTTTTATAACTTTTCCCTCTTCTCAAACATTCAGACATGCTCTGCTGGCTTTTTGAAGTGAGTTCTGGACTTGAATTAAAAATTTTATCATAAACTTGATGCTGATATGTCAAAAACAAAAGAGTTCTGGCTTCTAGCTAGTGATTAAATTATTTTTGTAAAAATTTGAATATTTTTATAACTTTTTCTTTTTTTTTCAATGTCTGATTTGTTAAAAAAAAAAGAGTTCTGGCCTCTAGAAATTGACTAAATTACTTAAGTGAATATTTAAATATTTTCATATCTTTTCTCTTTGCATGAGCATTCAGACATGCTCTGCTGGCACTTTTAAGTGAGTTCTTGACTTAAATCAAAAATTATATCATAGACTTGATGCTGATTTGTCAGAAACAAAAGAGTTCTGGCTTCTAATTGTTGACTAAATTACTTTAGAGAATATTCGAATATTTTTAAAACTTTTCCCGTTTCTCAAAAATTCAGACATGCTCTGCTGGCACTTTTAAGTGAGTTCTGGACTTAAATCAAAAATATTATCATGGATTTGATGCTGATATGTCAAAAACAAAAGCGTTCTGGCTTCTAACTATTAACTAAATTACTTTAGAGAAACATAATTATTTTAATAAATTTTTCCCCTTCCTCAAACATTCAGACATGCTCTGCTGGCACTTTTTAGTCAGTTCCGGACTTGAATTAAAAATTATATCATAAACTTGATGCTGATATGTCAAAAACAAAAGAGTTCTGGCTTCTAGCTATTGACTAAATTATTTTTGTAAATATTTGAATATTTTTATAACTTTTTCCTTTTTTCAAATATTCAGACATGCTCTGCTGGCATTTTTGAGTGAGTTCTGGACTTGAATTAAAAATTTTGTGATAGACTTGATGCTTTTGTGTCAAAAACAAAAGAGTTCTTGCTTCTAGCTATTGCCTTAATTACTTTAGAAAATATATAAATATTTTTCTAATTTTTCCCTTTTCTCTAACATTCAGACATGCTCTGCTGGCACTGATAAGTGAGTTCTGGACTTGAATCAAAAATATTATCATTGAATTGATGCTGATATGTCAAAAACAAAATAGTTCTGGCTTCTAGCTATTGACTTAGTTATTTTTGTAAATATTTAATTATTTTTATAATTTTTTCTTTTTTGCAAACATTCAGACATGCTCTGCTGGCACATTTTAAGTGAGTTCTGGACTTGAATCAAGAATAATATTATAGTGTTGATGCTGTTATATTAAAAGCAAAAGAGTTGTGGCTTCTAGGAATTAACTTTATTACTTTAGTAAGTATTTGAATATTTTTATAGCTTTTCCCTTTTCTCAAACATTCAGACATGCTCTGCTGGCACTTTTAAGTGAGTTCGGGACTTAAAATAAAAATATTATCATAAATTTGATGCTGATATGTCAAAAACAAAAGAATTCTGGCTTCTAACTATTGTCTAAATTACTTTTCAGGAACATTAATATTTTAATAACTTTTTCCCTTTTCTCAAACATTCAGACATGCTCTGCTGGCACTTTTAAGTGAGTTCTGGACTTGAATCAAAAATATTATTATGGTGTTTATGCTGATATGTCAAAAACCAAAGAGGTCTGGCTTCTTACTATTGACTAAATTACTTTAGAGAATATTTAAATATTTTAATAACTTTTTCCTTTTCTCAAACATTCAGACATGCTCTGCTGGCACTTTTAAGTGAGTTCTGGACTTGAATCAAAAATAATATTATGGTATTGATGCTGTTATATTGAAAGCAGAAGAGTTCTGGCTTCTAGGAATTAATTTTATTACTTTAGTAAATATTTGAATATTTTTATAAATTTTCCCTTTTCTCAAACATTCAGACATGCTCTGCTGGCAGTTTTAAGTGAGTTCTGGACTTTAATCAAAAATATTATCATAGATTTGATGCTGATATGTCAAAAACAAGAGAGTTTTGGTTTCTAACTATTGACTTAATAACTTTAGAGAATATATAAATATTTTTATAACTTTTACCTCTTCTCAAACATTCAGACATGCTCTGCTGGTACTTTGAAGTAAGTTCTGGACTTGAATCAAAAATTTTATCATAAACTTGATGCTGATATGTCAAAAACAAAAGAGTTCTGGCTTCTAGCTATTGACTAAATTATTTTTGTAAAAAATTGAATATTTTTATAACTTTTTCTTTTTTTGAAACATTCAGATATGCTCTGCTGGCATATTTGAGTGAGTTCTGGACTTGAATTAAGAATTTTGTGATAGATGTGATGCTGATTTGTTAAAAACAAAAGAGTTCTGGCCTCTAGGAATTGACTAAATTACTTAAGTGAATATTTAAATATTTTTATATCTTTTCTCTTTGCATGAGCATTCAGACATGCTCTGCTGGCACTTTTAAGTGAGTTCAGGTTTTGAATAAAAAATAATATTATGGAGTTGATGCTGTTATATTAAAAGCAAAAGAGTTCTGGCTTCTAGGAATAAACTTAATTACTTTAGTAAATATTTAAATATTTTTATAATTTTTTCTCTTATTCAAACATTCAGACATGATCTGCTGGCATATTCAAGTGAGTTCTGGACTAGAATCAAGTATTTTAATATAAACTTGATGCTGATATGTCAAAAACAAAAGAGTTCTGGCTTCTAGGATTTGACTAAATTACTTAAGTATATATTTAGATATTTTTATAACTTTTTCTCTTTTTCAAACATTCAGACATGATCTGCTGGCACCTTCTAGTGAGTTCTGGACTAGACTCAAGTAATATTGTTTAGACTTAATGCTGATATTTCAAAAACAAAAGAGTTCTGGCTTCTGGGATTTGACTTAATTGCTTTAGTATATACTTAAATATTTGTTTTACTTCATCTCTTGTTCAAACTTTCAGACATGATCTGCTGGCACTTTTAAGTGAGTTCTGGACTTCAATCAAAAAGAATATTATTGACTTTATGCTAATTTGTCAAAAACAAAAGAGTTTTTGCTTCTAGGAATTGACTAAATTACTTTAATAAATATGTAAATATTGTTGTAACTTTTTCTCTTTTTCAATCATTCAGACATGATCTGCTGGTGCCTTTAAGTGAGTTCTGGACTTGATTCAAAAATTGTCAAATGGACTTGATATTGATTTGTCAAAAAAAAAGAGTTCTGTCTTCTAGAATTTACTAAATTACTTTAGTAAATAATTAAATATTTTTATATTTTTTTCTCTTTTTTAAACATTCAGACATGATCTGCTGGCACCTTTAAGTAAGTTCTGGACTTGAATCAAGTATTATTATATAGACTTGATGCTGTTTTATGTTAAAAACAAAGATTTCTGGCTTCAAGGAATTGTTTAACTACTTTTGTGTATAATCTAAATATTTTTATATTTCTTTCCTTTTTTCTAACGTTCGTACAAGTTCTACTGGCACTAGAAAATTAGTTCTGAACTTGATTCAAGTTCTGGATTGTAATACTGATACGGGTATGTTAAAAACTAAAAAGATCTAGCTTTTTACAGTAGTTTGAAATGGTAAAATAGTATTTTCATACTTTTAGAACGTTTTGACATGATCTGCTGGCAGTCGAGCATGAGTTCTAGACCTTAGTCGTGTTATAGATTGTAGTGCTTATACGAGACGGTGAAAAACGAAAGAGTTCTAGCTTCTAGGATGACTTTGAACGACGACATTTTTTTTCGAAAGTTGGACATGATCTTTTGGCACTCGAACGTGAGTTCTGGAGTTGAATCAAGTTCTAGATGATAGTTCTGATGTGAATTAGTCAAAACGAAAGAGTTCTAGCTTCTAGGTAGTGTTTGAAAGACGAAAATTTTATTTTGTTATTTTAGTTGGGACATGATCTGCTGGCTTTCAAACGTGAGTTTTAGACTTGAATTAAGTTTTAGATTAAAGTTCTGATCCGAACATGTCAAAAATGAAAGAGTTCTATCTACGATGTAAATATATATTTTTCGCTATTTCAAAAGTTCGGACATGATCTGCTTGCACACGAACGGGAGTTCAGAACTATTCCCGAAAAGTATCAGGAACTGTAGAACTCAGCCGCATGCGAGAAGAACTTTCATTTATTTTTGATCTGCTGCAAAATGATCTGCTACGGGAAGTTGGCAGATCATTTTGTTTTTTGACTCTTTTAAGGTTAAACGCCAGAACTATTTCTAAAAAGTATCAGGAACTGTAGAACTCAGCCGCAAACGAGAAGAACTCACATTTGTTTTTGATTTGCTGCAAAATGATCTGCTACGGGAAGTCAGCAGATCATTTTGTCAATCGACTTTTTCAGGTAAAAACGCCAGAACTATTTTTAAAAACTATAAGGAACTGTAGAACTCAGCTGCATGCGAATAGAACTCTCATTTATTTTTGATCTGCTGGACGATGTTCTGCTAAGTTCACAAACATCAGTTTCACTTCTTTTTTGCATTTTATTCAAAACTGTGAAAAATGCACGAGTTATCTGGTATGAGGGCAGATGAATGTAGTTTTTGTAGAGCTGTAGACCTCACAAACGCAAGCTCTACTGAGCCACTAGTTAAATCTCTCATAGATTTAGTAATCCTTCAACTAAACTAAATTAACAGCACAGAATACAATACAATACAATGTGTTAAAATAACCCCTAATGATGAATATGGTAGGGATCATCAAACTGAACAACTTTAAGTATAAACACTAATAGTACAGTAGTCCGTAGAACATTTAAATCACCAAAAAGGTTACCGTTTGCCGTTGTGATATAGTTATTTATTACGAAATTATAGATACTTTACCCCAAGTCTTACAGATCGCAAACCGCCGTAACCTATATTTGTATATCTCCAAAACTGATATTTTTTTTTTATTTTTCGAGGTTTACCACATAGTTTAGCTATTGTCGTGTTCAACAGCTTGGTTTGATTGCCACAGATAAAAGTAAGACTATAAAAAGTAGCCATACACAGATTTAAGACCTGATGAAAATGGTTGGATTTTATCTGGTCTTAAATCTGTGTATGATCACTTTTCATAGTCTTACTATTATCAGTGGCAATCAAACAAAGCTGTAGAACACGACAATAGCTAAACCATGTGGTAAACCTTGAAAAATAAAAAATATAATTTTTGGAGATATACAAATATAGGTTACGGCGAATTGCGATCTGTAAAACTTGGGGTAAAGTATCTATAATTTCGTAATAAATAACTATATCACAACGGCAAACGGTAACCTTTTTGGCGATTTAAATGTTCTTCGGGCTACTGTACTATAATCTTAGAATAATAACACCTAGAACGATAGTTATCTACAAAGCGCACTGTCAAAAGTGAGGCAACTAAAACAGCCAAAATGGCTCCGTTTTCAGATTGTTATTCTACATTATTACCTAATCATACCGATTAAGTACAAAACAGTTTCAATTTTCCCATATTTATAAGACTAGTTACTATATTATTGGGTCTCAGTTACGATTAGTTAACGTATGAATCATATAAATTTGAAAACTAAGCCATTCTGGCTTGGTATAAGTTGCCTCACTTTGCATACGAGGACACGGCTTCTAGGTGTTATTATTCTAAGACTATAATATAAAATATCAAAATATATGAAACAACTGATTTTTTTTCGCGTATTCAGAGTTGGTTCCCTAGTAAAAGTTGTTCAGTTTGATGGTCCCTATCTACCATATTCGGCATTAGGGGTTATTTCGTAACAAGTTGTATAATAGTATAACGTTAACAGCTCTATTGTTGATGAGGATTGCATCGCGAATTAGTTACCTAACAAAAGCGTAGTTCGTACTTTGGATACAGATAATGCTTTTATTAGTGTCAATAGTTGAACTATAGATTACCTTGGGATATAATCTATTCGTCTAATCAACAATTTAATGATTATACATGTCACCTTTGCATTATTGGCGTTTTCCTAAGCCTATCAATAGTGTTTTGTCTCTAAATGTTTACATAGTGATGCGGAAAAGGTAATTAATAATGATAAATGTCTCCATCAACTTCTATTACTTTTGTAAACAATGAATAATTACTTATGTCATTCAAATTAACACTTATTGTTATCACTGTTATTTTTTTACTTTTTGACGGACTTTAAACGTACCTACAATTTGATGTAAATAAATCTGCAAAATCTAAATAATTATTCAATTCAGTTTAAAAAGTATTTATTTACAATCTTAGTGCATAAATTACTTATAATTTTAATGTAATAAGTATGCATTACAATGCGATTAATTTAACAATGTACAGTCAGCTACGAAAGTCACTTAACTAACACTATAGTACTTTGTCATAGAAAATTTCTTGGTAGATGTCTCACAGTTTCATACATTAATTAAAAAAACCGGCCAAGTGCGAGTCAGACTCGTGCACGAAGGGTTTCGTACCAAAAAAGGCAAAAAAATACGTTTATTGTATGGGAGCCCCTCTTAAATATTAATTTTATTCTGTTTTTAGTATTTTTTGTTATAGCGGCAACAAAAATACATCATCTGTAAAAATTTCAGCTGTCTACCTGTTGTCGTTATTAATATCGAGCTAAAAACGGCAAAAAAAAAACACGTTTGTTGTAAGGAAGCCCCCCTTAAATATTAATTTTATTCTGTTTTTAGTATTTGTGATTATAGCGACAACAGAAATACATCATCTGTGAAAATTTTAATTTTCTAGCTATCACGGTTCATGAGATACAGCTTGGTGACAGACAGACAGACAGACAGACGGACAGCGGAGTCTTAGTAATAGGGTCCCGTTTTTACTCTTTGGGTACGGAACCCTAAAAAGTTGCTACGATAAAGTACTAAAGCGTTAAACGTCTTTCGTTGCTGACCATACAAAAGAGAGGACCTACTTTAGAGCGTTTGCGGTATAAAACGACGTATTTTAATTTTTACTATTTTCTCTTTGCCACACCTACATTCTCGTGTGAAGTTGCAGCGGATCACTATAGATCTATTGTTAATTTAATGCCATTGTACATTATTTACTTGCAATAATTAAGCTCTTTACTGAAATTTAGCGGCCTTACTAATAAACGAAGAATACACCCTGTTTCCTGAAATGAGGAGATCCGCAGGAGAACTAAAGTAACCGACATCGCTCGAAGGATTGCTCAGCTGAAGTGGCATTGGGCGGGACACATAGCGAGAAGAACTGATGGCCGTTGGGGCGGAAAGGTTCTGGAATGGCGACCGCGCACCGGACGACGCTCTGTGGTTAGGCCCCCAACAAGGTGGACCAACGATCTGGTGAAAGTCGCGGGAAGCCACTGGATGCGGGCAGCGCAGGCCCGATCGTCGTGGAGATCCTTAGGGGAGGCCTATACCCAGCAGTGGGTGTCGTGCGGCTGATATGATGATGATGATGATGACACCCTGTTTGCTTAAGATTATGACGTCTTGAGACGTCAAACGAAAAGAACTTTGGTGTAGCCAGGGTGTAAACTTATTCTTCGTTCATGAATAAGGCCGTAGGAGTAATAGATTAGTTTAGTACATAAACATAAGTACTATATTAGCTCGCCGCTACCGTTGTTCCAAGTTACGATCACCTTAAAAAATACTTCCACAACCAAGTATGAACCCACGACCTCCAGAAATGCTTAAGTTACCGCACTAGTACAGTAAAGGCGTCGTAAGCGCACATTTGAAGTTTAATTACACATTTTAACTGTCACCACACGTCCGCCGCTGTAAAGCTTACTATACCGCGACCACTCGTGCTTAGTCGTTTAGGCTGAATTTAATTGGTCGTATTATGGCTCATTAAAAACAATGTAGAGACCACCGCCATGCTAGAATCGAGGATTAAATAATTTAGTTAGGTAGCACGGAGCTACTAAAAAGTTAAGTACTAGATTTTTTATGATAAGGAAATGACCATAAAGTACTACAAGCTAATAATTTGTTTTAAGTTCCGTTTATTTCATTAAAAAATCAAAATTGTATGATTAAGTAGACTTGTTTCTTCTTGCGTCTGTAATCTGGATCTCCTTCTTCTTGCGTCTATAAATCTAGATCTGGATCTCTTCCATTCACTCCCTATACTATCTGGCCTTCATCAGACGATCCTTGGCGAAGAACCAAGGTCCAATACTTCAAAGTTACCTTGTTTGTATGAAACTCGACTGACGCCGTCTTTAATTATGTGGCCACCACTATATATGGGCTGTTATGATAACGTTGATACTCGTATTATGATTTTTGTTTAATATCCCTATTGTAGATACAGAGGTTGTCTAAATCATTAACACTATTAAAGAAATTTCTTATCATTAAAACTAAATAATTTCCCTAAAAAGACAAGGGCTGAAAAAAAACGGCAAAAAATATTTGAATTCAAGACCTACTAAGTAATACGACGCGTTTAGCTATCCAATTAGAACATGAAGGTTTTTCATCTTCACCTTATCTAATCAAAACAGGTAGTTAAACTTTTTTGATGTAATATTTCCAGAATCACAGGTACTATATCACAGGTCTTATTACAACGGTCAGGTGTAATTTATTTGGGACATAAAATTATATTTGTCGTAAATTAAAATGGCTCCTAGTAAATGTACTGTTTAAACATAAAATCGAAAATATCATCGTTTTACTACATTTTGCAAATACTTACTGGTTTACTGCTGAATATTGTTTATCGCATTTTTATGTCAAAGTGACTGCATTTGATTAAGTACCCATGTAAAAGGACAAGCTGGTACTTTAATCACCTATTAATAACTATTTTGCTTGTTTGTTTGCCTTACAGTAAGTACATATTTCAAGTAAATTAATTTCATTACTTATCATTTTCAAATAATAAGTAGATTGTTCCTACATACTTGTAAGTGTTATTAGTTTTATTGAAGGAAGTATCAAATTTTTATATCCTCACCTATTATATAATTACGATTGATTATGAAAATGCAGGTGATATCAATCATTTTCTTGACATAAAAATAAAAACTTAAAAAAATGCAATTGAAAAGGATTTTTTTTAGTTTTTGGCGTCATTTTGTCAAGTTCGGTTCGGTGACTTATTTTAATTATTCGCAAATTGATTCATATTGTATCTTAAAATTGGTGCAGTTTTGTGGTACAAGGTACAAGTGTCTACGCAACTGAACAATATGTGGGATAGTGAAAATAGGCGCGATCTTGGTTGTATGAAGTTGAGATTTTTATTGTAGTGATGTCTACCTCGGCAGAACCTAACCACTTGGTGCCAAATGCTCCAAGCAGCATTAAAGCGATGCATCCGCATTTTAATGTAAACTAAACTATTCAACACTTGACACTGGCAAAAATTTCTCCCTAAAGAGGAGAGTAGATTGCCAAACTAATAATAAGAAGAAGAAGAAGAGAAAGATTTTTATAAAATAACTGTAAAGTTAGTTCAAACTACAGAGTCCGTTAATTTTAACCGCCACACTGAGATTAGTACAGCACAATTATCTGGGGGTAATTAAGTCTGTAGACGAGTGGTGTCGTTTTGTGCTGGTTTTATGTTGCTAACTGGTCTCTTATGAACAGTTTAAACATGTTGGGGAAGCCATTTTGCGCGGAAAATTAGCTGATTTATAAAATTTTCTTTAGTCTAGATAACATCTTTGTAATTAAGAAATTTAGGGCTGATTTTTCAATCCTCAGATAACAGATATCTGTCAGTTAAATTTTAATCTGATAACATAAAAGTCATTAAAAAAAATTGACAAAAATAAACATATGACAATCATTTTCAATTTGGCGGCATAATACATTTTCAAACGAATAAATCTTTATCTAGTCATTGAAAAATCAGCCCTAAATAAGTTAAGAAGTGAGTGAAAAATTTACCTAGCAATAGCAACTGTGTTTGCTGTTTTGTATAGAAAAACTCATACTATAGGTAATAATTACAAAATATTTTTTTTTTGAATAAAATATTATCTTGCAATAAGTATTCTCTTACTTTTTAAATTCATTACAAAAATTTTATTTACTAAAGATGTCATTTGTATTTAAACCAGTTGAAAAAAATAACGACACTAAGACAATCCTTTAAAAAGGTCGGTACCACAATAAAATTTGATGTAGATTCTAGTTTAATAATAGTTGTGATAAATAAAGGTTAAGGCGGTGTCAGTATTAAACTATGTCAATATTTGTATTTGCTCGGTATCTATCCGGCTTTTATCACAGGCGCAATAATTAATAGCCTTTGTTGATATTATGATTGTCGCGGATATGTATCATATCGGTTACTATGGTATACATTGTTTGTTTAAATTCGCGTTTAAGTGGGACATGAACTCTTTAACACTAAGTTGGGTAGCTAGGTAACAAAATAAATTGTTAACATTTTTTAACCTTCGATCAAGAATATCCTAGATAACGCTTCACAAACTAAAACATTACGCAAAAACCGGCCAAATGCGTGTCGGGCCACGCGCCGTAGGGTTCCGTAGTTACCTTATACCATACCTTATTTAATACCACCTATCATTTTCGTCTGCAAAAATAATTTTGTTTTTCACAGTGTTGGTATGAATGACAAAGTTATATTTGCGGTTTTGGAAAATGTGCTATATCTCAAAAACTAATAACTATATCTCGTTCAAACTAATTTTCGTTGAAAGTGTTTATTAAGATCTACAGCATATATTTTTTTTAGATTTTTCACTCTCTTATTTCAAAATTTAAAGGGGGGGGGGACACACATTTTACCACTTTGGCGGTGTATATCTTTCAAACGGTTGACTTTGAGAAAAAGTTGTCTTAAAAATTTCAATGTCATTTTTAAAGACCTATCTATAGACACCCAACACGTGTTGGTTTGAAGAAAAAATTTTTTTCAGTTTCAGTTCCATGTATGGGAAGGCCCCCCTAAATCTTTTATTTTTCTTATTTTTGTATTGAATTCGTAAAGCGGTTAACAGAATACATCTACCTACCAAGTTTCAACTGTGTAGTCTTAATACTTTCGGAATAAAGTGGCTGTGACATACGGACAGACAGACAGACAGACAGACAGACATGACGAATCTATAAGGGTTCCGTTTTTTGCCATTTAGGCTACGGAAACCTAAAAAAATGGCACCTCAAATAGCGACCCACTTACAAACTTGGCGCTTATTTTGTACATAATCAACTTTTATTTTGTACACACTCACATTTTATATAACTTACTTTGTACGAAATAAACTTATATATTTTGTACAATAACACATCCTTTATCACTTACTTTGTGCAAAATAAGCGCCCAGTTTGTAAGTGGGACGCTATTTGAGGTGCCATTTTTGAGACTCTGACCAGACATCTAGGGCATTCTTGATCGAAGTTTTTAACCTAAAAAAGTTGGTAATGTCTGAAAAAACCTGGCAAGTTTATATTTTTTCAGTGTTAATTAGATTATTCTAACTAACAATGATTTTACAAACAACAATACGAATTTATTGAGATGTTAAAACACCATCTAAAAACGCTTTTACCCATTTTCTGGGTGCTATTCTACTCTACACTACACGACTCACTCAATTACCATGTCACGTGAAATTACAGTCAAACAATAAACTTGCAACTTACTGAAAGCTTTATTATTTACAACGACAAAGTCCTCAAGTGGTTCAGCTACTTTGAGCCCGGCTGTACCATATTGTTATACATTTTGGAATATATTAAGATGAATGCGTGCGTATTGTCCCGGGGCGGCGTACTAATTAAACGCAGTAATCGCTGGTGGGATTAAGATGCGCTGGTAATGTACCACGATCTATCTCCTTTATGGCTTAAGCGTGTGCGAGGTGGTCTGTGGGAAGAGATGAAGCGTTTTTTTACAATAGTAAACTGGGGTGATAAGCAACTTACTTGGTGAATAACAACAGCGACATTTCGATGGAAAAAATTAAAAAAAATCAAAGTGACCTTATTAGTTTTATAGAAAAATGTTCTATGAACAGGCCCAAGCGGTTAAATTTGAATTTTTGATATTTTTTTCTATCAAAAAGGTCGCTGTTGTTATTCACAATGCAAGTTGCTAATCACCCCAGTTTACGGTACCGCTTAATATTGGTTTATAAGCCAGTAATTACAATGACGATTCTCTATTTCTGAATGAATTTGATGTCAATGTTAAAAATACTTACTTGAAAATAAAAGATCTCAAAAACCTTACTTTGTAACAATAAAATACTTAGTAAAAAAATCTTAACAATGTAACAAAACATGTTGACTAAATGAATTTGCTTTATTTTTTATTAATGGGTAAGTTGATAACAACTGTGGGTATATCCGACTATCCTACTAATAATGTAAATGTGAAAGTTAATTTGTTGGTTTGTGGTATGTGTTTATTATCGCCTATCACGCCTAAACAGCTGTACAGACAGATTTGAATGAAATTTGGTTGGTAGATATATTAGGACCTGGATTAACATATAGGCTACATATTTTTATCCTGGTCAGGTTCCCGAGGGTCCACGCAGACGAAGTCGCAGGCGGCCGCTTGGAAA
Source organism: Agriphila geniculea (assembly GCA_943789525.1). Classification (NCBI taxonomy): domain Eukaryota; kingdom Metazoa; phylum Arthropoda; class Insecta; order Lepidoptera; family Crambidae; genus Agriphila; species Agriphila geniculea. The sequence goes on from OX038886.1 coordinate 17,824,003, forward strand.
TAACTATTCCAAGGCGTATAAATACGGAAAACAAATAAAATAGTGTAGGGATACAGAAATCATAGGTAGGTACCGTCAAATTCGTTTGTATATGCTGGAGTGTATAACCACGCTAAAAATGGCAAAGCTAAATTAAAAAATATCTTAATTTATACTTGGTTAGGTACTGATGCTTACAACTTGGACTCCACATCAAACTGCTAACCAAAACGCTAACAATGGGCAGAGGAGCAATTTGTACGGTGATATATTTTGAGAGCACAATGTTGCCAGCAACATTAGTTAATGTGGATATCTTATTTATTATTGTTTTGAGTGATGCCTCACCTCGGGCGATTATTACAATGTGCTCATTTAGCGAGTTAGCCATGCTTTTTTGAGCATTAAAAATATTTTAGGAGGTTCAAGTTTTAGGACAAAAAACGATCGTGTTCTGTTTTTGAATTGATCTCTTTTAGTTTTTAATTCAATTGTCCCTTTTTTATATAATTTATTATTGTAGTAGGTACAAAAATTCTCACAGAAATAATGCAGGAGGTTCCACATTTACGTGGCGGTCTGGTAAATCACGCATTTAATTTGAAATTCAGTGCGCAAATGAATTTAAATACTTCCCGCATACTTCCTACTTACCACACATTTCCAAATTCGATAGTCATCTTGCTTTATTTTTATAAAACTTTATGGGTGCATGACTGGTCGTTTCACATGGCCACACGAACCTATGTATAAATTAAATTTTTACTAAGAAAATTTTATTTCCTTGCGTTTCTTGATAAAAGCACTATACAAGCCTTGAACGGGAAGCAATTTACATTGCCTCGAATGGCTAAAGCCCTCGCCTATGTAATAGTTTAGTTGTAATAGGGAATATGCATAAGTCACCGATTTTGATAAATTTGAGCTTGATCGCTACGGACACGTTTAAAAATATGGTGGAACAGAAAAAAAAGAAAAAAAAGAATTATTTTAGTTTTATTACATGATGAAATGAGAGGAAAATAGTGTTTTTTTTTTCATTTTCGGATATAATGCTCTTAACAGTGACGCCACAAATCATGACCGTTTTGTATAGAGCGTTTTCGGTGGGTGCTGCTGCGAGTTAACTTCAAGTAATAGTTACTTGACTTTCACGAGAAAAAAATGCAAGAGAAAAGTTTTAATATTACAGGTGATTTTCTCGCGCATTATACTTTTGATTTTGATTTAAAAAAAATTATGCATGTTCACTATTTCGTCTATAGATTTAACTATGGACGACATAGAAACTAAACTTTCTTAAGTAAAATACATGTTGTAAAATAAACATTCTAACATCAAGTATTTCCATAATAATCCCAACAAAAGATTATCTTCTTAACCATAAACCTGACATAACAACTTAACTCACAATGAAGTGGCCAGAGACAATCCACAAGGCCCACAGACAATAGAGCTTTGTGGCCACAATAACTCTTTATGACCAACGACACATACTGCTTAGATTTACCCCACACATGGAATCTTCAATAGTAGTCTTTTGTCTATGAAATTGTTTACGCTCATTCAATAAGACCGTCGTTACAGTGAATTGAATTGTTTTAATGATAAATTGTGACGGATCTCTTTAAATATACGTATTGCAATGACTGTGAAATTTTAGTTCCTAAAACTAAATAGCATTTTAATTGTAATTATTCTCTCAACTCTTAACACCAGAGGTGGCCACTAATCCTCATTTGATAAGAAGAAGATCGTGCAAAGTAATTCAATTTACTTACTTTTCATCTACCAATGTTCTGCTGATAAGTAATAGTCGCCAATGACGAATCAATGACAACTTAGTTAAAGAAATTCTTTAATAAATCATTGTCTTAAAATACTTCTGTTTTATTAGCACAATCGAACAAGATTTTTATATATTAATAGATCAATAAATCACAAAGATAGTTAAAAAAGGTTGGTCACCTCTGATCTATGATTTGTGGATCTAATAGGCTACACATGGGCAGGCCCGACCGGAAGGTCGAAAGGGATGGAACAATACAAAGGGAAGAGAATTTTTTCCCTTTTGCCTTCCGGCCGGGCCTGCCCATGTGTAGGGCCCATTATGGACCTTCCATATGTAAAGGCCTGGACTGCAGAATCATACGAAGAGACGCGGTCTCCTCATGAATGAACAGGCCGCACCTCTCCTACACACGCTGAAATTTGACCGGAAGGCCGCAGGAGGCCGCGCCTCTCCGTACGACCCTGCAGGCCGGGCCTGTGCATGTGGAGGGTCCATTACACATTGATCTCGATACGCGACAAACAAATAAAGGAACAATTTGGGAGAGGGCAGGGGTTATCAACCGGCGTCGGCCCGGCGACATTATTAGCGAACGATCAACGAATTTGCAAAGTGCATTCACATTTTACTGATAAGATTAAGTAAAAAAAACGTATATACATAAAGGCTACTTTTATTAAGTTTAAATTAGGAGTAAGCGTCTAAGAGCGATTTTAATTTTTTTACTAATGTGACAGCTCTAATCGCGTTTAATAGTATGTAAAATGTTAAAACTTAAAAGTAGGCACCTAAATGCAACGTACAATTAGGGGAGGGTCAATTCGGTTTTCGATCCGGAACGAGTACTCGGGAAGCACTGTTCCCTCTCAATATTCTGGTACAAAAATGCAGAGATATGCAGACTGACGTCATCTTGGTGTTCCATCGATGATGAAAAGGCGTTTGAAATATAAAACAACACCTCATCGACGCTGGTCTGGACAGCAAAAATGTTATGGCTTAAGAATATTTTGGCTTGATCAAAATAAGGAGATGCTGTTTTTTTATTTTTGATAAATTGCAAGTAGGTACCTACAGAAAACATGTTGATTGACAGCTTGAATGGTGGAACGGCACAATACCTCAATCCAGTTTAAATCCAATTATCTATTTGCTAAACCTTGTCCTGTCCGCAGATAACCAACTAATCTGATTACGAAATTACAAAATTATGCCAGTTTGCCGATTACATTGCAAAATACCTTACTTTGTCGTTTCCCGCCTTCATCATTTGAAATTGGAATGCAACGAGCGCAGCGCTGTGATTGGTTCATACAATATTCAGAGCGGCCAATCGCAGCGCGGCTGTGTCGCCAGTGCATCAAAAATTCCATCTGAATATACCAGTGTGGTGAGCACTAAAAATGATAATACCCTAACATGGCCAGCCATACAATTTGAAATGAAGTATTCATGCGTCATTTCTGTTTACATGCCGGCATGTATTTTTATTGATCAGAATTTGGTCTCGTTTTATTTATTTAGGCAACATTTGATGGTGGACTATTCCCGCAAAGTATTTTATTAAAAAAGCTCTGTCTATTTGAATATTTGGGTTGGATGGAACGGCATAGATGACCATTATAACTGTGTGTTTGTATAGGTATTCGTTAGTAATTAAAAATCAATTTTATTTGAAACGCAAAGTAGTGAATTTTATTTAGCTTGTAGTGGTGTATTTTTTATTGTTAGACAGTTTTAGGACGCAATGAGGACAATTTGGGTCATTTTTTTCAAAGCTATCCACTATGATCTGCTGTAAGCACTTCACATGGTACAACTTGAACAGCTGATTGCTATAAGCGCAAGAGATTTTGAATCTTTTTTGACTTACCTTTTAAATTAAATGATAGCTTAATTCCATTCCATTGTTCTAAGCACAAGCTATAAAAAACTATTGCAAAACAGTTTTGAAAAACTTTTCTAATCCTTACTAATATTATAAATGCGAAAGTCCGTTTGTTTGTTTATTTGTTTGTTACGCCTTCACGTCTTAACTACTGAACCGATCATCATGAAATTTTGCATACACGTTGTCAAGGGTACAGAGAAGGAAATAGGGTACCTTTCATCCCGAAAACAGTATTGTTCCTGAGGGCTAGCAAAAATACTTTCCACGCGGACGAAGTCGCGGGCAGCCGCTAGTAAGGTAATAAAGTGATAATTGATGCATTACATTCATATCCATGATTTATTTCCTTGCATAGTGTGTTAGTGGTATTATCACTAGTTTTTTCAGCATTTTCAATCGAATTCAGAAGTAAAGACTCTGGCTAGTTTTCCTTTCGTCTCAACTTAAAACCTTTTTTCTTCTTTTGAAAAAGCTACTGTCCGAATTTTCATTGGAACCTCTTTTCTTCAGTTACCTTAAGGTAGTTTAACTCAATTCCTTAGCCCTTATGACCTTAACCTGATTTAAAATGCTATCAGCCTGCCCCCGGGTTCGCCTGCTTCAATAAAAACACGACGACATGACGTACGGCCGCCGCTGTAAAATAATAATGAGCACATTGTTGTGGGATTAGTGTGGATATAACTTTGGCGTATTTTCTGAAAGGAAAAGAAGTTTTGTTGTACAGATTATAGAAATTTAATGGAACGCGGTCTCTAAAGTCGTTTACGTACGTCAAAAAGTTTTTTCACCGATCACTCTGTAAGTGGTTAAATTTTATGGCGGATAGTGCCATTAAAGCGCTCACGCTTTAAAGATCATTCACACAGCTCAGTCACGTCAATGGTCAGTCAAATTTCAATACAAATATTGACATGCTGGTGACACGCATCACGTGACTGTCAAAACTTGCATTAAATTTGACTGACCTTGACGTGACTGAGACGGGATTGACTAGAAACGATCTACAATATTATTTTTTGTATATACGAAAGCCGAAACACGGGTCACATATTTTAATTTTCAGAATAAGTAAAAAAAAGATAATGATACTCTAAAAACCCACGAAGTTACAAGCTTTTTGTGTTGTGCGCGCGAGACATTTTAGTAGGGCGTGCGTTAATGATGTAGTCAAAATATAACGTGATATAAAAAATATTGCAATCGATTCTATAACTGATTCTGAACAAACAGTTTTCAGATTTTGTTTATAAAAATAAGATGAAAAAATATTAACAAAGTAAGATGAAATAAAATTGTAATGAAGATATCACTCACTTGTTTGCTATTTATCTCGACTTTTTTATAATCATGCATGATATTTAAAATAAGCAATCCCGTTGAAGCTTTTCATCAGTTTCCATAGTCTCATCCACATTACGCTAGCGTACCTGTCGCAAGGGGAGAGCAAGACGAATAACCCACAGTTACCGTTGTCTCGCGTTAAGGGATTTTTTATTGTTGCCCACAAATTGTGTCGGCAGCCCTACTTGCATACTTTATGCGCGTATGATGTGCAACCCTACTGACGAGAGGTGTACTATAAGGAATGTGGATAGTTTTTTTTTGTTTTCGGCCAGGATTTTGAATTGAGAACACAAAATAAGTGTGAATTTTAAAAAAGTTCGGATGAATTCTCTATGAATTAAGAAGCTATTTTTTACTAAATTTATAAAAAGGAGAGGTTGTGTAATATAGTTTTATCAAGCATAGAATATTTAATATATGTTTAATTAAAATAAACTCGACTTGTAAACTCAGTTGGACCTTACTTACAAAGGTCGCGGGTTTGATTCCCGCCTGAGAAAATGATCTGGTGACGATTCGATTTTTTTCTAGTATTAGTATTATATAAATAATAAAAACGAGTTAATAAAAATAGCATTGTGAATGTCAAAATCAAAAAATTACAATAAACTCCTGAATTTGTATTTTGTATCGTTTTTCATTGTTTTCGATAATAGCATAGTTTTTAGGGCTCCGCTGTCCGTCTGTCTGTCTGTCTGTCACCAGGCTGTATCTCATGAACCATGATAGCTAGACAGTTGAAATTTTTACAGTAATGATGTATTTCTGTTGCCGCCCTAACTACAAATACTAAAAACAGAATAAAATAAATATTTAAGGGGGGTTCCCATACAACAAACGTGATTTATTTTACCTTTTTTTGGTACGGAACCCTTCGTGCGCGAGTCCGACTCGAACTTGGCCGGTTTTTTTATTATTTTTTCTTAATTATATTTCTCGTGTAAAGTATTATCGCGTAATATAAAATAAAATCATATGTTACTACTAGTAAAATAAAATCACAAACATATTGGTCCTCGTCCAATTACTTTGTGATTTTCTACAAAACCAAATGTAGGTACTATTATAGATTCTGTGACCAAATTGCAAAATAATTACAAAAATCTTCATTCTGTCAACAAGGATATCAATTCTTCGTCTTAAAACCTTAAAATGGCCACCTAATTAACCATCAATTAATCCTGTACCGTCGACAAAAAAATTCAAACGATCCATTTGATCGAAGCCATTTTGGAGCTCCAATTACTTTCTCATTTGCTACTTTTTTTTAATACATTCATCAAAGGTAAGAATTTTGATCGATTCGAAGAGGGGAATCAAAGAAAAGTTTCAAATGTAAAGAATGAAGTTCGGAGATTATGGAAGTTAGGGGTCCTTGGGGGTTGTGAGAAAACTTCGAATGATGTTTTGATATTGTAATTTTCTTTTTAATAGGAAGTTATTATTTGGTCTATTGCTACTTGGTTTCAAAATCACTTGAAACTGAAAACTATTCGATTAGTTGTCTTTTAATTTTTCATTTAAATATTACTCTTTGTACAACTCGGTCAAGTTAACTCGGCCCTTAAGCGAAAGCGACCCCTCTCCTTTTCTCTTTGCCTCACGCCACCGTCATCGTGCCAGTATGCCAGTAGCATTAGTACTCATAATACCGATAATCTATTGAACATTTTCAAAAAAATTACGACGTTGGCGTGAGGCAAGGAGAAAAGGAGAGCTTTGGCTTTCGCTTCAGGTACCAGGTTAACTTGACCGGGTTGTACTGTACAATGCTTGCAATTTTTAATGCATTTCATGATCTAGGTATTTTGTTTTAAATCATACCTAGATTGTATTGTAAACAAGACATTATCACTCATTGGTTAAGGCAGTAGGATATTTATTTTACTGATTTTATAACACGCAAGTAAGAAATCCCTATACAGAACCCTTTCCAAGAAAATCGCTCGCATTGACACATTTCTCAAAAGTATGATACCGTCAGATGGGCGTGACGGCGCGGCGCCGATATAAGCTGTGATTTTTAAGAAAATTACTTTTTAAATTTTCCGTATACAGTGTGTTTTGGTTTTGTACAAGTAGCTTATTCTGGCTGTCGTGTTTTTTCAGGAGATAATAATTCGTTTACAAGAATTTTTAATACGCGTTTGAAAGTTTGTCCACGTAACATGATTATGGTTTGACTTATTTCAGTTTTAGTTTTTAGTTTGTTTTATCTCACTTCACTTCCATTACAGTATTGAAATTTTGTTCATGAATACAATAAGCACATTTTATTAAGAAGTATTTCTATAAGTAAAAAAATCAACATAAACATCAAAACAATCTCACAAACTAAGTAACAATTTTTTTATGTAAAAATATCAAAAAAATCACAAAGATTAATACTTTTAAAACTATGATAAACATAAAACAGAAAAGCCTATAGGCTTGACTATTGAATATCAACCCGTCAACATTACGATCACACCCTGTAAGCCAATGCACGGCGTCAACCCCTTGGCATCCATTTTAATGACGTCACCTCTGCTGCAGACAACCCTTGAGGGTTGTCACATCCTTTTGTTTATGGCGAATCTTACCTTGTTTGTTGACGAAATGCAGATTAAAGAAAAATATGTAAAGTTCTCAGACAGTATTGAATTGTTCAATAATTTCAATGCGGTTAATAATCCCACCTTTGACAAGCAACTTTCACTCACAAGGGTCGATCAAGGGATGTGTCGCCAAAAATTTACTATCTCTTGCTCTTCCGCGTTTTGGAAATGGCCTTCGTTTCGTTGGTTTGCAGTCGTTAACTCACACTGACCCACATTGGACCCACGTAGTGTCTTAGGCCATCCGTCCTTCTTATCCACCCATAAAGGGCCCTCCACATACACAGGCCCGGCCTGCAGGATTGTACACATACAGGCGCAGGCTTCTGAGGCCACTCTGAATATTGTGTGATCTAATAGGGGCTTAAATTAAATCAGCGTAAAAGCACATAATAGATATAAGTACTACCGTACAGAAAGGACACTCTCCGCCCCGCCCCACAATCAATTACCTCACCCCACCGTCACCCACCGCGCGAGTTCGTGTGCCGATCTGTGTGTTCATTCAATAGCTCTAGACTTCACGCACACAGTTGCGCGTGTGCAAAAACGTCACTGTGTAGCGCTGTGTAATAGGTAGTTGAAACGCGACGCTTGTATGGAGTGCCAGGGGTGTGATAAAAGCTAGTTTTATTAAGCAAAATTAGAGTCAAACGATCGACATTACTTTCCGCTAATAGTGCTCGAATTGCATTCAATTTTATCTCATTCGAGTCGGAATAATCGAATCGATGTGCGACATCGAGTGGTCGCCGATTGCTCTATTAGTTCACCCTAGTTTGTCCCCTCGTAATGCGTTTACTAGTTAATCTATTGTTTTAAGCAATTTCGATAGTTTCTCATTCTAGGGCAAATATTTTTTTTTTTGCGATGAGTTGTTGACTTCCAAACTTACAAAAGATTGATGTTTTTTCTCAGACAGAGAACATTATAACTTCTGTCATTTAAAGTATTTATCAGTTGCTGGATATTACATCAAATTATTTATGACCATAGCCTGCAACTATCAGCTTAATTAAAGTCAATTTATTTAGTTTTCTTAGCATTAGGAAATACCTTAAATGTGACTCCTTTTTTTGTTAGCAAAAATTACCACTTTATCCGATGTAACTTAGCCTAAACTTATTTTTTTTGCTTAAGTTATATTGCCTTAGTTAGCTTAATGTTCAAACATTTGTTACATGCAATTTTATTCACAGCTGATAAATAAATTATCAAAATGCTAATAAGAATAATACAATTTGTTAAAAATTCTCTATGCAAATCGCCAATAATTTCATAGGTGAGGAAGGACCAAATATTTTTACACTAACAAAGCGATTTTTATTTGTTACTTACTCTATAGGTAATGATTTTCGTTAACAAAGACTAGTAATATTGTTTGAAAATAACAAACAGATTTATCTTATTTATTGATTTATTTAAATGGACTACTAACAAAATATACACTATCTACCATAGAAAATAAAAAGTGAAAAATTACAAGTTTTTTTACACTGTTTTTCACTTAATATAACAATATGCAAAAGTTTATTTCTTTATACGTTAGCCTGGCCACACACTACATACAGAATACAGAATCGGAATGATCCCGAACGCAGCAAATACATACAAATCTATGGACCTACCACAAACGTATGCGTTATTTTTCCGTTCGGAAATTTCATACATTATCGATAGTCCGTTCCGGAATTCCGAATTAGATTCCATCTGTATGTGGCGGGCCAGCGGGCCTTAAACTATGCGAATAAGTCTCTACTCAGTATCACCTAAAAATGCATATTCTCCTTGCACTTAAAGTGCTCCCACAAAGGGTGGGTTGCGTTGCGTCATTCCGTCGCACCTTGCGGCCGCATTAATGATTCAGGTAGTTTTGCGTCAGTTGCGACTTGCAAATATTAAACATGGATGCTGATACCAACAAGTAACGTGGAAGACAAATATAATATTTAATACGAGTTTTTTGTCGCAAATAACAAAAAATATATATAAATTATGAAAAAGGTGAAAAATTACCTACAGACTGTTGTGTAAAGGCAGTCGTTTCTCAACTTATAACAATTTGCAAGTAGGTAAGTATTTTCTTTTTCTTTACTTGATACAACAAACTATGTATCTCAGTTCCAAGTTGGTTTTGCCTCCAGGATCTCAAAGTGCATATTCTCCTTGCATTTAAAGTGCTCCCACAAAGGGTGGGTTGCGTTGCGTTGCGTCATTCCGTGGCACCTCGCGGCCGCATTAATGATTCAGATAGTTTTGCGTCAGTTGCGACTCGGGAATATTAAACAGGATGCTGACACTAACAAGTAATGTGGAAGACAAATATAATATTTAACTCTATTGTTTTTGTCACAAATAGTTGTAGAGTAAAATTGTTATAACATTTACAAATTTTTGATTATGAACTTAGCAAGCAATAAATTTAATTAAGATGAGGGTGCCACTTGAGGGCTATAGGTGCCTTAAAGCTGCAGTTTTTTTCAGCTTGAATTTCTTCTCAATATTCATATTTTTTAAATTATTATTATAATTGACAGCTTACATATCCACATAGTAAATCAAACAATACGAATATGTCATCTCCATTGTCAATATTTAATAATAGTCAGTTCTATGTGTTTCTTGGCACCAAGTAATGGGCAGCTATCATTATTAATTATCTGCTAACTGTTTAAGCTATAACTATAATTATGAAATCTATAGCTAAAGGTAATTTAGATAAATAATTTATTAGAAAAATACTAGAAAAAACCGGTTAAGTGCGAGTCGGACTCGCACACGAAGGACTCCGTACATAAAAAACGGCAAAAAAGTTGTACTGTACCTACACGTTTGCTGTAGGTACGGGACACTACTCAAATATTTATTTTATGTTGTTTTTAGTATTTTATTTTGTATTTAGTATTTTATTAAGTAGAAGAAATCGCCACTCGCCTGCGAGACTCTCCTTGTGTAACAGCCTCCCTACAGTGTGTACAGTTCTGAGGATGAGGTATTCCTAAAAGCGCAATGAAGCGCACCTAAATTATTCCACGTTGCGCACCTTAATAGGTGCGCTATCAAAACAAATTACCTATTTAGGTGCGGATCTAGGAATAGTTTAGGTGCGCTTCATTAGGTGCGCTTCGAGGAATACCTCCGGAGGATGCCTAGTCCAAATTATTCAAAAGTGAACATAAAATAACTACTGTTTTTTCTTCCTAGCGACCGAAGAGGTGTCCTAGACGCGGCGGCTCTCCAAGCGCTGGCAGGAGAGAGCGTACTGGAGAAGGAGAGGCAGCTCTCCGAGATGATCCTGCAGCTGCAGATGGTCAGGGAACAGCTGCTGGCCCAGCAGGAACACGCTAAGGTAAGATAAGATGATTTATTTCACTGAATTAAATCTAACTTTAGTCCTTTTACTTGCGACTTTTAGCGGTGTAATTTTTAAACACGCGCTTGCATCACTATACGCACTCCACTCAGATTAGCAAAGAGAGTGCATCGGGTTTGCACCGCAATACGGTCAATGATGTTCAATTAATTTTATTACATACGATATATAATCATACACAATTTTATGTAAAAAAAATACAGATTTTTGACAGTTTTGTATAACCTCATGTGCTGCTGACTGTACCATGGGCAACAGCGTCGCTTAACCACTCCTAAGGTTAAAATCGCTCGCACGCCGCACCGTCTCAACATACATTTAAGTGCAAAAGCACTAAACTTAAGAATTGCCTAAGTCTTTTCTTATCTACAACTCGACCAAGATAACTAGGCGAATGACAGCTACATGACGGCTAAGTTTATGACACCGTTTTAATTTGGTCGTGTTATAGTTAGGAAAAGACTTAGGCGATCCTTAACTTTAGTGCAATCGGGCGTTAGTTCATGCAGGGGCTGAGAGTAAGACGGGCTTCTGTACCAGAAAGTGTAGCCATACGAAGCTTTCCCCTCTGCCGAAGTACAAGCCCAAATGGGCATATGCGATAATAAAACCAGTTGCGCCCGAATTTCTTTCTAGACCGAGTTCAGTCGCGTATGTGAACGCTGCAGTGTTTAAAATCCCGAATTATTGAGTTTTTTGCTGTTAAAAGAGATCTGGAACAACAAGTTTACAAAAAGACGGTGTTACATTTCTTAAAAAAGTAAATTTTTATTGTATTATTGCTATTTATTTACATTTAAACATTAAATTCGTATATTTTATTCTTGATTAGTTGTCCAATTTGTTCAGTGACATCGGAATAATTTGAATAGATAATAATCGCTAAGGCTCCTCCCTTCGGGACAAAGCCGTCGCTGCTCGAAGTGCAGGGGCGATACGCGCGCACACGAAATTTATTGCTAACTGGTAAGCGACGCTGTTGCCCATAGGTGGTAAGCGCGTTTAAACGCGCGTTTAAATTAAGCGCGTGCTAACTGGTAAGCGCGTTTTACCTCTGCCAGAGGAAAATAAAACGTCTTTACAGTAGTTAAAATTCATATTTCATAGTCTTGACAGTAATTAAAATTCATTATTCATGACGACCTGAGTGGTGCAGTGGTCAACATGCCGCCCACCACGCAAGAGGTCCTGGGTTCGTTATCGAAATCTTTGAAATTTTTGATTCAACGCCAACGGTAAACAATCAATTATTATTTATTTTGAGCAGATAAAAAATTATGTTGGAGTTTTATAAACGATCTTGATTATTTTACGGTTAAAAACACGTATCTTCTTTGTCTTTGCATATTTTTATAGTCAAGTGACAATAAAAATATGCAAAGACAAAGAAAATTTTCATTCTTTTTATATTTTTTTGATAATACTTAAAGTTTATAAATCTCTAATTCACAAATAATTATTAAAAAAAATTGATACCAAATGACATAATAGAAGAACATTCAACGGTAACTTTTTCAAAAATTGACTTTATGCTCAAATTAACAACAAAAACATTGAAAAATTAAAAAGTCAGGGTTTTTATTTACTCTTTACTTCACACATAAAGAACAAGACTGGGCTCTGTTTCATAAAGATTACAATTGTCAGCGACGGTGACAGGTGGACAATTCGACAATGGTACTTTTAATAAAACATTTGGTCTGACATATTTGTAATCGGAAAAGCCGACATTGCGACAATTTAATAATTTAGTATTTCATAAAAATTTACTAGTGACGATGAAAATTCGACAAACTGTCGAACATTTTCTGACAAGTGTGTGTGGGCCTTATAGCCCAGGACTTTTAGCAAAAAATTCAAAGAAACCTAGGACTAATTCCGGCGGAAGGTTTTTTGTTCTTAAAGTGTTCCTTAGATCCCCTTGAATATATCTGGAAAGTTCCCCGTGAATCCCATGTACGCTCCCCCCCTCCCCCCCTCCCCCCCTCAAACGTCTCCCTGATTTTAGTTTTTTCTATTTATCTCAGAAACGGTTGAAGATAGAAGAAAGTTGTCAACGTATGATATAATTGTTATAAAATATCCAACCCATCGACACTTCAATCATTTCGATGTGAGCTGTAGTCTCTGAAATATACCTACAGACATTTCACCAAAAATTTTTTTTTTGCCCAGAAATCATTTTTTGTACTAGTTTTTAAGAAAAGTGAGTGGAGTTGTGGTAAAATTATGAAAGGTCATATGAATCTTGATACATTGAGGAATAAAACAAGGTATAATACATTGTTATAGCAGCATCTGTTCTCGATCCACACCGAATGGTGTCAACGCCACGATGTAATTTTTAGCCCAATACTTTTAGATAATAATTTCGCGATACCTAGGACTAATTCCGGTGGTAAGTTTTTGTCTTTTAAAGTGTTCCTTAAGTCCCTTTGAACATATCTGGAAAGTTCCCCGTGGATCCCGTGTCCGCTACCCCTCCCCCCTCAAACGTCTCCCTGATTTAAGTTTTTCCCATTTATCTCAGAAATGGTTGAAGATAGAAGAAAGCTATTGAATATGATATAATTGTTATAAAATATCCGACCCGTCGACTTTTAAATTGTTTCGATGTGAGCTATAGTCTCTGAAATATACCTAAAGACATTTCACCAAAAAAAAATGTTTTACCCAAAAATCATTATTTGCACTAATTTTTAAGAAAAATTTGTAGAGTTGAAGCAAAATAATCTAAGTTCATATGAATTGTGATACATTGACGAATAAAAGGTAGTACAATACATTGTCTTAGCAGCATTGGTTCCCGATTTATAGCGAGTGGTGTCAAACGCCAAATAAATTTATTGTAGTATTAGCTTTAGTAATTTCTGAGTTAATTCGTTCAAACATACATACATACAAATCCTATATATGTACGATGTGGATGAGTGAGGGAGCATGATCATTAATGATTAAACAAACTAACCTGTAAGTGAAGTTACACGAAGGATTCGTCCAAAGATATTAGTACTATTAATTACATGTAGTATCGCTTGATACCTACCGTTTGACCCATCATGTATTAAAATCGGAGCAACCATTTTGATGATGATGGATGATGACGATAAAGTGGCGCCATATATAAAAGCATAAATCTTGAGTATTCCAGTAGAATCATTTTCAATTTATTTTTGTTTAATAATATAATTGCTATAACTAAATCATAAAAGGCAACGTCATTTGCATAGTTCCTGCTGTCTTCATACTATAAAATAATACCGTGGTGTTTGACACTCGGTGTAAATCGAGAACCAATGCTGCTAATACAATGTTTTATACCTCGTCTTATTCCTCAATGAATCAAAATTCAAATGAACTCAGATTATTTTGCCACAACTCCACTAATTTTTCTTAAAACTAGTACAAATGATGATTTTTGGGCAAAACATTTTTTTGGTGAAATGTCTTTAGGTATATTTCAGAGACTACAGCTCACATCGAAACAATTGAAGTGTCGACAAGTCGGATATTTTATAGCAATTATATCATACTTCAATAGCTTTCTTCTATCTTCAGCCATTTCTGAGATAAATGGGAAAAACTTAAATCAGGGAGACGTTTGAGGGGGAGGGGAGAGCGGAGATGGGATCCACGGGGAACTTTCCAGATATGTTCAAAGGGACCTAAGAAACACTTTAAAAGACAAAAACTTACCACCAGAATTAGTCCTAGGTATCGCGAAATTTTTATCTAAAAGTATTGGGCTAAAAATTACATCGTGGCGCTGACACCATTCGGTGTTAATCTAGAACTGATGCTGCTATGTATGTAATTGTAAATGTGTTAATCTAGAACTGATGCTGTATTATACCTTGTTTTATTCCTCAATGTTTCAAGATTCATATGACTTTACATAATTTCGCCACAACTCCACTCACTTTTCTTAAAAACTAGTACAAAGAATGATTTCTGGGCAAAAAAAAATTTTTGGTGAAATGTCTGTAGGTATATTTCAGAGACTACAGCTCACATCGAAATGATTGAAGTGTCGATGGGTTGGATATTTTATAACAATTATATCATACGTTGACAACTTTCTTCTATCTTCAACCGTTTCTGAGATAAATAGAAAGAACTAAAATCAGGGAGACGTTTGAGGGGGGGAGGGGGGGAGCGTACATGGGATTCACGGGGAACTTTCCAGATATATTCAGGGGGACCTAAGGAACACTTTAAAAACAAAAAACCTTCCGCCGGAATTAGTCCTAGGTTTTTTGCTAAAAGTCCTGGGCTATTAACCGAAGACCAACCCAAACTTTGTGGCAATAAATGAAATGGATAAAAAATTGACGGTCACCCTTTACTTAATAAAAAGAGAGCAACGAAGATAACTCACTCGGTTGTTTACGAGATTAGCACCCGTTTGCACAAGTCTTCCTAACTACAAACTCGACCAAGATAACTAGCGCATGACAGCTGCATGACAGTTAATACTTCATGACAAGACACCGTTTTCATTTGGTTGTAGTTAGGAAAATACTGATTTATAAGATTAGTGCAAAAGGGTGTAGGTATAGGTAACATAACTTATTTAGTGAAAGCCTTTAAAAAAATCTGTCTAACAATATGAACTTACTTGATCTCGAAATCAAATAATTCTTTGTTCAAATTTCAAAAATATTTAAACTTGCAACGAGCTTACTTGCAACTATAATCATGAATCAATCACGGAAGAAAGGAATTCGAATTTTTAAATAAGGAATTCTATTTTTTCGTATAATTTTTAAAAAGGTTTTAATATCCGAACCTCAGTCAACAGAACCATCTAATTAACAATTGTGACTTAAGTCGTCGCGACTGAAAAGGACTGACTGATGGCAGTCTGTTCCCAACATGGGCTTTAGCATTTGCACCGAACTTATTGTTCCTACTAAAATGGAGTTGACAGTTTAGTATTATGCCCATACCTCACTGTGCTTTAGTTGAAATCTTTAGACGGAGATTACTTTATTCACATGCAATGTAAGTAGATACTTGATATTCATACTGCAGTTGTGCCCGTTAGATAATTGATATTCTTGTTGTGGAACAAAATTACCATGTAAAGTTTTAAGGTTATTTAAGACTTTGTTGTGGAGTCAACTACTGCTTTAAAATACGTTACAAGTTCTCTGGATGGCGATTGTCGTCTTTATTTATTCCGTTTCACATAAGATTTTTTTACACAATGTATTTTTTAAAGTGATTCCACCGTTTACAGGGATTTGCTATTTATAGGAATTTAGAGACCATATTATCATCATTTTAATAAAAATAAAATGATAAATAGTTACTGTTGAATTTATAAGTAGATGCAAATAAGTATTTTTATAAGGTTATTGCATTTCAATAATGAATTCTTTCTTAATAGTCATTGCGATGTACAAAGGACGATAATGCTTTCATTGAAATTATGTTAGTTTATAAAAAAAAAAACAAAAAGGCCCAGTCAATTTCATGTTAATAAATCAAAATTAATAAAGTGACGCTGTCATATTTGATTGACTTATATTAATATAGCAATTTTACAGTTAAGTAATATTTTACGTCGAAAATGTTGTAATACCAATAACAATTTATTAAATACCTATTGATGATACCGAATGTTCGCATTTCCGATGCGAATATTTATTAGGCATTAAATCAACACAATTATAAAAGAGATGACAACAAAATTAAAGATTCATAAAGTTGGCATTTTAATTTGCGTGAATTATTATCCTTAATCAGTGTCACTTAATTAATCAAACGACAAATTTGAATAAATAAACTAGTGATTTAATTACGTTTTATACCATTTATATTTAAAAAAAATCGTTCTTCTTCTTAACGAATGAGGAATAGTGGCCACCTCTGGTGTTAGAGTTTATCAAGCCGCCTGTAAGGCCTCTAGCTTGGCTTAACGACTGTTATCAGATGACAACAGCCGAGACCGACGGTTTACCGTGCCCTCCGAAGCACGGAAGCGCTCAGTTGTAATGCCATTTAACGGTTACCCATCCGATACTTAACAAACGTGATCGAGTACGATCAGAATGTCAAGTTCCGCCATGAGCGCTCCGTCGTCGTTTAAAAAATCGTTTTAACGATATTACAGATTCAATATTTTATTATGGTATTTTTTTATTATTTTGTAGTTTCCCAAATGGAATGTGCAAAGCGGTTCTAACCCAAGTGCCTTCTTTCTCATTGTAATGCGTCCTCCATTTTGTTACCTTTTTGTTTACCCTTTCCGTAAATTAGATTTTCCGCGCACTGGTTCTCTTTCGAATAGACTTTGTTGATTTATTCTAAATTCAAAGCTGACGTTCTATTTTCAAATCCTTTTTAGAAACTTTTTCTTTTTAATGTGGTTAAAGAGTTTGAATGGTTTTTGTTTTTCGTAATTTATTTTTCTTCTGTTATATTTTTCGAATATTATTTTCAGACTAACTTTTCACTTAATGGTAGCATATTAGCTTTTTTGTAAATTAACATTTACAAATTAATTTCTTTATATTTAGGTTTAGTTTGTGTGTACTTTAAAAACGGTTAGGTATTTAAATTGATGTTCATTAATGTTCGATTCCCACCTGAGAATATGATTTGGTGCGATGCAAGTAGAATTTTTTCTAGTACTTATATAAGTATATTTTGTTTTGTATAAAAAAGCATCGTGAATGCTAAAATCCCAAATTTAAAAATAATAAATAATTTAACAAGACTAACTTATTTTATGTTGAGTTTAAAGTTGGAATATAATTTCCTGCAAAATATTGATGTTATGACATGAGACTAAAAATATATTTCTCTTTCTTCCATTCATTTGTGTTTTCTATCTATCATGGATTCTTATTGAATCCCTCTTTTCGAAATAATATCGGCACCGCCGCATTCAGTGGCGTAACTATACCATCTGAGGCCCGTGGCAAATTCATCGACCGGGGCCCTCTCTTAAGTGGTCTGTGGGCCCTCCAATGTAAATTTTTTTGACGTTTTAGTATTATTTTTAACCGACTTCAAAAAAGGAGGGAGGAGGTTCTCAAATCAATGGTTTTTATGTATGTTTTACGATAACTTTGCCAGTTGTTAACCAATTTTAATAATTCTTTTTTATCTAAAAGAACATAGTTCAGCCTACTGATTATCTAACTTTGTTGCATAATCAACTCCGACAGAAATCGCAGCTACATTGCTGCTTTAGCAAGAACCAATGTGACAACTATCTTACTTAAAGCAGCAATGCAACTGTGATTTCAATCGATTTTAATTGAGAATTGTTAGCAACAGAGTTACGTAATTCGGGGTCAGGTGTTCCTTACAATTTTTACAGAGATATGGCAAGTAGCTTTTTCATAATTCTGAGAAATAATAATTTTCAAATAATTAAACATAAATTAAAATAGGTAATTTCTAAATGAGCTTATTTCCCATACATTCTCGAGAAGGGTTGCCAGATCAGAAGTTCCAAATATCTGGAGAAAATTTGAAATTGTCGGGATTTTGGGGCTGTTGTTGGGAGGGAGAAAACGGCCGCGCGGCTCGTTTTTTATTCAACTCCGTCTACTAATGCCTGAAATAAATAAAATAATGCTTGTCTATTATAAAATTATGCGATTTTTTTTAGTTTCAACCATTAATCTTTTCTTGGTTGTCTATAGAAAAATAAAACGGCCGCACAGCGCGATTTATAGTTAGTCCGTTTTATCCACTAACCTTGTAATCCTGCCTGCTTATTGCAAGAAAATGGCCGCGCAGTGCGATTTTTTTGTCAGTTTCGTCCACTAATCTTGTACTATTGCCCATAATAAAAAAATAGGCTGCGCTGCACGTTTTTTATCAGTTGAGAACAGGTGCACGATTTTTAAAAGTTATCGACAACAGCATATAGTAGTTGTAGGTAAACAAAATCCAGGGGGGCAGCTTCCCCCCCCCCCCCCCCTGGTACGCCCATGTGAGCTTACCATTGTACGAGTTTTTACAGATTTTCATATTTATTATATTGATTGATTCTATTCGAATTATGACATCTCTTGAGGTTATTGGTAAATTGGACCTTGGACAAATAGGATATGCTTAGTGATTCAGATATTGGTAGATTTATGACAAACCAAAACAAACCGAGCGAACGGTCTGCGACGTTCTGGACTAGACTTGGGCTACGAAGGCACAACGGAATTCCTTAAAAACAAACAGCCTGAATTTGGAAATTGAGTTATGGGCATTGTACCATTGAACATATTATATTAGTACTACAAGTTAAAAAATATTTAAGTACGTACACTCTTACACTCACATACCTACCACGAAAAAGTTAAAAGTAGAAAAGCCATAAAAAAAGAAAAACCTCATTCAAAAACCTGAAAATAAAAACAAAACAGCTTAAAAATTTCATAAAACGCATATCATAATAAAACACGTCTAATGAATTTGGGTGAGGCTTTAAGAAATATTAAAAAAAATAGGCATTTTAATTATTGCTTTTTACAGATATTTAATTTTGGAGCTGTTTTTGTCAATTTTGAAGCTGTAATTTTCAGAGTTTTGAAGTTTTTTGTAATAAATTTAAAAAATAGTTACTTGTTCAGAATCTGGATATTCACTAGGGTCGGGCTCTGCTATTTTAGCACTTTCAGCGCCCCTTTATTCATTTCCTGAGCACTGTTCATTCGATTTATCGTCAATAAATTCCTCATTCAAGTAGCGACTGATTTTAGGCAACTATTTTCTTTCCTCCTCTTTCGTTTTTCGCTCCCACTTAAATTCTTTCTAGAACATAGTGATATCTTTTTTCAACTACTAAAATAAACGATATAAAATGAAAACTACGACGACCAAAAAACAATGTCACAATCACAAACAACCAATTCTCACAAGAAACTTACTATGACTGTTTCGTAATGAATGGACCCTTTTTGGAATACAGAGATTTAGAAAAAAATAGTTTAGCTACCCATTATGTTAACAAAGGAATTTGACCATTGACCGACCATCTGTGCACTTTAATGTTTCAACTTTTTAGAGCCGCACGTCCCGCACCTAACCTAGTCCTTTTTTGTTCAGACGTATTTATGAGCTTTTGTTTCCCATCCCATGCATTCTTATTTCCGCTTTACGTTTGTATCAGTTTGGCTAGGATAATGAACCCTATTGGCAGTTTTTTTTTGCTAAATTTTCTAAAAAATGGTAGGGTTCCTCTTGTGGTCAAGGCCTCTCAAGCCGGGGGCCCCTTCGGGCCAGGGGCCCGTGGCATTTTGCCCGCTCTGCCACCCTATAGTTACGCCACTGGCCGCATTAACAAAGACACTCGTACTAATGAATCAGTGATAAAATGAAAATGCGAAGAACACTCGATCACAAGCTACCGGTTCAGGGCTGTCAATGTTAATTTTCGTTTTTTTTAGGGTTCCGTAGCCTAATGGCAAAAAACGGAACCCTTATAGTTTCGTCATGTCTGTCTGTCTGTCTGTCTGTCTGTCTGTCTGTCTGTCTGTCTGTCTGTCTGTCCGTATGTCACAGCCACTTTATTCCGAAACTTTTAAGATTACACAGTTGAAACTTGGTAGGTAGATGTATTCTGTGAACTGCTCTAAGGTTTTTACATAAAAATGAAAAAAATAAAAGATTAAGTGGGGGCTCCCCATACATGGAACTGAATCTGAAAAAAAAAATCATCAAACCTGTACGTGCGGGGTGTCTATAGATAGGTCTTTCAAAATGACATTGAGGTTTTTAAGACTATTTTTTCTCAAAGTCAACCGTTTGAAAGATATACACTGCCAAAGTGGTAAAATGAGTGTCCCCCCCCCCCTTTAACTTTTAAAATAAGAGAGTGAAAAATCTAAAAAAATATATGCTGTAGATCCTAATAAATACTTTCAACGAAAATTGGTTTGAACGAGATATAGTAATAATTTTTAGAGATATATCACATTTTCCAAAACCGCAAATATAACTTTGTCATTCATACAAACACTATGAAAAACAAAGTTATTTTTACAGACGAAAAATTGTAGTGTTATTCAACATGGTATGGTATAAGATGACTAAGGAACCTTACTGCGCGTGGCCCAACACGCTCTTGGCTGGTTTTTTCCATCTAAAGACGGAAGAAAATAAATAAATAAAATAACAGTAGAGATTATTTCTTATTTCTTTTTTTTATATAATATATATTGAAGTAATAATTCTAAAACCGCAGGAGCTAATAAATAAATATTACTTATAAAATTTCGAAATCAGTGATACCTAAATCAATTAAATGATTTTTGTAAGATACCAACAGCGTTGCAAAAAAACCATATCAATAATTGATTGATATAAATGACTGATGATTGTAGAATATAAAAAATACGCGTTTCTACATCAAAGCCTGAGGTTGTATTATAGTTCCAAATAGTTCCTTGACTTTAACTTAACACTAGTTTGAGCTTAGCCAAGAAATATTTTAAGTTCGGAGCAAGTGGAAATAGTGACATAGCATATTACTAAGAGGGAAATGCGTGACCTTATGCTATTTATTGTAAGTACTTATGGATTGCATGTTTACTGTAATTTTTTACTAAGTACCTAATTATTTTTTATTTTTATATTTATTTAACAAACTTTATTGTACATTTAAAACAAATGTAACAAAAGGCGAACTTAATGGTGAAAGCATTCTCTCCCAGTCAACCTATAGGAAACAGATATCAATTAAATATATTTTCAAGTCTTATAATTAGTAAACTTTGCCAACCCTACAATTGTTGTCGGTACAGATTGAAGAGGGCCCAGCGTCTATACGCGCTTCAAATAGGACGGCTAATGGCGGCGTACGTCCGCATTCGCGCGCTTTTTTTCAAACAGAGAACGTCCCTTTGTTGACTCCGTTACAGATCCGTTCCGAATAGGCTCGTTCGATATGTACTGGCCGGTTTGTTTTTTTTTTCTTTTATTTTTCATTACGAACTGTTTGCTGTTTTGTTTTGTCTTTCGCCAGACAGTTTTGTTATTGGGTGCATTTGAAAATGGAATTTCATATTCGATTGCGTTTTTAGTTTTCTGCAGGTACCTACGCTAGCGTTGTTTCCTTACAAAGAAAAAAGTACATATACTCGTAAGTACATAGATTATGTATTTACAGTTATTTGTACGAGACAAAAATTAAGTTAACCAGTGGGGACAGTTAAATAGTTTTTTTTTATTTCAGCTAGTAAGTTAATTTTATTTTACTTATTTAAGTTCTTAACTGTAACCTATGTCAGTCCATTTATGCAGATAAGTAATATGATCTAAAAAAACATAAATAAATAAGCAGTTAAGCACCAACAGGTACCTACCTAAGTACGTGTATTCAAAAAGGTGATGCATCATTATCGTTTAAACAATAATGTAAAACCTAATTTAATATAAGAAACAAGTTCTACTTTCGACCCTTTTTAACCCTCCAATGTAAAACATATTTACTCAAACATACATACAAGCACTCACTCGGATTAAACATTCAACTCACCCCGATAACATACAGCATTGTGTATTTGTGTACCATCCAGACAAACGGAAATATGAAAATGAAACTGCTCTACGGAAAAACGCATCAAACTGTTGGGTCTTAAAAGTAGATCTTTATAGTACTCTGTCACACCAACATTGCGCTTGTTAACAACTTGCTACTGTACTCTACGAACGCAATAATAAAAGTGACACGGTTCTAAAATGTTCAGTTACTTCTGACAGTACCTATACACGCGCCGGCCGGCCGGACAAAAAAATGAATACAAAACGAACGCTTAATTCGCAAAAAGCCCGTTTGATGTCGTTAATTGACAATCAGCCGGGGACGCGTCTCATTGGCCCGCTTCCTCGTTCCGTTTTTAAAAATTAAAAACAAATAAATTAAAAGACGCCATCGCATTTAGATCTCCGGTGGTACTCTAATGCATTCCATTTTTAAATATCGGAAGGAAATGTTTTATTTAAGTTTTTCTTGTGCCCCTACAAACGCACAAATTTCAGATTGTTGACTCTAAAAAGCATTCACTTTTCAAGATTGCATAAAATTTTCGCGAACTCATTGACAAACGCGCGTACAGTTCATTAGAAATAATACACTTTTACGGATTACAGCGCGATTATTGGTAAATAGAGATGTTATTTTAGAATTATTTCGTTTCGATTTGTTGTTCCATGACCCCTGGAAAGGTGTCAAATCGTCGGGAAACCCAAAACACCAACAAATCAAAACTAAATAGTTCTAAAATAACATCTGATTTAACCAATATACGCACTGTAATCCTTAAAAAGTGCTTCTCCCATTTGCACGATTCCACGTTTGTCGAGAGGTAGCGACATGCCCTCCCTAATGGCTACATTAATCTAAGACTAGCAATCAAATGCACTGTTTATTCTAAGCACTTAACTTATATTCAGTGCAAATTAAAAGAATGAATAGCCGTGATGGTGGTGCTAAGGCCGTTAGATAAAAAATATATCTGCGCCCTGTTAGTTATAAATAAATATAAATATCGTAAAAGGATCGGTAAAACATACTTTTGCATACTTTAGAAAAATAAAATTAATATAGGTAGATAACTATTGTGCAATAAAGTTTATACTTTATTGCACGCAAAGATTAAACACATTATTAGAAGAAAAAGACACAAAAGTCGGAGTTAATGCTTAAAAATAAATTTAAAAAATATTAAAAACACGACTGCCCTGCCAAAAACGAACTGAAAAGTCAAATAACAAGTGTCATTGCAGTCGGGGGACCATTTTGTGGAACAATTTTCAATCAAAATTAAGTTTTTCTTGTGCCCCTACAAACGCACAAATTTCAGATTGTTGACTCTAAAAAGCATTCACTTTTCAAGATTGCATAAAATTTTCGCGAACTCATTGACAAACGCGCGTACAGTTCATTAGAAATAATACACTTTTACGGATTACAGCGCGATTATTGGTAAATAGAGATGTTATTTTAGAATTATTTCGTTTCGATTTGTTGTTCCATGACCCCTGGAAAGGTGTCAAATCGTCGGGAAACCCAAAACACCAACAAATCAAAACTAAATAGTTCTAAAATAACATCTGATTTAACCAATATACGCACTGTAATCCTTAAAAAGTGTTTTATTTCTAATAGACGAATCAAGTTTCATCGTTAGTTAAATAACTAATTAATTAACTAGTTAAATATTAAGCCTATTTAGGCTTAAATAGTTTAATATACTTTCCTAATATATTCTGTAGTTTAAAGTTACTTGTTATTGAACAGATAAACTCACGAGTCACATGGTACCTACTTAGACTAAAAATAGTTACGTAAATGTAACCAATATAGTAACGTTTTTAAAAGTCATTTCCATTAAATCGTCCGACATCAAAAAATGCGACGTGTCAAAACCAACCACAAACAGAAACAAGTTTAAATTAAAAAAAAGTGATAAGTATGTTATGACATACCAGGGGCGACTCGTGTCAGACCAATTAGTTGCTGAAAGAAAACTAAAGTACCGTCCGACACGCTGGTAACCTTTTTGATTAAAATTAAAAAAGTAAAACGTCACTCTTCAATCTTTGAAAAAGTGAGGTGGTGTGAAAATAACTCTAGAATATGCCGCCATTTCTTGTTAAAATTACGATTCAAATAAAATAAAAAATTCTACCTTTTAAAGTTGTTCATAGTTGCACCAAAACTTATATTTTTATACTTTACTTTTATATTTCGCTTTAAAATAAGCAAAAAGGTTTAAATCATGGACTACTGTGAATCATTTTGAAAAGTAATTGTTTGGAACAAATGAAATTCCATTTTCAAATTTGATGAAGCGCAATTCTAATTTCAAATGTGATTATCCCGCCCATTTTAATCCCCCAACTTTTGCATTGAACCATGAACTTTATTTACACCTACTAAACTCTACCATTGTTTTCCCAATGATAACAGTGGAATCAAATTATTGGCTACATTGTTCCATTGAAACGTACAGGGGAAAGTTTAGCGTTATTACTGAGCAATAGAATGCAAAATTGCTTGTATTAGATTTACTAGGGCAGTTCGTAGTCAGAGGTAGGGATAACAATTGTCTATTGTGACGCCTATCTCTTTTGCGCGTCATCCGCCGGCGTCTTTGTGGGATAGAGACGCACGTATACAGTCGTTTCTCTCTGGCACAATGCTCGGTGGAAATGGCCCGCCTTTGTGAATTGGAATTTTCTTCTATTCGTCGGTGGTTTACATTGTTGAAAGAGATTGTGCGCATGTCAAACAGACTTCAGCTATTGTATGATTTGTAGCTTTGAACAGTGTAAGGAATTATATGTAAATACTTCCACTGAGTTTATAATATTGTTAAATATCTATTTAGGTTACTTATACTGATAAAATTTTATTAGAATAACAGGAAAACTCTGTTTTTAAAGGATTTCCACTGAGTATCTTTATTGTGAAATATGTAATTACATAATATTGATAAAGTTTTATAGAGTAGGACTGATTTTCAGCAAAATCTTTTACAAGCAAATATTGAAACACTTTTCTGTACATCTAGCGTCAGATTTTTACAGACAGTTAATTGGTACCTACCTATCTTACATAGTAAGAAATATTTAAAGTGATCAAATACTAGAATACTTTATAAGAATAAGAATGAGTGCAAAATATCAATAAGTAACTTATCAGTAATTCCCCGTTATTAATTTTCTTAACATATTCATAAGCTATTAACTAATTCAAAATTTCAATAAATGGAACTTATCTGGATCAATAAATATTTTTCCAACTCGGTCCATAAATGACGGAGTACTGAGGTAACAAACATAAAAAAAATATTTATAATTAATAATTTCATTCCTTTTTAAGTCGGTTAAAAAATACACCACAAATTATCAATGAGATTTCTTTTTTGTCCGTGAATCGAATATCGTCTTTTACTCCGTTAGTAAGTAAACTAACTTAACAAATTAACAATTTAAATGACGACAACAACTAACTTGTACTAATTCAAATTCTAGTTAAGATAAGTCTCAGGTTTAATTTGCGCACATGTTAGCTTGTTAAATGGATTGATGTATGGAGTTTGTATGTGTGGAAATAATGGTTTGACTGATAGCGCTGTCACGGTGGAGGAAAACTAAACGAGAAATGCGTGATTAATATACCTAAATGTTCGACGGATCTTTGAAAACTTTGAATGGAATGGTGTCAGTGCTGTGTTTATTTTGGAGTAAGAATTCTAGATTTTGTGGGCAAAAAGGTTGGTTATAAAAGTGCTTTAGTTGAAATTTGTTTGTTTTAATCAGATTATTGTTCGGTATTCAAAATGAATTCTAAAAATAATTTTGAATATCGAACAATAATCGGACGATGGAATCGAACATCCAAAGCTGTCTTTATACACAACTCCAACAGGAATAATTTTCTTCAATTTCTCAGTACAATTCCCATTTGTCCAGCGGTAGGTTGCCGAAACCTAGTGTTAGATAACTGAAAACTGTGATTTTATTCTACCAAATAAGTTACATTATCGAAATTTGAAATATTCAAACCCTTTAATTATGTGATTCCAATTTTAAAAAGTCTTTAGCGGTGTTTACACACAGATAATTATCTTTATCGTAACGGTCAACGGGAGTACAGTGTAATCTTCTCCCATTTGCACGATTCCACGTTTGTCGAGAGGTAGCGACATGCCCTCCCTAATGGCTACATTAATCTAAGACTAGCAATCAAATGCACTGTTTATTCTAAGCACTTAACTTATATTCAGTGCAAATTAAAAGAATGAATAGCCGTGATGGTGGTGCTAAGGCCGTTAGATAAAAAATATATCTGCGCCCTGTTAGTTATAAATAAATATAAATATCGTAAAAGGATCGGTAAAACATACTTTTGCATACTTTAGAAAAATAAAATTAATATAGGTAGATAACTATTGTGCAATAAAGTATAAACTTTATTGCACGCAAAGATTAAACACATTATTAGAAGAAAAAGACACAAAAGTCGGAGTTAATGCTTAAAAATAAATTTAAAAAATATTAAAAACACGACTGCCCTGCCAAAAACGAACTGAAAAGTCAAATAACAAGTGTCATTGCAGTCGGGGGACCATTTTGTGGAACAATTTTCAATCAAAATGGTCCCCCGACTGTGATGACACTTGTTATTTAACTTTTTAGTTCGTTTTTGGCAGGGCAGTCGTGTTTTTAATATTTTTTAAATTTACTTATTTTTTTTTCACACATTTTAGTGACAAATTACATAGTTTTGAAATGTGCTCATTAAGGCCTTTCCTTTGATGCTTAAATTGTAATAATTGAAGAAAAAAATATTTTTTCATATTTGAAAATTGCGTCGCACAGTCGCCATATTGTTTTTTTTTTTTTAAATATTGCTAGTGTCACTCAGAATGATGTAAGGATTTTAACGATACCCCATACATCCAAATCCGTTGAGCCATTTCGAAATTATGGTGGAATAAAGAAACTCACATACCCACAAACATACATGAACCCTGAACATATATACACTCCTTTTTGGGCAGTCGTGTAAAAAATGGCAATATTCGATTAATTTTCGATTATAAAATTGACGGTGGTCATTCTGAATCTAACTTTTAATAAACACAATCAAGTCATTTTATGACAGTGATCTGGAAACACCTGAGGGCCTATTACAAAAACGAATCTTGATGGTCGGACGATGGTCAATTTAAGTACTTGATTTTGAACCTTATATATGTCACGGCTAATACCCGAAGTGCGGCTAAACCTAGTTTTAGCCGGCTAAAACTAGGTGTAGCCGATAGCTGTTGGCTAAAACTAGGTGAAACGATTTGCTTTACCCCTGTAGGTCCCGAATATAGGTTATAAATTTAAGGCGAGCGCGAAGCGCAGCGTAGCGTGAGTCTTAAATTTCGAGGTTATTTTTTTTTAACAAACAACAGAAATAACTTTTTTAAGAGTAAATCGGCTACACCTAGTTTTAGCCAACAGCTATCGGTTACACCTAGCTTTAGCCGGCTAAAACTAGGTTTAGCCGCACTTCGGGTATTAGCCGTAACATATACACATCAACTTTGTCTAGGGATACAGGTGTTATTTTCATACAAACGAGGTCTATTTGAAGGCTTGGTTTTCTGCCAGGGATGTGCCGTGCTGTGATTTGATAATGGCCATCCAAGGACTGAATGGAGTAGATTCAGATCGCTATCGCCAACCGATCTAATCAGCATTTTAAATGATTAATGGGTTAGAGTTCTCAGTTTGAGGATTTCCATACATTTTCATGCTATTTTCGCGGTTTTTTTAAGCATGTCTATTACGTTTTTAGAATGCTGGTCAGATCAGTTGGGTGTGTATAGCGATCTGAATCTCCTCCATTCACTCCCTGGATAGCCGCCATCAGATCACAGCACAGTACATCCCTGGCAGAAAACCAAGGCTTCAAAGTTTGTATGAAAATAACACCTGGTATCCCTAGACAAAGTTGATGTGTGTACATGAGTTAATAATGTCACGGAGTGCGACAAATATCGTACGGTTGTCGCGATGCTTTTTTGTCCCTCTAATTCTAATAAAATCCCTAAAATTTTATTTTAATTAATATACTATGTGTTTTTAAAGATAGTTTAGTAAAAACATTGATGAAAAGGACATTGGTTATATATACTTTAAATATTGACATAAGTTTAATGTAAATTAAAACAGTTTAAAGCTATTTTCAACTAAAAATATTGCAAAGGAATAATAATATGTGGGTTTCGCATCTGCGGTGTACAAGCGGTCGCAGAAAAATACGTATTTCAGCGTATTACTTGGGAGGTGAAAGAAACCTTTGAGAAAATCATACTCCCCCCTTTTAAAGGGGGTGGTGTTTCATAATTAAATAGTGTACGGTTAGTTACACAGAGTAGATGGAAGTTTTGTAAAGGAAATTGTGTTGGACAGAACCTTGTAAAGATTTGTTACTTTATGTGAGATTTTTAATTAAGAAAATGGATGACAGTCGGGTTATTCTGTTGTAGAACTCATACTTTAAAAGTTCAGTTCATTATGTTTTTGAAATCTTTTTACTTAAATTAGTAAAGTTTAGTAAGAATACTGAAGAGTAGGCTTAAATAAAATTACTTAATATTGAATTCTAGTAAAGATTATTGTTTACAGCTGTTCGCTTTCAATTTTTTTTTAGTAATTTGTTTCATTTATTCGAATTCAAAATTACATAACCTAAAAATAACAAATCTTCAAATAACAATAGTGAGGGGGTAAACTAAATAACGATAACAATGGGGGCTAATCGCTGGGTCATCGATCGTCATAGAGTGGATTTTAACAATGGAAAGTAATTTCTTTTTGCTTTAGAAATGCACCCATTTACTTGCCGTATTTCAATCAATAAGTCTTCAACCAATCCTCGTATCTCCACTCAAAACTCGCCGAAGCAGAATAAGGCGCCATCTTCGTTATTTAAGAAACGGAACAAAAATAAAGGGACCCTTTCACAGACCAACAAAAACCCGGCTGAAAAGTAAATTAACCTCTATATACAACGAAACTCATTTACCGATACAAAACAAGACCCGATAGAGTTGGCCGAATCGGAAAATGTCGGTTTTGAAAAGATCCGTCTGAAACCGGTAAGGAATCAACACTGAAACACGGCGCTTTGTCCGTCTATTCACGGAGTGTACACAAATGCTTTTCTTGGGCTTTCACGGCTTTCTATAGGGGCAATAAAGGTTCCCACGGACACAATGGCGCGGGGAGGCAAGGAGAATGATGAAAAGTTGGAATATGGGCCGCGCTCCCGAGGCGGCTAGGGACGGGCCCGGAAAATATGCGGTTTTGGCAGGAAAAATGAGACTGTAATGTAGTTTTTAAAGTCCATTCGCTCAGATAATGTCGCCCTTTTAGCGCGCCGCCTTTGCATGAGCCGCTTCTTGTCAAAGGATGCCACCGCATAAACAAAAGAAACCGCGTGCGGCGTACACCCGCAAGTTAATTTGGATTTTGGCAATTTACCTAGAAATGCCGTAATGGAAGGTTGTGTTTGTTGACGGTATTCCTGTCTCTGAACACAAGTGCTTGCGGATGTACCGACACTATCTAAGCGAATGGACTTTACACGGTTTGACTTGGCAGGTGACAAGCTGATCGAAATCTAATTGCAAACCTAATTTTAGTGAGGGCGCGAGGACTAAAATCGACCAAAAAAGACGCCTGCCAAGTCGACCCGTGTAAATACCGCCTTACTTATTTTATTTTGGTAATCTTGTGATTATGTGGAGTCTATTTGACTTTACCAGACGGTGACGAGAACCTGTTTTTCAGGGACATAATATAAAAACATCTTGTTCTCTTTGTTAATAATGGTGAACCTATTTTTCAGGGACTAAGTATAAAAATACCTCTCCACAAAATAAGTGATTGGCTAGAATTATGTTGCACTTTTCAGCAAATTTTTGAAACACGCTCTTAGATATCATGAAAATCTAATATAAAGCAATTTTGTTAAATAACTTTAGTGTTGCAAACTTACTAAAAATCGAAATGAACCGCATATTATTTGATAACAATTGACACATAAATATTATTAAAGATAATTGACCGGATCCCTTTCTTCAACATTATAAAAAAACCTTTCAAACGTTTTATAACAAACAATAAAAAAAACCATCAAGACAAATCATTACCGTATCGATATCGATACGCAGCGCATCCCTAACGGGTGGGTTATTCCGTCACTTTCCAATTATTTTTGCGGGCTTTCTCCGCAGTCCGCATTGAGCGGAGAAGCGGAGAATACCGTCGGGTTTTAAGGAATTACCCGCTTTGTTCGAGAGTAAATGAGAGTACCGCTTAGTTTTTCCTTTTCTAGCAACTTGCGGTTAATTTATTTAATAAGTTGTTGCTGAATAGAATCTGCGAGCTGGGGGATGAATCGGACTTTTATTTTGTTTTTTTTAACTGTGCCACACAAAAGTGTTCAGTATTTTGTTGTTGGTAGAGATAAAAGTTTTTCTTTTAATATAATATTTTTGTTTGAGACAGGAAGCCGGAAATTGAAAATAAGTACCTACCTAATTAAAAGTATTTTTTGAAGGTTATTCCTTGAAAATTTGATTATTTTTACTTTTTTATTATCAGTATTAGGAATGTAAATGACGTTTTTGAATAGATAATTCCACTATAATTAAAACGAATATTTTGACAAAGTTATCGACATGTATCCTTATTTGTCTAAAAAAATTTTGTTCCGCCAGTTAGAGGTAGAGTGCATTTCATCGGTTATTATTATTACCTATGGTGTTATGTTGGTACCCTGGAAATGAGATGTCCCAGCGTTGCCCCAGTTTCATTTTATTTAATTACTTTCATAACTAAAAAATGCTAATTACATTTTATTTAGGTATAGTATCAGTCAAGAATTGTTTTATATTTAGAAAAACAATTACAAAATATTAAGTTGTTTTCTGAAGTATTTTGTGAAAAAAATGTAAGTAAATAGTACTATCCTGATAAAAAATTGTGATTTAAAAGCGTTTTAACTTAAAAATCCCACTTTTTAATGCAGAAAATAATAATTAATCTGATTCTAGAGTGAAATACCTACTCTGACATACTACTTTGATTAAGACGCGATAGACTTTAATTTTTTGAGAATGGTGAGGCAAATGACATAGGCGCGATGGGACATATCTTTTATTCAATTTTGAACCTTATTCTATCGTAATAGTAATAAATTTACGGGGTACCAACATAACACCATAGGTAATAACCGATGAAACGCACTCTAAGATAGCCAGTTCCTCAGTGATGAGGATTCTGGGTATAGTGCACTTCCACCTTCGGCCTTATCGTCACTTAACATCAGGTGAGGTGAAGGCCAAGCACTAACCCGTTGTGCATAAAAAAACTTATCATCAAGCGAGATGAGGGACCTGACCCTCATGAGTTAAAACAGTTTTTGCCTCGCAAACACTGATATGAATGAATGACACAACACAATACTTAACCATAATTGAACATTTTTAAAACAATTTTAGAATAAGGGAACGCGTTCGAAATTTGAATACATCAAAATAATGCGCGGAACGTGATCTCGCACGGAGTGCGCGGATGAGCGTTTATTTGTGATGCGTTCCGTTTGACGCGAGTGCGGGAGTTCTGAAAAAAAAAGAAAATAAAAAAGTTTTTATTAATTGCCAGCTCCATTGTTGGTGGTCGGTTGCGTTGCGTGGAACGTTTCGGTGCTGTTAAAGCATTATTGTGCTTAAGTTCTTAAAATACTTACTGGATATTTATGACTTAAAAAAACGACAGCGTTAAAAATTGTTAGGATTTTTCACGTAATCTCTACTATTTTTAAATAAATAATAGGATCTTTTCAGATATAGTTTCTATTAGAAAGTGGATTTCACTGATTAATTAAGTGCAACTGTTCCCTTCGTAGCATAATGTATACAATACGCAAAATGTGCACCTGTGGCAAAATGTACAATACGCAAAATGAACATACGCAAATGTTCATACGCGAAATATAAAATACGCAAAGTTTTTAATTTTGATTTTTCACCAAATATCTTTGCAATGAAACAAGGCAGTAGGCAAGTAGGTTGACGGAATACATGACCATGCAAATTAAGTGTTAATCGTTTAGCAGCAAAATCTTTTATTTTATTAAAAAAGGTCAGCTGTATTATGAAAAGTTTTCCTCAAATTCGGATTGTTTTTCTGTGAAACTGGAATAAATCTTAAGAACAGTACGGAATCCGCTGATTTATTCGTTGGAAGGTTATTCAATCATTACGGATAAAGGCCAATGTCTACTCGAAATGTTTTGTTTTTGGGAAGACACAAATATTTGCGCTTGAGATCACCGTATCTTACAAATTATAAGAAGTGACAGGCCTTGACTTGTCCATCGTTGCTCTTTTACGAAAAAGAATGTTTTTGTTATTTATTTCTTAAAAGGGATCTTTTTTAATTTGAAGTGCATTTGGATTGAATACAATTCTTAGAGACACTTTTACAATTGAAAAAAGTTAATACATTGTAAGTGAACAAACCAATATGGTGACATTAAATAAATAAAAATAAAACTTATTAAATTATTATGAAAATCTAAACAATGCAACATTAAATCTATTTTATTCACCCAATATTAAAGTTCGTCCGTGTTCAAGAATCCATACATAAATATTGCAAAATGCAACTGACAATTTACATATTAATTTCCTGCATATTATTAACGCTTTGCTCTTAATCACTATTACGTAAATTCGAAAGATTAGATTATTTTGTTTGATTAAGATTTGTAAAATGGGACTGGTCAATTAAATTTTATGAGCTGAGCAAATGAAACGTGTTGATTTTTTTATGTTTTATCGCTTTTGAATGTTCATGTTGAAATCAATGTTATTTATACGTATTCATTTAATATGTTATAATATATTAATTTTCAATACATGCACAGTGTTTAGGGTGTTGTCATTATAAATTGTGTTATATATAGTGAATTTTGTTTTTGATTTCTGATTTTTGTATATTTAAAGAAACAGTTTGGGGTTTCTGTCTTCGAATCTAGTTTAACTTCAAAATTACTTAAGCTTAGTTCTCTAACCATAAGAAGTTGGAATAGTCGCTATCACATTGTTTGTAACACAATGGTATATTCATAAAAAAAAAAATTTGTTTATGGCTGAAATCGCTTTAAATACGGTACAATTGGACAGTGTGCCTTAAATCGGAGAAAGCAAAATGGGCGCGAACATCAAGCGGCTTCTTTTTGTTGCTCTTGACGGAAAGGTCAAGATACGATTCTGGATGAAGCCACAGTTAATTTATACCAACCGTATAGCGTTTACTCAATTGAATAATATTGAAAATATTAAAAATCTTTCAGAATATTAGTTATTATTGTGTGTGTGTATATATGTGTGTGTGTGTGCCTATCTTCTTTCAATGCACTTCTGGCTAAATCCCCTATAGAGGAAGGTGAGCCAGAACGACACAAAATCTAGCATTCGAATTTTCAAATATGGAATTGTATTTGGTTTAAATCATTTTCAAATTTCAATCTATATAAATTCTAAACTGAAAGAGAATTTATTCCAAAAGTCATTTTGATTCTACATTTCCGAATGTTCCTTTTTTAAATGCCGCACCAAGGAGTTTGTATACTGCAACTTTTTTTACGTCAGGTGCTGGCCAAAGAATGCAGCCGAAATCTCGAAATTGGCCAATGTTCAATGGGCATTTTAATTAATGTACTCGATGATAACAATTGTGTGGTGTATTCTTTAACGATTATAGTTGTAGCGAGAGACGAGAATATAATTAATGGTCAGCTGTAAAAGTGACATGAAAAAGCGGGCCGAGTAGTAAATTACTTTGTTTTCTTTATTTCTGGTTTCCATAAAAAAGAAAATAAATTTATTTTGAACACATAACATACTGAGGTCAGAGTTATACAAAACGATTTTTTTTAAACATAATACATTTTGATATTTTTGGTTATTAATTTTTGTATAAAACAGCTGTTTTTATCGCGATTTATGAGTTGGTCCCATAGTAAAAGTTGTTCAGTTTGATGGTCCCTATTTACCATATTCTGGTTTAGCCATTAAATTTGTTACACGTTGCATAGGTAGATAATGAGACTAAAAGCATATCTACTTTACAAACTTATAACCTTAATGGTTTGTTCTTTTGTATAATTTCACTGTTGTGTTATATATTAAACAGTTAAAGGTAACAAGAACTACAAACAACATTTAAAAGTATGACTAAAATCAGATTTCATAAAAACAATTCAATACTTGATTATAAGAAAGAAGATTTGATCAGCAGTTTTTTGGATTTACGTAGCTAAAAAAACAATGAATTAACAACAAAATTGTTGTAAATTCATTGTTTTTTTTAGCTAAGTTAATAAATATTAACACAATTTATTTATTTAAACACAATACGTTTTTACAAAAATAATGATAAGATGCCGGAGCCCACGGTAGTTTAAAACTGTGCTGCAGGCTCCGGAAATTTTAGCAAAGAGTTTTCTATTTGAACAATAACTTATCTGCAAAAGTTGACAATGTCATATCAATAAAAAATAATAAAAATCTGGAAATTGTTAACAAAACGGATGAATAAATCATAATAAAAATGAGACTATAAACTAGCGGAAACTATAACATGACTAAGTGTGAAAACTAACGGGCTGGACATTTCAGAAACATGTCAAAGAAAAACAATAAAATAAATTTAGATGTATGGAAAATAATATAAATGTTGGCCGATTGTTCCCAGTCACCGGATGAATAAACTCGTCAATAATGCGAAAAATTAGTTTTAAGAGATTATCTTTCGTAATGTAGTTCAAAAACAAGATATTTTAAGGAATAGAACGTTATTTTGTTAGTACATCCGTTTCTATTGAGTTTTCTTTTGTTTATGTATTTCTGAACTCCATCTTATAAATCGCATTAGTTTCTTGAAACATTAAAGATACTAAGATTTTATTTTTGACTGTCATGTTTATCCATATATGTAGGTAATCGGAAAAGTTCGCGGCCTTTTTGAATCATGAATTTCTGAATGATTTTCTGGCAATACTAAACTTAGTCAGGAATCTCTTATATAAAAGTGAAGGGGTGACTGACAGACTATTGCTCAGACAAAACCACTGAACCTAGAGACTTGAAATTTTGTACAAATATACTTTATACAGTGTAAACACCGATTAAGAAGGGATTTTTGGTAATTCTACCCCTAAATGGTTGAGATGGGGGTACAAAGTTTGTATGGAAAATAAAATGAAATAGACATTGCAACTTGAAATTTCTTAGGAGTATTTAAAAAAACAAATAAACAAACACGTGTTTTGTGGTTTTCCGAAACTCAACCCTTTATGGGGTTAATCTGGTAAAAAAAGCCCAACATCGATCTGGGTGTCGTTATCGAGGTTTTATGGGATGTTCATTGCGAAAATGGCATTTATTTTTAAATGGTAGACATTATTCAACCCCTAAGAGTTAGTGGGGTTCAAATATTGTTTGGAAAAAATATAAAATAGACATTACGACTTGAAACTTCGTAGGAGTACTTCTATGAACAAATGATCGAACATGTATTGTAATATATGTAAATTTCTGAAAATCAACCCCTTAATTAAGGGGTAAATGGGGTAAAAAGCCCGAACTCGATATGGATATCGTTATCGTGGTTTTATGGGAAAAACAGGGTCTATGTTTTGAATGAAAAAAATAATAATAAATAGACATTTTAACGTGAAACTTAGTAGGAGTACTTTTAAAAACTAACAACTTTAAAAGCTAACGCGTATTTTGTGATTTTCCGATAATTAACCCCTAAGGGGTAGATGGGGTAGGTAACTAAACCCATAGAATATCATTTATTTGCACTTGATTAGGGTACACTGGAGGTCTTTAAAAGATCTGCAATAGCATGCAAACATTATTTTAAATTAAAATTAACATGTACTAATACTTTTTTTATAAATCGATATGGATGTCGTTATTGAAGTTTCATGGGATGTTGATAACGAAAACGGTATTTAATTTCCAACACGGTGGTCATGATTCAACCCCTAAAGGGGTGAAATAGGATTCATATTTTGTATAGAAAAATAATATTAAATAGACATTTCGACTTGAAATTTCATATGAGTACTTCTAAAAACAAATAAGCAAACAAATCGATATGGATGTCGATTTTGAGGTTTTAAGGGATTTTTATTGCGAAAATGGCATTTATTAGGGTCCAACACGATACGGTGGACATTTTTTAGTTATTAACTAACACCATTGTTTTATATTTTTATATAATATGTTTAGTTTTTAAGGTATATTATCTAGGTCAAAGATTCCATACTCCATAGTGATTTTCCGAATGTCCACGCGGACGAAGTCGCGGGCAAAAGATTGAGAGACAACTGACTTTCTGATAATAGTGGTAATATTAGAACTATTTGATAATTATTGTCTTGCTTTTTCATTTTTATTAGATACGGTTTGCATTTTTTTGGGTTCAATGAATGCTGCTAGTGTTCAAAGAAAAATTTGGATAGTAATTAATGAAATGCTTTATTGAATACTACTGTAAAAACAATGGTTCAGCAGCTTCAGGTCTAGTAATTTTGATGATAACGATGTTCCTCGCTGTGGTATCTTTATTATTTTTAGTACAAAAAGGCCGCGAACTTTTCCGACTACCTAATATTTTCTTAAAAACATAAACAACAGTACTAAATTTGATACCACAGTGAAAAACATAACCCACACAACAAAAAAAGGTACGACACAACACCTTCATAACGATTTAAATCAAGACATTTTCTGTCGGCCGTCTATCAACGTTAGGCCATTCGGTAGCCCGTCGTAGATCAGTCGGCAGTGGTCGTCAACATTTTCACGACGTTCCCGACACAATTTATTTAATAGACGTCGAGGGTCGCAATTACTAACTTACCATTAAAATGACACTTTTACTGTGTTTTGCAATTCTTGGGCGAATATTTTGATATTAGTAAGTTTTATGACCAAACTGTTGAACTATAGTATAAGAACTTCATAAACAATCGTAAAAAAAGTGTTGTAGAAGATTTAAGGCCAGTTTCCGGATAAAAAAAGTTAAAAAAAAATCTATCTAGGCACTACAAGCACTTATGAATGTAAAATTGTGATATGTTGCGGTTATCTCACTTGTCAGATAAATTGCATAAACTCTTCTGGGATTCTAAACTTAGGGTCAGACAAACTCCATCAGACAAAAACGGCTAAACTTATTCGGATGAAACTTGATAAAACATATTAAAACTTATTAAAGTAATTTAAATAAGTACTAAAATAATTGTATCTTAGTTGTTGCCGTGGGATGATTAAATTCAATAGGCCGCATGGACTAAGTCGCGGGCGGAAGCTGGTTTTTTATATAAAAACCGAGTATAATATAATTACTTCACCCTTGACACCTGCAATTCAATTACCTACTATTCTACGTACGACTCATGGATGCAAAAACAATATACGGAGTGTTTCATAATAATCCATATATTTTGATTTTTATTTGTTACAAAGTGACAACCCTAGGTGCAAATAGACTATTGTTTTCGATAGTAAATACCATTATGGGAAAAGCAAAACACAATTTAGGTCTAGGTTTGCCACTATGCAGTGTATGATGAAAAGCAATTTTTTTTATGGCAGTTTTCAGGGTTTTGAATAATTTTCCGTGATTCTATGCATCTACCATCGGATTTAGGCTTTTTTTGTAAAACGTTGTATAGCGATATTTTCCACACAGTAAATGGTAAAATATGCAAGAAATATTTGTCTAATTGTTTTTGCATCTATTTATTATTGCAACTTCGCAAGGTAACGACTCAATAATAAGGAACTCCCTCTTAAATTGCGCAACGGTAATGAATCCGTCATCGGCCAGTTTATAATCACACTCCGAATTTCGGAGTCGAGTTAGATTTTAATTCCGTCCGACACGGACAGATTTACTGCACCGCCCGTCTATGACAAAACATTTTATTATATTGCTTTACTCATTTGTTTTCTCGGTGTACCTAATAGCCCCCTATTTTCAAATTTCGAATGGATCTGTGATAGATGTAATGGTATTCTTGATCGAAGATGACGTAATGACTTGCTTTTGTTTCAATTTGAATTTGGCGTTGTTGTGTTCTAATTTCAAACTTTAGGGTTTTCTTTATTGAAATTGGGATTCTTAAAAATGGCATTCTTATCAAAGGATTGCTATTCTGTTCCTAACTTGTTTCGGTGATCTAATTAGATCTATTTGGAACTTCTTACGAAAATGACGCGTGACATTTTGTCATTAAAAAATTTTAATATGTCACTTTGAGAACTGTCATGCAATATAAATTGCCTATAAAAGTAGTTAAAGATTTCACATGCAAGTTTTAGTCGCTTGCTTTATTTTAGTACTACTTTCCAAATTCGTATAAAAAACCGTTTCAAAGTTTAATTAAACAAATCTTATCTTGAGTTACACTTGCTATTTTTTAAATCAAAAGCTTTTCTCAATAGTTTTAATGGTGTAATTTAAGAAACCAATCACTTTTGTAATCTCGTTCGATTCAAACAAAATGTTTGTACAAGAAAGTCAACTTTATTTTGTTTTACTCCGCTATATCGGCTTACCATTAGTAACAGTAACTTAAGACACTCAATAAAGTTCAAATGTTTTAATCAATTAGATATATAGTACTCTCGCCCGTGGTACATTTTAATCAAGAATAAGGTTACCGTTTGCATTTGTGATATAGTTATTTATTACGTCATTATGGATAATAAAACCCAAGTTTTACAAATCGCAACCCACGGTAACCCATTTA
Source organism: Agriphila geniculea (assembly GCA_943789525.1). Classification (NCBI taxonomy): domain Eukaryota; kingdom Metazoa; phylum Arthropoda; class Insecta; order Lepidoptera; family Crambidae; genus Agriphila; species Agriphila geniculea. Next base: position 17,863,354 of record OX038886.1, read on the forward strand.
CATGTTAAGCCAAAAATCTCTAAAAGTATTAAACACATCAACTTTGTCTAGGGATACAGGTGTTATTTTCATACAAACGCTATAACTTTGAAGCCTTGGTTTTCTGCCAGGGATGTACCGTGCTGTAATCTGATGATGGCCATCCAAGGACTAAACGGAATAGATTCAGATCGCTATAAACACTCAACTGATCAGTATTCTAAAAGATTAATGAGTTAGAGTTCTCAGTTTGGATTTCCATACATTTTCATGCTATTATCGCGGTTTTTTTAAATATGTCCATTACGTTTTTAGAATGCTGGTCAGATCAATTGGGTTGTGTATAGCGATCTGAATCTCCTCCATTCACTCCCTGGATAGCCGTCATCAGATCACAGCACGGTACGTCCCTGGCAGAAAACCAAGGCTTCAAAGTTCCTCGTTTGAATGAAAATAACACCTGGTATCCCTAGACAAAGTTGATGTGTGTATTTTTTAACTTTTCGAGGTGTACCACATGGTTTAGCTATTGTCGTGTTCTGCAGCTTTGTTTGATTGCCACAGATAATAGTAAGACTATGGAAAGTGGCCATACACAGATTTAAGACCAGAAAGCTTGGATGAATTAACCACTGGATACGTAACGTAAGAAAAATGTATGAAATCACGATCAACCAATTTTTGCGGGGTGAGGGGGGATTACACTTGTCAAATAATGTCAATGTTATAGGGTGATTTAGCCGGTTTTCGGCCATAATTGCCGGCCAAATATTATGGATTGTGAAACTCATACATAAGTTTTCGGCCAGGCGGCCGAAAAGCAAATGACCTCCCAAAAACTCATTTAGTTACCAGGCCATCAAAGGTGAATGCGCAGGCTACATACAAAATTACCCGAGCTCCGGCGCAAATTAAATCTATCTCGGGTTTAAGTACCTTTTATGTGTGTAACAAAAAAAATATGGGACCTCTGTGATCGGTGACTGACATAAAAAAAACTGCAATTTTTTTTCAGGCGTTAATATTTTACGTAGCTAAAGGTATATTTTCAAAAAATATTAGGTAATAATCACGACGGACCAGCTAGATAGCGCAGTAAGTAAGCGCATCACACAGTGATTGCGACAGTTAAGCAACTTCTCCAAAGGTTTCGTCATGGGATGGGTGACCAAAAATTACCTCAAGCTTCTCCGTGACTTGAGAGGTACGCTAAGCCGTTATTTATGGCCTATGATATATCATTGTTTTTGGCTGAGTTTTCAGTTGTTAACACCCCACCAATCCGCATTGGGGCCCCTTATTATTTATTTATTATTATTATTAGTTACGGGAGGCGCCCAATTACATAACTAACATAGTTAACTTACTTTAAGATAAACAGAAATGGGTAATAGCGAACACCCTCTTGTATAGGTAACTCAAGACCTTTTGTACTTTTTGACCATTACCTTATATTTCGCTTCGTGTGGATTCCGCACACATGAACTCGTTTCTAATTTTTATCTTAGTTATGGTCAGTCCTGTTTATCCATCCATAAGAAAAATTATAAAAATAGCTGATGTGCAATCACGTCTGATAATAATATAATAAAAATCTGTGTGTATAAGTATCTCTTAATAATATTAACTATTAAAAAAATGTGATATATTTTGTTTAAAATTATATTATGAAAATATTTTTAGAAAGTTTTTCGAAAACGTCAGCTCCTGGGGGCAGTACGTCTCGTAAATTGTTTCTAATTATATTTTGTATCCTTACTAATATTATAAATGCGAAAGTCCGTTTGTTTATTTGTTTGTTTGTTTGTTACGCCTTCACGTCCTAACTACTGAACCGATCATCATGAAATTTTGCATACACGTTGCCAGGGGTACAGAGAAGGACATAGGGTACCTTTCATCCCGAAAAAATGTATTGTTCCCGAGGGATAGCAAAAAACCTTTCCACGCAGACGAAGTCGCGGGCGGCCGCTAGTACGTAATAAATAAGTGTATTGGCAACTTTTAATAACACCTCGAAAAATAAATTTCACGAAAAATTTCTTTCATACATTCTTACATTTTCCGTAATGGCCGAAAGGGGGAAAAGGGGGCCGGCAAACCGGCTAAGTCACCCTACTTTGTTTACATACCAAATTTTATTTATTTTGCGAAAAATAGCTACTATAATAGGTTGAAATTGTGCTTACGCGTGAAAAGAAACATTTCTTGATTGCCCGCTATTTTTTTTGCTGAACAATACGAAGCATTTTGCCTATTTTTGTACCAATGTTTCGCCACGAGCTCTAGCATCACACTGACAACGCGATATCGTTTACTTAGGCTATCGGTCACAGTAAGTGGCAGAGGGGTAAAGGCGAATATGGCTGTCATTTCGCGTCCAGTGGTTGATTCGTCCAAGCCAGAAAGACATTGGTTGGAGTTTATCTGGTCTTAAATCTGTGTATGGCCACTTTCCATAGTCTTACTATTATCAGTTGCAATCAAACAAAGCTGTACTATATGACAATAGTAAATCAAGTAGTGAACCTCAAAAAATAAAAAATATAAATCATTTTTGGAGATCATACAAATAGGTTACGGCGGGTTGCGATCTGTTAAACTTGGGTTTTAGTATCTATAATGGCGTAATAAATAATAGTACAGTAGCCCGTAGAACATTTAAATCACCGAAATGGTTACCGTTTGCCATTGTGATATAGTTATTTATTACGAAATTATAGATACTTTAACCCAAGTTTTACAGATCGCAACCCGCCGTAACCTATATTTGTATATCTCCAAAAATGATATTTTTTTATTTTTCAAGGTTTACCACATGGTTTAGCTATTGTCGTGTTCTACAGCTTTGTTTGATTGCCACAGATAAAAGTAAGATATACTAGGAAAAATTCGACGATGTCACTAGTGACTCGGTAGCTCAGCGGTCAGAGCATTGGACCGGATATCCAAAGGTCGCGGGTTCGATTCCCGTCTGAGTATTGATCTGGTGTGAGTCGTATTTTTTCTAGTATATTATTTAGTATTGTTTAAAAATAGCATTGTAAATGCAAAAATCTCAAATTTAAAAATTATATAGCTATTTCATCTTAATCAATTGTTAAAATATCTGGAAAGATATTTCAATTGAATGTCGAGGTAATTCCTCACATTGGTGAAATAACGCTGGCTTACAGCGTAAGAGTTTAGGATATACTAGGAAAAATTCGACGATGTCACTAGTGACTCGGTAGCTCAGCGGTCAGAGCATTGGACCGGATATCCAAAGGTCGCGGGTTCGATTCCCGTCTGAGTATTGATCTGGTGCGAGTCGTATTTTTTCTAGTATATTATTTAGTATTGTTTAAAAATAGCATTGTTAATGCAAAAATCTCAAATTTAAAAATTATATAGCTATTTCATCTTAATCAATTGTTAAAATATCTGGAAAGATATTTCAATTGAATGTCGAGGTAATTCCTCACATTGGTGAAATAACGCTGGCTTACAGCGTAAGAGTTTAGGATATACTAGGAAAAATTCGACGATGTCACTAGTGACTCGGTAGCTCAGCGGTCAGAGCATTGGACCGGATATCCAAAGGTCGCGGGTTCGATTCCCGTCTGAGTATTGATCTGGTGCGAGTCGTATTTTTTCTAGTATATTATTTAGTATTGTTTAAAAATAGCATTGTAAATGCAAGAATCTCAAATATATCACAGAGTTCAAATCGAGTAAATGTCAAAATGGTACAATAGAAATCATGGAAACCATTTCAATGTAGCAAAATAACAGATTTTTGACGTTTGTTCGATCCTGATGTGAACTCGATCACGTCGAGAGTAAGGGGGCAGATTATACAGATTGAGGTTTGTCAGGGCTATCCAAATCTAACCTATTTGATATTTCATTGGAAATAATATGTTTTAAAGATTATAGCAAAGTTTCGTTCGAGTATAATCCACCTTTAATCCTTACTAATATTATAAATGCGAAAGTCCGTTTGTTTGTTTATTTGTTTGTTTGTTTGTTACGCCTTCACGTCTTAACTACTGAACCGATCATCACGAAATTTTACATACACATTGCTAGGGGTACAGAGAAGGAAATAGGGTACCTTTCATCCCGAAAAAAGGATTGTTCCCGTGGGATAGCAAAAAAACTTTCCACGCAGACGAAGTCGCGGGCGGCCGCTATTATAAATATTTATAAAGTTTAGTCTATCGGTGTATGAAATAACCGTAATGAAACTGCCATTAAAGGAATTTTTTTTTTAAATAAGGCTTGTTTTCTTTTCCTAAAATATTCTGTAACAAGGGTCTTAGATTTTTTTTAATTAAGGTGGTACCCTGAGCGAAAGTGGCGCCGCGGTGAATTTTGTTTAATATTATAATTCTAATACACAATTTTAATAATGTTTATCGTGGAGATTTAAGGGCCCACAGTCTAGTATTTTTAGACGGTATCGTTACATTCCCTAGTAGTCACTGCTAGAAGTAGATAGAAAAACTGCTGAAAGTGGCCGTTTTTGACACATTTGCTATCTACTTCTACGAATGACTACGAGGGCTTGTAGTGATACCTTCTAAAAATACTAGACCATGGGCCCTAAAATCTCCACGATAAACATTATTAAAATCTTTTTCTATTAATAACTTATTAAATAAAAACCTCTGAAGGCGCCACTTTCGGTCATACAACCGCCTTAAGAAAATAAATCATGACTGAAAAATGTTAAGAAACAGTTAAGGGAACATCATTACAACATTTAGTTTAACTCTCAAAAACCTGATACATTTTTTCCTAATATACTTTGTCAAATAGGATACTTAACAAATAGAACTTAACTCACAGAGCACGTAAAACAATAGACATCCGGCAGAGACGTGTGATCGGTAGTGCAGTACGTAAACATGCAAGCAGAGGTTACAATGTAAACTACGAGGTGCTTCTTTGATCTCCCCCGCTACGGTAGGGTTGTCACTTGTAGAATAATGTTAATACCTATGAATATAAAGCTTCATTTATTGCAGTTTTGATCATGAAATCGATTTTAGAAGAACAGGCAGAGAAATGTGGTCGGTACGGTAGTCTAGTTTAGTACGTAAACAATCGAGCAGAGGTTACAATGTAAACTACGAGGTGTTTCTGTGATCTCTCCCGCTACGGTAGGGTTGTCGCTTGTAAACTTGATTTTTTTTCGCGATTTCAATGTTGGTACCGTAGTAAAAGTTGTACGTATGCATGACCCCTTAAAATTTATGCTCATCAACTTTGTCTAGAGATACAGGTGTTTTTTTCATACAAACGAGGTAACTTTGAAGCTTTGGTTTTCTGGAAGGAATGTACCGTGCTGTGATCTGATGATGGCTATCCAGGAAGTGAATGGAGGAAATTCAGATTGTTATACACACCCAACTGATCTGATCAGCATTCTTAAAGATAGAAAGGCCAGAGTTCTCAGTTTCAGGATTTCCGTATATTTTAATGCTATTTTCGCGGTTTTTTTTAAACATGTCCCTTAATCTTTTCGAATGCTGATCAGATCTGGGTTGGAGAATCTCCTCCATTCACTCCCTGGCTAGCCATCATCGGATCACGGCAAGGTACATCCCTTGCATACAACCAAGGCTTCAAAGTTACCTCGTTTGTATGAAAAAAACACCTGTATCCATCCATAAACAAAGTTGTTGTGTGTAACTCAAATTAAAAATATTTGAGTTAAATACTATTAAAAGTTACACCTACTTTTCTAAGTTATTTTCATCATAATCATATCGAAAATAGAACTTACTAAGCTATAATATTGAATCCGGCTTCAACGATGATATTTTTTTTCTTATCTGCTTTTTAACTGATATGTTTTTTAAACATATCATAACATAACATATTTTTAAAAAATTGCAAACATTCGTTTATTTCTGAATTCTTTGCAGCATCCTGGATGTCAAACTCAAAATAATTGGTGGGCTAAATGCGTAGTAATTGACTGTGAAATCAGTGGGCCGCAAAACCTTACTTTAAAGGAAATAAAAACATATTCCAATGTGTTACTTATTGAATTAAAATATTATTGACACACGCTTGCGGCCCGCGTCAGAAGAATGATTTTAAAATTGGACCGGGCCGCAGTCAAACTTGTAAAGGGCGGGCCGCATGTTTGACATGCCTGCCTTGAACCAACCCTACGCCACAGTATAACTCATAGAGCAGAGTTTACTCTCGGATCATTCAAATGTAAGAAGTCGCTATTTACGTTTGACCAGAGCACTCATTACAGATTGTTATTGGAATAATAAAGAGAGTGGTGTACATCCGTCCAATATGGCCGCTCGTAACACAGTTCCAAGTATTCAATTCGATTGCGAAACTGATCGCTTTATTCTCTGAGAACGTTCTACGAAGTGCCACTTCTGTTTCTTAATCTTTGTTTGTTTGAACTAGATTTGAGTGTTTAGTTTTTATGAAGTTCGGGAGATTGGCGTGATTATGTGAGTGTGGTAATGATTGTGTAACAAAAATGTCCGTTTATGTGTGGGACTTCACGTTTTGTTCCAAATATGGTCGTAATAAGTGTTTGAATGGAACAAGTTTACTTACATAATTGTTTATTTTTCTTAAACAATCATAGTTCAATCGTTTTCATTTAAGAAATCGGTTGTACACATTTTATTTAAGGTACACTTCACATTACGCTATTCATGACCTATGAAAATAAATAAGTGACACCTACTGTGGCAGATAAATAAATTGTACTCTAAAAACTTAAATAATATTTTATTTAATGAGTCAAATTATGACTCATTGAAATATCGGTGTCTTGTATTGACTATAGAAGTCAACTGCTGAACATGTTCAGATGTTCAGCCCCCCTACTCAAATGGCCTACATTATATACAAGGTTATGTTTAGTTAATACAAAACCTCTCGTGGGGTTGATCAGACCATCAAACTGAACAACTTTCATTATGGGACAAACCTTGAAATCGCGAAAAAAAATCAGCTGTTCCATACATTTCGATGGAGTAGGATTGTACATTTGTATGGAACAGCTGATTTTTTTTCGTGATTTCGAGGTTGGTCCCATAATGAAAGTTGTTCAGTTTAATGGTCTGATCAACCCCACGAATTGGGGTGGGTGGGATCTACCTCCTAGTGGTCCACCCCGGGCAACGGCATCACATAATCTGTGGTGACGGCTGAAGATCTCCACTGCGGTGGTAGGCTCTGAAAGGAGCCGCCTGGCTTGCGACCACCATCCCGCCGGAGTCCGGCGCCAAGCAGCTCTGCTGTGTTCCGTCGGTGTGCGGGAGTGCCATGCCACTGAGGGTTGGAAATTTAGCCAGTTGCGTTGCCTAGAACCGGTCTCTATCTCAAGGTGATGCTGTATCAGGTAACTCGTTCTGGAGGGTAGCGGGATCCGAAGCACGGTGCCAGCCGTTGGCCGACCGCAGGTAGTAGGGGGCCCGACTTGCGCGCTAGCCACGTGTCAAAGGCTGCCCCGCCAACTCGCGAAAAATCCCGTAATGCTCCACCGTGCCAGTTGGCGACTGGATGGGAGGACCCGGTGGAGGGTTATCGGGGGGGTTCGGGCGTCCCCGCAGTCTCCAAACGAGTTCCCCCTTGGATCAGCTGAGCCGAAAAGTGCTAGTATAGGTTAACTGAGCAGCGCCTCGACTGTTTTTTCCTATCCTCCACAAATCACAACTAAGTATTATGACAAAGCAAACAAAGAAGAATAAGTTGAAACAACGGCGCCACTTCCTCCCACTAAAAGTGCACCTCACTAATATCCGAGGTATGCACTCAAATCTCGATCCGGTCCATCACCACCTCGAGACCGAGAAGCCGCACCTATTCTTCTTAACGGAGACGCAGATAGCAACTCCATCGGATGCGGCGTACCTCAACTACCCTGGCTACACTCTCGAACATAAGTTCAAAAAGCATTCAGGGGTCTGTGTGTACGTTCGCGATGACATTTGCTGTAGGCGTCTCCGTTGCTTTGAGAAGCCAGGGTTTTCAGTGCTGTGGCTCCTGGTAGATACTGGGGTAGAAAAATCTATCTACGTCGGTGTCTATCGGTCGCACAGCGGTGACCAGAAGACAACTGAGCTCATTGAGCACCTCATTGAGACGACAGAAACTGCACTTCAGCGATATCCAACGGCGGAGCTTGTTTTTCTGGGGGACTTTAATGCCCACCACAAGGAGTGGCTGTTCCCATACCAAAAAACTGACCATGCTGGGAGAGAGGCACGAAGGTTCGCCTTAGCGCTAGATCTCACCCAGCTGGTGGATCAAGCAACGCGGATACCGGACATCGCTGACCATACACCCAACTGCCTTGACCTGCTGCTGACAACTGATCCACATAGACATTCGGTTTCGGTCTCAGCTCCGCTGGGTACGTCCGACCACTGTGTGGTGAAATCCGTATCAAGCCACTCGCCTCCAGATGACAGTCCTAGGGGCACGAGACGAGTTTGGCATTACGAGTCGGCAGATTGGGACGAGATGCGTGCCTTCTTTGCATCTTACCCGTGGCGGCAAGTATGCTTCTCTTCAGGAGACCCCTCCTGCTCTGCTGATGCAGTTGCTGATGTGATCCGGCAGGGAATGGAATATTTCATCCCATTCTCCGACGTACCGCTCGGTCACAAAGCCCGACCGTGGTACAATGCGGACTGTGCTCGTGCGGAAGCCCGTAAGCAGTCTGCATACCAAGCCTGGGTGCAAGCTCGCGAACGCAAAATTCGAGCGCGTAGGGTCCGCGCCAAAAAGAGAGCATTTAATTTGGCCGCAAAATCTTGCAAAAGGGTGTTGCGTAAAGCTAGATTCGACCATGTCAGCCGCATTGGGGCGAAACTCGCATCCTATCCACCGGGTAGTAAGCAGTTCTGGTCCCTATCGAAGTCGGTCGAATCTAACTTCTGCCGTCCCACATTGCCTCCCATGCAAAAGCCCGATGGGACGCTGGCTCACTCCGCAGTTGAGAAGGCGAATTTATTTGCCACTCTGTTTGCGAGCAATTCCCATCTGGATACTGGCTCTACGCAACCACCAACTTTACCTCGTTGTAATTCTTCGATGCAGGAGATTACAATACACAATAAAGAGGTCCGTAGAGTCCTACTTAATCTAGACGTGAATAAGGCCAGTGGTCCTGATGGCATACCAGCAAGAGTGCTGAGGTATTGTGCGCCTGAGTTGTCTCTTGTACTGACACGTCTGTACCGCCTTTCCCTTCAGACCGAAACCGTACCGAAATCTTGGAAACTTGCCAATGTGCAACCAGTACCTAAAAAGGGTAGTCGTGCCGACCCTAGCAATTACCGACCAATCGCCATCACTTCCATACTCTGTAAGGCTATGGAAAGAGTACTGAACGGCAAGCTGCTCACCTACCTAGAGGATAACGATCTCCTTAGTGATCATCAATATGGCTTTCGCCGGGGACGATCAACTGGGGATCTCCTTGTGTACGTGACGCACTGCTGGGGCGAGGCCATTGAGAAACACGGCGAAGCACTTGCTGTTTCGCTTGACATCTCAAAGGCTTTTGACAGGGTTTGGCACGCAAGTTTGCTGAGCAAGCTTCCAGCGTACGGAATCCCCGCTGGCTTTTGTAGCTGGGTAGCCGACTTCCTGAGTGAACGGTCGATCAGAGTAGTCATTGATGGCTGCTCTTCTGACCTCATGGCGATTGATGCCGGAGTTCCTCAGGGGTCGGTGCTCTCTGCGACGCTTTTCCTGCTGCACATCAATGACCTGCTAACACCGGGCATTGTTGGCTATGCAGACGACAGTACTGTCATGGAGAGGTATCTGTCCAGCGCGGGAGCCGGTGGTGATGAGGTGAAAATAATGAGAGAGGCCATGGTTGAGCGATTGAACCTGACGCTAAGTCTCGTCTCCCAATGGGGTGATGAAAATCTTGTTAGCTTCAACGCTTCTAAAACGCAGGCGTGTCTGTTTACCGCAAAAAGGAGTCCATTCAACTTAACTCCTACTTTCCGAGGTACATCTATCCAAGCAACCGACACTCTCCAGCTTCTTGGCATGGAGTTATCTTCTAACCTTAACTTCGGCACCTCTATCGAGTCTAAGGCTCAAACTGCAGCTAAGAAGCTGAGCGTCCTAAATAAAGTCAAGCGGTACTTTACGCCTGGGCAGCTTTTAACCCTTTATAAAGCTCAAGTCCGATCTTGCATGGAGTACTGCAGCCACCTTTGGGACGGCTCGGCGAAATATCAACTTGCTGCACTAGACTCGGTGGAACGCAGAGCCAAGAGATTAATAGGCGACGGAAAACTGGTATCAGCTAAGCTTCACAGCTTGGCTCACCGCCGTAACGTTGCTTGCCTATCGGTCTTCTATAGATTGTACTTCGGCGAGTGTGCTCAAGAGCTGCATGAGCTCATTCCACCTTCTCCTTTCTTCCATCGGACATCCAGACGCACTGCAGGCTACCATCCGTTCTTGGTTGATATACCTCCTGTGCGTACTAAACGCTACTCATCATCGTTTATAATGCGCACAGCCAAGGAATGGAATTCCCTGCCGGCGTCTGTGTTTCCGAGCACATACAACCTGACTCTTTTCAAGGCCAGAGTGAATAGGCACCTTCTGGGCAAGCTCGCTCCATCGTAGACCCCGTCTATACTTTCGGGCTAGACTAGGGTCAAGAGCAAACCCATTATAATTAAAAAAAAAAAAAAAAAAAAAAACGAAAGGGTTTTGTATTAACTAAAAATAACCTTGTATACATGAGCAATAGACGATTATTGAATCGATTATTGAATATGGGACCAACCTAGAAATCACGAAAAAAAAATCAAAAAGACAACAACATGTCGCAAACTTATGTAAATCACAGACTTTGATGTATTGTATGGAATTGACAAGCTTACGGCACATAATTTTATAGTTTACCTATATTGAGCGTAGCGTTCAAACGCATAGAATATTGGTTGACCATTTCAGTGGGGGACTAGTCAGCACACAACCAGCGCAGCGGTCTAAGCGAACTTTCCACGGTCTTTTTTTAAGTTAAGGGAGTGTATTTTAGGTTACTTCTTTTTCAATAGATATAAATGTGATTCTAACACAGTCATTGTTTTTGCAGATTAGTTATTAATTATTATCCCTTTGAGTTATAAATACTACCAGTTTAGAGGACTTTCAAGGAACTTGAATACTTCCTTTAAGCCAAAGTTGCTCAAATTTTTTAAAAGTCGGGCCAAATGTTCGATTTACTAATTTTAGGGCCACTGTAACGATTCATATATTAATTAATTTTGAGACTTGAGCAAAAAATCAAGATTATGAAATGGCATTGTTAAGTATAAAAACAGATTATTTTAAGCGAAATAAATAAAGTGTCATTTAGTTTATTGGAGTATTTTGCGAAAAGTGGCCACTTTTAGCAAAAAAAAACTCCATTTAACTAAACAACAGGCTAGAAAATATTGTTTAAGTGATAAAAAGTACCAAAAAGCTTCAGAGTACACTAGAAGAAAACAATTCACAATTTCGTCTCTTCTATTTAAGCACCATATTTTATTCCAATGACGACGATAGTGCGTTTTGTACAGTCAGAAGTCAGACAAACAACGCTTTAACTAGAAAAGTATCCGAAATGTCCTAAAAAAATAAAAAAAGTGCCATTTCGGACAAAGTGTCCAAATGATTTTGTCCTAGATGTCAGTAACTCTATTTGCTAAACAAAGCCACAAGCCATCTTGTCTTCTAATAAAAACCCGCAAAAAAAACCACAATGTCATTGACATGTTTACATCACATTACTGTTACTTAGCATTAAACATTTGAGTATTTCTTACTGATTAGTCACTTTAAAAAAACAACACTCGCAGGTAGACCTTACATCACAGTGGCGTATCCCACTCAACACTTAAAAATAAGCAATAAAAATTTATTACACTTGCGTACACGACTTTCGATGTCACCTAAATAGGCGTACACACAAATCTGTCTACAGGGTGAGCCGTTAGTCGTCGCCATTAGGGTTGTCGACGCTGGCGACAACTACAGGGCGCCATCTCTGACTCTAAGACCTATTTTTTATGTATTTTTTTATCATTTATTCTTTCAAGAAGCTTACAAATTATGGATTTATCGCTATTAGGGTTGTCGATAACACGCAATGGAAGCCCAGAAAAATTGGACACATGATTAGTTAACATTTTAACAGTTTTTATCCAAATAATATGAAATTTATGAACACACGAAGTCTTAAAATACAACAATAACGATTGTATTTTGTATCCAAATGATGTCTAAAAGTTTTTGTATGAAAAAATGTAAAAAAGGTCAATTATTATGTCTATGAAACTTATATCCTTGCCGTACTTTAAATAATTATTTTACACACAACTTTTAAAGGGGTTTATTATACATATAACTATACAACCTTCCGTTGAAATACGCTACGGTTATTAAAAAAAGCTACGCTCAAAACAGGTTTTTTTAAATGCGTCGAGAAGACGACTTTCTGGGCAAAGGGCATCGTCACAAAGTGCCTTAAATTTTTTAATTGCAAACCGCCTTATGATTATTATTCGCCTTTGTGGATTCTGAGGGCTACATGTGTGAGGGCTTTTCTGAGTAATGTGTGAACACCGTTATGTGTGTGTCCGAGTTATGAGATGAAGCGATTTAATATTATTCGTTTGAAAACTGGAGCACTTTTTTGTTGTATACATTCCTCTTTTTTGTGGATTTAAACTTTAATGAAAAACCAAAAGCCAGTATTTTCTCCTAATACTTAAATAGTTTTTTTTATAATTAAGTACATAATTTAAGTAGCTATAGCGTATGAAAATAATTAGTAAGCTGGGCGTATGAAAATAATTAGTTTTTAGTAACTATTATTATCATACTTTTAAATTGTACATGTAACCGTAGTAGTAAGTGTAACAAATAATTTTAGTAGTTATATTTTACAGAAAAAATAAAGAGATTACATTTTATAGTTAGTGTTATTATAACAGTGGTAGGAAAATATAGACTATTCAAAAGCACTTAATTTTTAAGATTTTTAAATAAAGATTTTTACTATTAAAATTAAGTTCACTTGCAATTAATTACTCAATTTTTTTCAGCAATGGCGTTAACTTTGTTCAAAATTTACTTTAAAAACATTAGCCGCTTCAGACCTTTACTTACACCATAGCGTTAGAATTTAATAGAGCCGCTCCTTTCGCGACACCCTGTATGTGGACCTAACAAGACTCTTTTGAGTCGCACAATATTATGAATATTACGAATATTATGCTCATTAGTGGGCGTTTATTCGACTTTGCGGACATATCGCCTTTTCTTGTCGAACTCTTTAGTTTGAAGTGGGCCGAGATGAATTCTTAAGAGGCATATTACGTTACGACTGTGATTTTTGCGTAAAATGGCCAATTTTGGGGTTATCGATCTCAGAAACAATAATAAATTAACAGTTTTGACTTATTGAATGGTGTAGAATAGCTATTGGAATAGATCATAGCGGCCTCGCTTTTTTGAAAATTTGCTTATCTTCATAATTAAACTCGAAATTGCAGTTAAAGATTTTCATAAAATGCGCGAAGGCACTTTTTTGGGGTCATAGATTGAACTACTATGCTAAACAAATGAAATAAAAAAAATAGAATATTATCTCTTATATAGTCGAATAGATCATAGCGGCCTCGGAATTTCGAAATTATGTATGGAATACGTGAAAAAAAATCCCAATCAAAAACCATAAAACTACTAAAAACGCTCAGAATTAACTGTGAATTTCTCCTAGATACATAATTATTATTACGTAAAATTTATATTAGAATAATCTTTACTTTATAAGAAAATTAAATTTCATACTTTTATTTGTTGTTTGTACTTGTTTTTCTTTCTGTGTATGTTCAAAGTTGACTCTAAGAAATCGTTCACCAACTTTAATTTTCCTTTCTAACCCTTTAACTTTCCAGTGTATCATCATATTACTTTTTTTCGCGAACACATATAAATGTATTTAGTAGACCCAAAGGTTTCTCTAGGTTGTAGCGCTAAAATCCGTCAAAATCGAAATTTCGACGAAAAAATGTGATAGGGCCCTTAAATGGTTTTATAAAAGGCTTCTAGTTTTTATTTATTTATGGGTTACGCCCCTTTGGCATGTTGGTAGCGAATATAGTAAAATGATAGGTTTTATAATAGCCTTGTTTTAGTAATACATTGTGATGGTTCTATTAATAAATTGGATTGATGTTTATTAATGAAATATTTTTCTTTATTTCAGGTAAGATGACGCTGCTTGTTCAAAAAGACGGTTTGTAAGTTTTTACAAAACTTCTGTTTTTTTATTAATTTTAGGTTCTAATATCGACCTAGGTTACTAAATAAAATAAAATTGAATAAGCCCGTATTGCTGTTTTACAAAAGTTATAAAAATGTTAAAATTAATTACTTTCGCCAGCCGGTTTTTCTTCCAACAGCTTTCGACTAAGGCCTGAAGTTTTCCTCTATCTATCGCAGTGCGAATTCATTTTGGACCAAGCAATACATTTAACAATAAATAAAAAATAAAACTTTTAAATAAAACTTCATGTAGTATCAAAATAGTTTGGAAGAGTTCGAGATTATAACAAATGAATAAACCTCTTTTGTTCCAAAAAGAAACACAAAAAAAAAACAAAAGCAATTACAAAAAAGTAGTCGTCCTAATTTAAATATTTAAAAATAGAACACTCGACGCCGCATATCTGAGGCTGAATCCTACTTATACCCGTCGCTTACTTAATGTGCCCCATAAAACTGTGTCCAGGCTTCGATCAGATAAAAGCGGGACACTCGACGCCCATCAACGGACAACAGTCCTAAAAAGTAATTAGTGCGTGGCTCCCACAGACCAGAGGCAATGTTAATTGGCCTCTTAATTGTGTTTAGTAAAACACTCTTATTAAAACCTTTTTAAACTAAACCTTACTTTTTAACCCATAAGACTGTAGGAAAAGTGGTTAACTTTCAGTTCTCAGTAAAGAAACATGAGATTTTTCACGACAATTGTTAAAAAAACGTATCTTTAATAATAAATGAGTTTTTTCTGTTTTAAAATAGTAATGTAATGAGTATTTCAACTTGTTTTCAAAGCTTGTTTAATCAAGTAATCTTAGTGATGTAGGTTATAAAACCTTATATAGAATGTATTGCGACTTACTGGAAATTCTAACTTACAAAATGTCAGTCATTATTTGTTTATCAAACCTGTTCTGATATTAACTAATCAAATGCAAGATTGATATAATTTATGTTTTGTTTCATTTCCATCGAGTACCTACTTTGAACATTGTTATTAGAAATTTGAACAGTTGTATCCTTACTAATATTATAAATGCGAAAGTCCGTTTGTTTGTTTGTTTATTTGTTTGTTTGTTTGTTACGCCTTCACGTCCTAACTACTGAACCGATCATCATGAAATTTTGCATACGCGTTGTCAGGGGTACAGAGAAGGACATAGGATACCTTTCATCCCGAAAAAAAGTATTGTTCCCGAGGGAGAGCAAAAAACTTTCCACGCGGACGAAGTCGCGGGCGGCCGCTAGTTACAAATAATTTACGAGTTTAATGGTTAAGAAATTATTAAAAATCCAAAATGAGTTTTTTTAAATGATCAGCATACTAACCTAACCACCAGAATTAGTAAATGATCACCAAATCACAGGGGGGTTTAAAATTTGGTAATCATTTACTAATTTTTGAGAACAAAATATTTTTTTGTATGTTAAAGCACTAAGGTAAAGTGTTAAAGTATTAATCCCCTTTTTAAAGTTCAATTAAAGCAAAAATTAAATCTTTTCTGTTATAAAAATTGTCGACAATTCATAAAAGACAAAATCCGGTTTTATACAAATTGACCCATTACATTACGAAGTGCCGAAAAAAGTTACGGACGCGGTGCGTTCGTCTCTCGCGCCATTCCACAAATTCTCGGACGCGGCAAATTCAACTTTTTAAAAAGGTTAAATAAAGCAACTAAAATTCCATTTTCAAAATTTAATCGCAGAATCTCATCACAATCGCGACCGTTCGGAAATCCGAAAAGCACATCACTAATCTTTGATTAGTAAACGTGGCATTCTTTACCCAGAACATTTAAGAGCCCGTTCAAAAACTGATGTTGAGATATTATCTGTACCATTTGAATGAGACACGTTTGCCGTCATTATTAACCACCAGATAGTTTATAAATCATACTAATATGTATGTATGTATCTCTTTTCCTGACAAAGTTTTTCATATCTAAAACGGTGGTAATTAATCGACGTTTAGGCTTTTAAATTATGATTACCATGAGTTATGACAAATGTGGGAATCGTTTATACTCTAAGTACTTTCAACTTTATTATGTACTTATCTCAGAATGCTGACTTTTAATTTGATTTGCTTTTGCTTTTTGTTTATTTAGGTATATTTTTTTTGTCTCATTCCTTCATGGGTTTTCCTCAAAACTTTGATTTATAAATGACCATAAATCATTTAGTTTTCATTTGGATTTGGCTCCAATATGGCCGTTTATAAAAGCAATTTTAAACGTATATATATCTATTTTTAGGGTTCCGTACCGAAAGAGTAAAACCGGGACCCTATTACTAAGACTCCGCTGTCCGTCTGTCTGTCTGTCTGTCCGTCTGTCTGTCTGTCTGTCTGTCTGTCTGTCTGTCTGTCTGTCTGTCTGTCTGTCTGTCTGTCTGTCTGTCACCAGGCTGTATCTCATGAACCGTGATAGCTAGAAAGTTGAAATTTTCACAGATGATGTATTTCTGCTGCCACTATAACAACAACATTTAAGGGGGGCTCCCATACAACAAACGTGATTTTTTTACCGTTTTTTTCTCGATATTAATAACGACAACAGGAAGACAGTTGAAATTTTCACAGATGATGTATTTTTGTTGTCGCTATAACAACAAATACTAAAAACAGAATAAAATTAATATTTAAGGGGGCTCCCATACAACAAACGTATTTTTTTCCGTTTTTTGGTTCGGAACCCTTCGTGCGCGAGTCCGACTCGCACTTGGCGGGTTTTTACTTACCGCCTTACCATGATAGGTTACCTACATAATAGTGGTTTACAGAAATATTATGTATATTATGTATTGTCCGTCGAGTTGTGTTACATACAATTAATTAGATTACTTACGCTTTTTTTTATGAATTACACAGTGTCATACTGGTTAAAAAAAAACAAAATAAAAAGGGTTGTTAAAAAAATCCAAGTATTGTTACGACGATTGTCATATTTCCCCAAAAAACATGGTTACTCTAACCACATTTGGAGTGGTTTGAGAACAGTGATTGTCAAAGCGTGGGACTTACATCAGTTTGGTGTGAACTGGCCATTAGCATTATTTATTTTTATAAGTATTTAATCGAAAACACACAACCTTATTTTATTAATTCTAAAGTTTAAAATCCTTTAACGATCCAATTATAAATTTTATAGTCTTATGATATCGCTGCCATGTCAATATCTCTTTATTGTTAGATAAATTTGTCATGGTATAGGCTTTTAGTGGGTCGTAGTTATTTGTTATTCGATATAATTTTGCATATTTGGTCATATAGAATACTATGGGAATTTTATTTGATTAAAATGAAGAGTTGAATTAATTTTTATTTCAAAGCTATAAAAAGTTACAGTAGATGATTTTAATTAATTGGATTTTGTTTTTTTAAAGGTGTTTGTGTGAGTTAATAATAATAGAATACTTATGATAAGGTAATATTATAGAATAGACACCGAAATCAAAACTATAGTGAAATTTTTAACTTAAATACTTTTCATGCTTCGGAAGCCGAGTTCCTTTAAGCCTAAGATTCAACGATATTTACAAGTTAAAGAAAATGGTTTTTTTTTGTAAACAACATGAAACAGTAGTAATTAAGTTTCGGCAATAATTATCATTTCCCATCACTAGAACTCATTAAAACTGTTTATGGTCTTGTGGAATGAACTTTTTGTTTTAATTTTGCTCTCTTCCACAGAATATATAATACTCTTCTTTTTAAACGGAAAATGGTAAATATTAGAAATAAAACATTTTTCCGGATTACAGCGCGTATATTGGTTAATTCAGATGTTATTTTATAATTATTTAGTTTTGATTTGTTGGCTTTTTGGGTTTCCCGACGTTTCGACACCTTTCCAGGGGCCGTGGTCACGAGACGACTGAAGCGAAAAAGCTGCTCATAATTTAGAGGTCATCTTACGATTTTTTTCTATCGAGAACAGCTTTAGCTATTATGTTTCTGTCAATCACATAACTGAGTATTATAATCTACTTTCTTCATTAGTTGGGACCACAGAACTAATCAAGTAATACTGTGTGAAATTGTTTCTCAAAAATAAGAACAATAAGTTCCCTTATGGAGAAATTTTCTACAATTTTCATCAAGTATAGCTCTTCAATAAAATATATCAACAGATTATAAAAACCGGCCAAGTGCGAGTCGGACTCACGCACGACGGGTTCCGTGCCAAAAAACGGGAAAAAATACGTTTGTTGTATGAGAGCCCCCCTTAAATAATATTTTTATTCTGTTTTTATAATACATGTATCTAGACTTTAACATAAAAACTGTTAAGCAAGAAATCATCCAAAGTAGCCTGAAGTACCAGGAGAAGCTAACAACCCATGTAAATGAACTTGCCCAAACTCTGAATGGAAGAGGTGGACTTCAGCATAACAGACTAAAAAGACATGACA
Organism: Agriphila geniculea; assembly: GCA_943789525.1. NCBI lineage: Eukaryota > Metazoa > Arthropoda > Insecta > Lepidoptera > Crambidae > Agriphila > Agriphila geniculea. Next base: position 17,882,074 of record OX038886.1, read on the forward strand.
TCCCCAATCTTGTCAATAGATTTCCACAATAATAGATATATAGAGAGTTTGCTGAAAATAAATTTTTCAACAGATTATGGCTCTCATAGATAACATTATACAGATATTTATCAGCCAAAGAAGTGGCTTATTGTTCCTAGAACAGATTGCCATGAAACAGAAAATAGAAAAGAGAAAAAAAAATCTGTTTTTAGTATTTGTTGTTATAGCGGCAACAGAAATACATCATTTGTGAAAATTTCAACTTTATAGCTATCACGGTTCATGAGATATAGCCTGGTGATAAACAGACAGACAGACAGCGAAGTCTTAGTGATAGGGTCCCGTTTTTACCCTTTGGGTACGGAACCCTAATAAAAACCAAAGAAACTCACAAGGAACATAAATCAAAATGTCTTTTATGAAGTCTTAGAAAACAACCTAGAACGATAATTCCCTACAAAACGCTCTGTCAAAAGTGAGGCAAATAAAACTCAGCCAAAGTGGCTCAGTTTTCAGATTTTTATCCTTCATACGTTTCCTAATCGTACCTATAAAACGAAAAAGTTAAAATTTCCCTACCTTAAGGAGGTTAGTTACTATTTTATTGGATTTTAGTTACGGTTGGGTAAAGCAAGGGTTTCCTAGGATGATGGTGCCGTCTAATTACGGCCGTAATTTAGTGGCGTAGAACGTTGTCTATGTAAACAATACGGCGCGGTTTCCTAGAGAGCGGTGCTGGACACCGTAAAATCAAATAGTCTTTTTACGTCCCAAAAATTAGTAATTTTACGGACGTAAAAAGACTTAATATTAAGACTTAATTTTAAATTACGGCCGCTATGTGACGGCACCGCTTTCTTAGAAAACGCTAGCTTAACGTAGGAAGGATATAAATCTGAAAACTGAGCCATTTGGGCTCAGTAGTTTTTGTCTCACTTTACATACAAAGACTCCGCTTCTAGGTGTTATTATTCTAAGTTTGTACGCTTCCAGTGTGTGTGTTGTAGGCTTCCAGAGGTCACAAAAATACAGACATTCATATCTTTAGATTATTTGAATTTCTTATTTATTAAGAAGTGAGATAGTATACTCATGACACTCTCTTTTATGTCATTATACATTTCATAGATTTTAAAGGCTCAACACAAATATTAACAGATTCATAACAAAACCTGAGGAACTCACAAGGAACATTAAAACAAATGTATTTGTAAACGCTCGGCATAAACCTGCATACAAGTCTTCCTGCTTACATAACTATTCATGCCTTTCAGTCCGTCTGTCTGTCCGTCACAATAGCGACAAAAGCGATATTTTCTCATATGGACGCACAATAGGCTTTGTCTAACAATATGGAGAATGTTTTGTTTTACTTAGTTTCTGTAATTAGCGTCTCGGATTATCATTTGAGAAGTTATAATTTGAAAAGGACAATGAAACTAACTGGTCTAGAAAATAGAACAGTTGTTTAAAATTGAAACCTATATCAATTACCAGTTATTGTAATTAGTACCTAACTTTTTTTTATTTTTTTTTTATACATAACGGGGTAGTGCTTGGACTTCATCTCACCTAATGTTAAATGACGATAAGGCCGAAGGTGGAATCGCACTACACCCGGAATACTGGCTATCTTACCTCTAACTGCCGGAACACAACAATTTTTAAATTGTTGTTATGGCGTCAGACTTAGGTAAGATGGTGGTAGCTAGGCAGGCGGACTTGAAATAAGCCCTACCACCAACCATTATGGGACCAATAAAATCTAACCCAGAGATAAAAAGTTATAGTTACCCGAAATATTAAAAATTATAATATTTTGAACAGTACAATTTCGGTTACTAGGGGCCATTGTTTTTGGTTATCAGAGGCTTTTGCGTACTTAAGGCGTTAACACGCGTCAAATCCCAATATTCAATTCAAAATATTGAAAGACTACGCACGTGAAGCTATCATAGAAAATATATATATATATTAATATAATTGTAAACATTTATAAAAATGTTACCACCTTTGATGTAGAAAATATCCCTTGGTCCTCGTTTTTGGGTTTATTTGCAAAACTTATCGGAAACAGAACATTCACAGAACGCATAAAAATCTGCGATGTTAATTCCTTTAATCTTAGTTGAACAGTTTTATCTAACTAATTTGAATTTATTGTGCGTAAACTGTGTATGTACACAGCCAAGGCGTAGTTTTTCTGGCTTCACCGCTTTGTCGGAAGACTCCGTCTTTACTTTTTATTTGGTCTGAGGGATATAAGTACTACCGTACAGAAAGGAAACTCTCCGCCCCGCCCCACAATCAATTACCTCACCCCACTGGCGGGCGGCCATCCGTGTGTCGATCCGTGTGCTCATTTAATAGCTCGCACACAGTTGCGCGTGTGCAAAAACGTCACTGTGTAGCGTCTGTCTAATAGGTAGTAGAAACGCGACGTTTGTATGGAGTGCTCGGGGTGTGTCCAAAGCGTATAGAGTTACGTTCGATTTCACTCTGTCACAGATCGACCTGCTCGGATTGAGGCATGTTAAGACCTCAGATCAAATAAAAAAGGAAGATGGAGCGTTGCGCAGTGGTTGCGAACAACGAAGTGAGGCCGGTTTTTGAGGGTACATGTGTGCGTACTAGGGGGCGGGCGGGGGCCAGGCGGCAGGGTTCGATATGGAACGCCCAATGACGAACGAAAGCCAAGGCGTAGTTTCGTTACATGTGTGTGCGTATACTGTGTATGTACACAGCCAAGGCGTAGTTTTATATGCCTCACCACTTTGTCGGAAGACTCCGTCTTTACTTTTTTATTTGGTCTGAGGTTAAGGCCTTAACAGGTATATTTGCTAGCGTAGTAAATAAAAAGGCAGAAAGAGCTAGCCGAACACTGGTTTTGTGATGTTAGTAAGTGGCATTACCCGCTTGCAAATATACCTTTTTTACTTTTTTTGCAAATAATATCTTTTTATGGCAGAATCAGATTAATATAGTCTCTCAATTAAATAAAGCTAGAGACACGTGTCGCATGGATCCGGTATAGCGAGATTTTTTAACATATTTTGTACTGTGGTAAATTTGGGTGAATCAACTTTTTGTTGTTTTGTGGCATTTCTTAAAATATCTACGTGTACTATTTTTATATGAAGTTAATCTGTAGTTGCTTATTCTCTCAGCTAATTATCTTATAAGAAAACTTAAAAGACATGAAAATTTTAACGCGATTTTAAAGAAAAACACAGATGACCCAGGAGACAACTCCTATTTTTCATATAAAAGCTGGAAACAAAATTGTCCCTTGGGTCACCCATGTTTTTCTTTAAACTATTGATTATTTTTGTTCAAAACTAAGTATGTTTTATTGGCTATTAATCTAAATATAGTAAAATAGAGATTTTTTACAAAAGAGTTATCTAGTTTTGTTTTAATTTATGAAAATGTACACATGGGTTGATTTTTTCCTTACATTAAAAAGTTGATTCACCCATGTATACTTTTTGTATTTTGCGCGACTATAGCTAATTACCCCCGGGAAATATTTTCTTTGTACCATATTAAAAGTTATTAGTAACAATAATAATCTATTCACTGATATCGCTCACTGTTCTAAATACGATACAATCATATAGACAAGATATAGACCATTACTGGCATTATCCTTTTGATTTCATGTTGTGTTTGGTTTTTGACGTTAAAAATATTACTTATAAGGTGTTTTTTTGACACAGTCGCTTCCCATTCCAAATGCGCTTTCAACAGAGGATGCCTCATTGCATTTAATAACGCATGCCCTATCTAAAAAGAAACGTTATAGTAAGCGCATGGTTTGGAGGCAATATTGAAAACGTCAATATATGTATGGCAGAAAGTTGGTAGAGAAAGCGTATGGTTTAGAGGCAATATTGAAAACGTCAAAATGTGTATGGCAGAAAGTTGATAGGGAAAGCGCATGGTTTAGAGGCAATATTGAAAATGTCAAAATATATATGGCAGAAAGTTGACAGGGAAAGCGCATGGTTTAGAAGCAATATTGACAACATCAAAATGTGTATGGCAGAAAGTTGATAGGGAAAGCGCATGGTTTGGAGGGAATATTGAAAACGTCAAAATGTGTATGGCAGAAAGTTAATACGAAAAGCGCATGGTTTGGAGGCAATATTGAAAACGTCAAAATGTTTATGGCAGAAAGTTGATAGGGAAAGCGCATGGTTTGAAGGCAATATTGCACGCATCTGACGCAATCCTTCATTGAGGGATTTTCAAAGTGACATTTAAAAAACAAAAACGGTTACTATTTGCCTTATTGAATGGCGTTATTGGACAAGCAAAGTGTCAAAATTGGTTTTGAAAAAAAACTTAAAAAAAATATTTAAATTATCAACGCCATCTATCGAGCCTACAGTATTTTGGCATTTTAAAAGCCCTCATTGAAATTTAAAGAGACTGTGTGAAGACAGATCAATAGGTACTTATTTAAATCTTATTTTGGGTCAAAATAACTCTTATCTTTTTGAGTCATGTAAAATCCATAAGTAAATTAAAAACCTTTATAAAAATAAAAAAAACTATTAAAATCTCTGACAAGGGCTCATAAAAAATATCAAACTTTTCTGAAAATAATCATACAGTTTCATATAGATATAAATAAACAAGTATTTACCTACCTAGCCAACATTTCTAACGGTAGTTTTTTTTCAATTACCCGTGTAAAGACAACCATTTCACATATCCATAAAATTTTCGTAAAATAAAACGCGCTCACATTAATAATAAAGTATCAATAGAGGCGCCACTTTCGTTCCCATGATAGAAAAAATAACAGGTTTCAATTTAGAATTTTTGTGTTAAAACATAAATCTAGCTTCATGTTAATTAGCAAGAGATTTATTAATTAGTTATAAAATGTTTTTTTAAATATCGAAGCCGTTATTTATGGGCGAAACGATTTTTTGAACCGTTTGAAGAGGTGAATACTTTTGTGTATTTAAAAGTATAATCTTAAACAAGTTATAATCTAAGTCAAATCAGTGCCCATTTTTTCGTTTGTGATTCGAAAATAAACAGTTTCTTTCAAAACAGTAATACAGCTCAAAGAATAAAGAAATGCGAAATTGAAAGGAGCTATTTTGAATTGCGTAACGTTTTAAGCCGTGAGAATTTCGCAAATATTTGCAAGCGTTTTTGTTTAAAAGATTTAATGATTCCGCCGACGACGCGCCCCGCGACAATGCTCCACAGAGGTCGACAAAAGAATGAGTCGAGCGAGGCATAGATAACGAGCGAGGGTTTTGTCTTCGACCATAGACAAAAGGTCTTTCATTGGCGGCACAATGACTGGTTGTCTTTGCCTCATTTATCATGCAGGTTACTTTCATCCAATAATTAGAATGTAAAGGATACCTTTTGTATTCGCTCTTAAGTATTATTAAGAGAAATATTTTCAAATATAAATCTCGAAAGATGAAATCTTTATTAATAATAAAAGCTTTATCGTAATTTTTATCAACATTCTGTAGATTCTTTGCTATACTATTAGTCATCTCACAGAAAAATGTCGTTAATTTGTAAACGCGATCAGGTTACAGCACTAGTGACATTGCCTCAGTAATTAGTTGAAAAGATGGGGCGAAGATATCGCATTCTTCAAATTCAAAATGGCGGGCGGCCCATAGACAATGTTTCCTTGACGCTTTCGGTACGTTTTCCGTTGTATCGTACCGGTTATACGAAACTCCCATTATCTTTCACAAATTACGAGATAGAATTGAAGTGGACATTAGTAAGATAATAATTCTCAGAATCAAGTTACGTAGACATATAAGGTGAGAAAATACGGGCCTCCAAATTGTTAATTAGGAGCGTTCCGTTCTCACTGGTATAAAAATGCGTTCTGTTATTACATTTCAGAATGCTTAGCCTCTTTATGTCCGCGTTTTGTTATTTAAATAATGAGCTACGTTATTTGATCCCGGGTTTTATAATCTCCACTAAAGAGTTTTGTTATCAAACCGAAATTATATTACTCGAGGGATATAAAATAAATTACTGACTGACAGGATTTTTACATTGTTTTGAGAGGATATTTTTGGGACATTGGCAAATAAATAACGTTTTTTTAGTAATAGGATGAATTTCAAATTAATACTTAATGGCGCTATGAGATAATTTATAGCATTTCCTTTTATTTTTGCAGTTACCTTTTATATATACATGATTAAAAGTTGAAAAGTGTCTTTCCTGGTTATATACAAATTATATACAATTAATTAGTATGTATAGAGGAGATGGCGCAGTGGTTTAGCGCCTTGCCCAGAGATTGCGGAGGTTAAGCAACTTTCTCAAGGGTCGGTCAAAGGATGGGTGACCAAAATTTATTATCTCGAGCTTCTCCGTGCTTCGGAAGGCACGTTAAGCCATTGGTCCCGGCTGCATTTGCAGTTGTTAACCACCAATCCGCAATGGACCCGCGTGGTGGGTTATGGCCCATCCTTCTTATCCATCCATAAGGAAGGCCTGTGCCCCAGCAGTGGGGACATCAAAAATGGCTGATGGTCAATTAGTACACACTCATGAGCAGAAAATGGAATCACAGACCTATTTTCATACAAAGGAGGTAACTTTGAAGCTTTTGTTCTCAACCTAGGATTAAACGGCTGTGATTTGATGATGGAAATTTCAAGAATGAATGGCGGAGGCCCATAATGCTACAAAAATCTAACGGATTACATGAGTCATTTAGCTCGAGGTTAAAAAAAAAATAACAAGCGAAAATTACATCAAAAGTATGGAAAATGTAACACAAAAAACTCCATACGGTCTCTGGTGTAAACGACTTTTCTGAACATTGGGTTTTGAAGTCTGGGCCTCTTCCATTCACTCTTTGGATCACCATCATCAGAATTCAGATCACACCCCGTTCAATCCCTGACGGAGAACAAAAGCTTTAAAGTTACAATAAGGCCGTTTGTAAACAAATAGGCCTGTGATCTCATTTTTCTGCTCATGAGTGTAGTTATTTGGGTCTTTCATCGATTCATACCAGGGCTGGTTCATCCCACGGTATGAATCGCACAAGCACGATTTTTGAATTAGCTTGGTATGAACCGACGAAAGACCAGTTATGTTACCTGCTCACACAAATCGCAAACTACACGCCAAAAGAAAATCTGCGTTGCGTCTCTAAAAGTTAAAAAATCTACCACAATACAGGTCCGTGCCATAATAGTAGATATTCTAATTAGAGCAACCCCAAACAGAACTGACTTCAAACCATTAGTGGGGGTAAACTGGCACTGAAGACCACAAGTGGTCTCCAAAAGGCACGCGCACAAACGCACACCGGGACAATCAAAATAGTTTTAATTAGAGAAAAATTGCCGTCAAATGTACACGGCACACGCAGCGTCGGCAAAAAATGGCGGACACCATAGACAAATTATAAAAGATTTCGATATAGATAGCCGCTATAAAAGTCCAATTTTGCGTCCACAAATGGATTATTAAATATAATTTGCGGAATAAAATTCATGCTCAAATGCTAAAATAATCACTGCTTTAATTAAATAACTTCAAATGTCAGAATTCATTATTATTATGGGCTTATAAACGCTCATTTTCAAATTCTAGTAAATGAAAATATCACCTTCTATGGAATATACAAGGTTATTTTTAGTTCATTGAAAACCTCTCGTGGGGTTGACCATCAAACTGAACAGTTTTCGTTATAGGACCAACGTTGAAATCACGAAAAAAAAAATGTTCTTTACATTTTGATGGAGTAGGCATTTTACTTTTGTATAACTAAACTTTCGAGGTTGGTCTCATAATGAAAGTTGTTCAGTTTGATGGACTGATCAACCCCACGAGAGGTTTTCAAGGAACTAAAAATAACCTTGTATAAATATAAAAATATGGAACTAATATCCTTTTATGTCCTAAATAAATGTTTACTATTATTATTATACAATTTGAAGTTTATATTAATATTTACTGTTAAGTATTAAACTTTAATGACTTTTTTGTTGACCATAAAAAAAGTCATCGAAACAATACTCAACGAACCCTTTCCGCAAACAATTAGCGCACAAGTGCTCTTTTCGAACAACGGCAATACAGCAACCCTGCAGCGGCTAGAGGCCGCTTGAAGCGCTGGAAACAGCTTCCGACTGGCTGACAGCGTCGTCGTTCCTTTGCCTTTGCCTGCTTGCCGCCCGTGGAGTCAACAACGCGTGCCGCGCGCGCGCTTTTGTTTTTCAATTGTGGAACGTGGTCGGTGTTTTTTAATTTAAATTTTATAGCAGTGGCAATTGAGCATTTAGCCGTAGCAAGTTTTTACGGCAAAAAAGGCAAGATTCAGCATAAATAAGCGGTTTTTACTCTACCTATTTACTTGTTGTTGTTTTGTTGTTTCTTTTTTCCTTCCAATAATTTTATCAAACAAAATATGCAGTTGATGCTGTCGGCGGGCTGTGAAAAGCTCGTAAGTCGCAAATTTAGTGAAAAACTCTTTAGTTATTTTTCCTGAGAAAACCTCGTAATACATGTTTACGTCGAAGAAATTCAGATTCGAAAATTGTAGTGCCATCTAGTGATGTAAATGAGAACTTCGTGAAAATGTTTGTCTATACTGCTTTTTGCATCTCCTATAAAATTTGGAGATGCGAGGTTTTCACAGCCCGCCAACGCAGTAGTTTCTGGAAATTAAATTAATTTTCGTTTCGGAATAAAATCAATAATCAACCAGTCAAATAATCAATCAATATCTGACTGTCGTTTATTCAATCAAAAAACGTATCGGTTTAGCTTAATCGCTATCGAAACATGTCACAAACGCAACAGTCATCCTATTAGACAACTTATAGTAATTTATCAAAAAGAACCTATCCGCATCGTCATACCAAAGTATCAAAATGGCGAAGATCACAAATTATAAACAAAAAAAGCGCACACAGCTTTTCAGCCTTATCGGCTAAGTTTCTTCCGTCACATTAGGGCCGAAAATTTTACGCATATTGTGCGTGTGAGATAACACGCGTCGAAAAAAAAAAGATACCACAGACAAATCGTGGTGCGGTGACGCAGCGTTCGCCACTAATGACGCAAAAATGGCGGTGGCGCTATCTTGACAAGGATGACGCGGTGCCATTAAAAAGTGGGGAATTGTAGGCAATCGTTTGTGGTTTTTGTTTGATTTTTCTCACGTAGGGTCGTTAATTGGGATTGATGAACGACTAGTTTTGGATTGGGAACACGTGTTATAAAAATTGAGGGTGATGTTTCAAAGGATGAAGGAGTATTGTGTGTTTGCGTAAGCACTTGATGATACCAAAAGATAAATAAGTTTTCCTACGTAGTTTTATGCCCGTGTGCACTAAATTTGGGTTAGGCTTGTCCTAGTTAAGATACACCTCAGCTTAAGAGCAGCCTAACTAAAAATTTAGTCTGCCCACCGGTAACGATCAATTGTGATTGTCAATTTTTCCGCAATTGAGGCCCATTGACGAAAAATTGATCGTTTACGCGTGCAATTGAAGCGATTGTCAATTGCTCCAAAATTGACAATCGCTTCATTTGCTCGCGTAAACGATCAATTTTTCCGTCAATGGGCGTCAATTGCGGAAAAATTGACAATCGCAATTGATCGTTACTGGTGGGCTTAACAGTTCTGTCTCAGCTGTGACGAAACTAGGGAAGGTAATTGCTAAGTAAAGTGAAGGATGAACGAATGACGAACGATTGGAATGATAGATTGCTGATTGCTATCTATTATTTTAAAAAACAAAATCTGTTTGAGTTTTTCACTGTCTTCAACAAATGTTTGACAAAGAATTTGTTTTTAAAATGACATAAAAATACTTTTTTATTTTGTTGTTTATCAAACGAAGTTGGAAAGGCTATGAAAACCTCCATGCTGTAACACAAAAAAATATTATTTAGGTCCTTACACGTTGGGCGCTTCCTATTTGAGCTCATAAAGTTAGGAATCTCCAAAGTGGAGTAAGGAATGACTTAAGGTAAATGCAAGCAATTTTTTCGCTAGGAGTAGCCTAAACAAATTAGTTGAAATTAGGCAAGAACTTAGGCAATTCTTAAGTTTAGTCAGTCACAGATATCAATTACTAACCTAAACATTAACTTTGAATCCAATACTAACTAAGACCGTTAACATAAAGGCATAGACAACCCAAAATGAGAAAGCCCAAACCACACCCGATAGCATCTTGCCCAAGTTCACTGAAGCAACACAGATCCAAACAAACTCAATACCTACTTGCTAATTAACTACAAACTTACATTATGATGCCTTATGTATCAGGGGACGTTTATTTGAATAAGCACAAATTGTCAAAGAGATTTTATCTGGTTAAACAAAGATGCTCCTTGTGTTAGCTTTTGCCCCTGCTTTGGGGCTCCTATTTAACGAGATCGGCTAATACGCTTGATAGCACAACCCTGTAATAATACGTGAATGCTATCCCTTTTGCACATGCAATGTTTGAGTAAGAGAGAGGGGGATGACGAGGTGATTATGAAATGCGGCGGATTATGGAGGTTTACGCTTTGTAAAGGTTTATTATTCGGATTTTCGAGTTATTGCGTTTTGTTTCGGGAATTAATAGATGATTGTGATAAGCGTATAGTTTGTGGTGTATTTTTTTTAAATGAGTTTGTTTTCTTTGGGGATTGATTCAATTCTACTAAAAAGGACTTAACTCATCTATTATGAATGCATTTACATTTTCTCTTGATTACTTTGGTTTATAAGTCATTCCTTGATCATTCATTTTTTTCCGTTATTATTGAGTCACTATAAAATATTGATCAACAACTTTTTGTTAACTGAGTAGGTTTTTTAATATCAACTGTTTATCAATAAAAAACTATAAAACGGAAAGGACAAAACCAACTCATGCGCTGATAATAAAATTGAAGTCATATTAATACTTAAAAAAAGATACAATGACTTTGTACGTACCGTAAACAGACAAGAATATGTGTGTAATACTCCTTTGTCGGTCAAACTAGGTATGAATTCATCCATGCATTCATTCTTTAGTATGCCATACCTAAAGAAGAGTAAGAACCAGCCTATCTTAATTTCAAAATCTATTGCAATCGCTTTTAGGATGTGATGCATTGATACTTCTTTTTGGCACACATAAAAACTTACCAAAGAAATGAAGCAATGTGTCTCATCCATCTGTCAAATGAAAGCCATTGCGAAAGATTTTGAAATTAGACAATTAACAATACGACAAACAATATTTTGTCAATTAAAAAAAATAACGTTTCTAGATTTGCCCGTCAGGAGTGCGAGAAAAATGGTTTTAGAATTTTTAAAGCAATATTTATGGAAAAAATAAAGTGACGTCACAACTCGGCACGACAAAGGCTTGCTCACGTTGCCACATAAAAAAATAGGTCACTCAAAGTACCGCATTCACATCATTTGACATTGACAGGGGTTTTTCACGTGTTATCGAATAAATCACTACATAGAGCCGCAGAGCTACGTCACTTCCGGCAATTTTTTTAATCTTTTAAAACATTTTTATTTAAGTAAAAAAAATATATTAAACAAAAACTAAAATATATGGGTCATCTCTTTTTTCATTTTCTCTTCGAAAAGCAAATAAAAAAAACATGTTATTATTTTGACGTATTGTCCATTATACCCCAGATGAGTTACATGACAGTCGCTCAATTAAAGGGGTATCCGTGTTGAAGTAACAATCCCAGAGCAAACAGAACGGATCCATTGCTTCCGGGTCTGTTTCACCATCATTTCGCCCGGGCCCCAGACAATTTTCCGGACTGGGTGAAAAACACCGCGAGACGAGACGATCGGAATTAACAAAACAGATTACATTGAGTAAGGGTGTTTACAAACAGGGTTAATTTTCAGCGCTAAGGCACTTGGTTCAGAATATTTTATTGTTTTTAGAATATAAATTGACAAAAAATCTCTTTGCCTGATATTAAGATATGATACAGCAAATAATTTCTCTTCGGTATTATTTCTCCCTTTTGTTAGTTTGCACTATTTTCTTTTTCTTTCTGTAGTCTTTGATTGTAAATAGTTAAATACAAGCTCATTATGAATATTAATCAAATGTTCGTAACTTCCGATTTGAATTTTGCATCATTTACCAGTTTGCAAAGTTACGTTTACTAAGCACCTGTAATAAGCAATTTTGTATGCAATTTGGTACAGCGCCTCTAGCGGTAACTACACTAAACTAAGGCCCGTATTTATTAACCGCTCGCAACGTTGAGAGCATACGTGAGATGCTTTTCTTATAGGAACAGCATCTCAAGTATGTCTCAAGATAGCTCTCAACGTTGAGAACAGATTATTAAGGCTTAGGGTCCCCCCGGACTTACCGGTTTCTTTTCTTTGCTTTGCTGTCCGGCAATGGAGCGCCGGCCAAGAGGCTCATTTTCAATCTAAGTACATTTCACATATGTGAGCTTTGTTCCTTAAACGATCGTCATGAAAACACAAAAAAATAGTTCAGGTAGGTAATGATGCCACCCACGACCCTGTTCATAATTTATATAAATATGCGATCGATTTATTTTTAGCAATCGGAGACCATGTTCAGGGTGGCATATCTCCCAAAAGCTTCCTACTTCGCAACCCAGATGATTATATTTGATAACACCAAGCTAATGGCTATTTTACCAATTTGGTCTGGTCCCAATATGCGATAGATTGAAAATTACCCTGTTGGCCGGCGGTCTAAACAGCAAGGTAGAACAGCAAAGCGAAGCAAAGAAACCGGTAGGTCTGGGGGGACCCTTAAAAGTTGTCATACAAATGTCGTCAACTACAGTCGCTATCGAGTACTGTCCATCAGCCATTTTAATGTCCCCATTGCTGGGGCACAGGCCTTTCTTATAGGTGGAAAAGGAGGACTGGCCATCCACGCGGGCCCAATGCGGATTGGCGGGTGTTAACGACTGCAAATGCAGCCGGGACCAACGGCTTAACTTGCCTTCCGAAGCACGGAGCAGCTCGAGATAATACATTTTTGATCACCCATCTTATGACCGACCCTTGCGAAAGTTGCTTGACCTCCCAATGCGGATTGGTGGGTGTTAACGACTGAAAATGCAGCCGGGACCAACGGCCTAACGTGCCTTCCGAAGCACGTAGGAGTTCGAGATAATACATTTTTGGTCACCCATCCCATGACCGACCCTTGCGAAAGTTGCTTGACCTCCGCCATCACTGGGCCAGATGCTAAACTACTGCGCCACCGAGCTCCTTGAGTATGGTACGCGTAAACTCATAATACTATGCGTACATGTATAGTAAATACTTCTACAGTTATTTAGGTAACGAATTTTAGAATTAAATAGATTTTCTTTCGAATGCTTCTATAAAAACCGTGAGCCATAATTTACAAGTTAGGGTTTGTTTAGAACGATTCTTTCATTTGCGCAATCACGGGGGCGGAAAGTGTAAAACACCTTTTGAGAATTAGCGGGAGGGTCGCGAAGCTCACTGTTTATTGCTTTGTTTTGTTTGTCATTTGTTTATGTAAGCCCAGGATTTGTTTAAGCCTTATTTACTTTGTTGCAAGCGATCCTTTTTCATTTGGCTGTTTTTGTTTAGTATTTTATTATGCGTCGTATTTGTGTTTAATTAGAAAATGTTCACTTCTCTACTTTATCAATGATTTGGTCTATAAATAATACGGTTGATTAGTTAAAATGTTCAAAAACAATCTTGCGGGCGGACTACGAATAAGTAATCATTCCAATTTCAAACGAAATGATAAAAAATTGTAAGATAAACACAATCGTCTAACGAATCTTCAAATAAGTAGTTCTCCAAACAAGCCTCTCTGCAGATGAAGAAACTTTCTCATGTCAATAAAGTCAAAACAACTTTGTTCTGTGTTCTAAATTCAAATACGGATCCCCACATCGACCCGTGAAATCAAAGCGTTTGCCAAATTACCCCCCGCGCACCCTCCTTCGAATTCCATCTTTAAAATTGTTACTGATTGTCTGTTTACATTACTCTGCTTGTTTTGAATTTAAAGACGTTCGTTCTAAGAAGAACCTTAGCTTTCCATTGCGATCTCTTTGCTCGTTCTTGTTTTACACAAAGCGAGGAGGCGGGGCGGCTCTAACTAAAATGGCGAATTTATTAGCGTCTCGGTACATAATCGTTCTGAAATCAAAGGCGTTCGAATTTCGAATTTTTGACGCTGATTGTGCCGATAAGCGGCTTTGGCAAATTAGGCAACGGTGTTTACTTGTTTTCTGCCGTGCTTTGAGGATATTAAATGTTAAACGCGTGTGTCATATTTTAGTGAACTAAGCGTTTGACTGAATTATTCAATAGAACAATAGCTAAATTAAGATACCTAAACATCTCTGCTTTGCTCAAACTAATTACTTTTTAAATAAGGAACACGCAAAGAGAAGCCAAATTCCATAAAATCTCCTTTCAAAACGTATGGCTGGTATCATTTAAAGATTAAAAAGAACCCCTATTGAACATTTGCTGACCACTTGCATAAATTATTGTGAAAAGTCTATCAAAGAGATACGGTCTCTTTGTAGGATCGTTCGGGGAAAATTAATTTGGATATTTTTTTTTCTCCGCTTTTCTTTTTGCAACTTTTCTTGGCCGCCATTATAAAGATCGACCGAGCTCTTTGATGTTGATAATGACTTATTTGTCTTTGATTTTTTTTTCTGAACGTGCCATTTCAATAAGATGTTATTGAAAGCTCCCCTCTGTAATGAGTTTGGGAGAAAATATAATAGAAAGTATCTTTTTAGGAAGATAAAAAATTACATGAAATTGTTTTTTTTTAATACAATAACCTTGGTCAGATTCAAACATTTGCTAGTTTAGACTTTTTTATCGTTCAGCTGAACTTGATTGTTAAGTAAGCATTAAATAAAAAAACCTATTGGCATAAACATTAGTAGAATCCAGATTTCGGTCTGTTTGTCTGTTCACAACGATCCGTATAGACTGGCAACTGTATGACCACTTGTCAATATCGTTTCATGCAAAGCTGTAGCGCCAGCAAAAAAGATTTAAAAGATTTAATGATTTAATACGTGTAGGATAAGTGTCGTTTTTAAGGCTGCAGTTTCATGAGAATGTGTACTTTTTCGCCACGAAGAATTTTCAATAACCTTCAATCTCAAATTTAGTTTACTTCAGTACTATGTATCTATAAATATAGGTAATCAATAATAAAAATATGTTATAGTTCAATCGGTTAAATGAGTCCCAGCCCGTGATGCACAGGGGCACGGGAGCACCAGATTTGAATCATTAAGGCGCTTTCCCGACCGAAAGTGGCGCCGCGGTGAACTTTATTTAATATTTTAATTCTAACACAATTATTTTATAAAACTTCTCGTTGAATTTAGGGCCCATAGTCTAGTATTTTTAAACGGTATCATTACATTCCCTCGTAGTCCCTTAGTCCTAGAAGTAGTAAGCAAAACTGCTAGTAGCCGTTTTGACACATTTGCTATCTACTGCTACAAATGACTGCGAGGGAATATGTAGTGATACCTTCCAAAAATATTAGACTATCACTCTAAAAATTTCACGAAATTTTTTAATAAAATCTTTTTCTATTAACAACTTATTAAATAAAAACCTCTCAGGGCGCCACTTTCGGTGGGGTATTCACCTTAAGTCATAAACTATTTCATCTCTCAACTAGGCATCATTATGACAACAATAGTGTGTGAGTCTACAACATCCTCTCATCAGACACGATTTCGCCCCTGTGCTCCGCGAACAAGGACTTATTTAACCGGTCAACCTACTAAAAAAGCTAAATCTTTTTGTTGACCCTCCTATCGAACGTTCACAAAACAGGGCGCAGATACATCGAACCAATGGCCAAACACAATACCGATCCCTCCCTTTACAGACGCACCAATACAATAAAAACAATAATTCAGTCCCTGAAACATTGGTAATCGGTACGACTTTGTATGTAAAACCTTTTGCCTTCGTATATAAATTTTACTTCAAAGGACAGGTTCAATCATTTTGTATACACATTCAGCTCTTTGTTCTTAATAATTCGTAATTAATAGATTTAAAAATTAAAAAGTATTATTGATAGAATCAGGCGTTGATCTTACAGAAGTCCATTATGCAACTGCAAATAACCTAGCTCCTTAAAAAAGAAAAACATAAATAATACTATATATTATATTAAGAAGAGGAGAATGAGCTCAATGCCGCAGTGGTTTAGCGTGTGGCCCAGCGATTGCGAATGTTAAGCAACTTTCGCAAGTGTCAGTAATGGGATGGGTGACCAAAATTTTTTATCTCGAGCTCCTCCGTACTTCGGAAGGCAAGTTAAGCCGTTGGTCCCAAGTACATTTGCAGTCGTTTACACCCACCAATCCGCATTGGGGCCACCTGGTGGGTTATGGCCCATCCTCCTTATCCACCGGCATGTGCCCTGGGGACATTAAAAATGGCTGATGATCATTATATGGTACGGATGGTAAGTAGGTACTATTATTAAGTAAATATAATAATGATTGGAAAAATGTGACTTAATATTTTCAAAATTGAGTAACATTGTTTTTTTTTTAATTTGTAAAGACAATAAAGCCGAAATCGCGTCTTAGTTTTCCATAAAAATAATTAAAATAGTACGTGTTTACTGCAAACGGAAACAATAAAATGAAACTAAGAAAGTCTTAGGGTCTAAGAACAAAATAATTGCGCTTAATTGCTTTCATCGCGATAAAATTCCTAGATAACAAAGTCGATGACTGCGATCATGAGGTTTAAAGTCTAGAGTCTAGACTAACTTGAATGGACTAAAAATACCTAGATAGTTTTAATAACGGACTAACAATGTATGGTTGCTATGATGTCGTTACGATAAAAGGTGTTCTTATGAATATAAAGTAGGTAATTACTTGATCTTTTTACTTTATCATAGTGTTCCGTCCTGCACACATAGGCATTTTGTTGTATAGGCAATTTCAAGCCAAACCAAACTCTAATCAATACTGTAGCAGTTCATAGCTTGCACAATAAAATAAATGAGGAAAACCAAAGCTTTACAAAAAAAACCGTATATTTGGAAAAGCACTTTAAAGTTCAAATGCATGATTTCAAAAGTGTTCAAGGATGTTTGTTAGGAGTTTTTGATGTTGTATTTGTAGAAATTAACCATAACCAACAAAATGTTATGATTTTATTGTAAACTAAAAGTCTAATATAATGAATTAGAGTAATTAAACCATGGAAGGCAAGTAATACGCAGTTCTTCGTCTGAAATCCAATTGATTACCTGAAAAAATATGACCCTGATATATAAAAATATTATTTGAATACTTACGTATCTAATTACCTGATGAATAGCTGTCTGTATTTATAAGGAGTGCTGAATTCAAAACGATAGGTACTAATGAGATACAATAGACGGAAAGTTATGTGCAAATTCGCTAAGAATCACCATTGAAAAGGTGGGAAACCAGATACCTTTCAACTATAGACCTAAGCGCCATAAAAATTAGGTATAATTTACCCCATCGGTCACCACCGGTTACATCAAAGCTAACCAAGCCAGGATGTAAGATTGAAATTCCTGATCTGACTAGCAATAAAGTTACTTGAACTTAAAAGAGATTTCAAAATAACTAATAAAGAAAGAGAAGATGTTGTTATTAAAATCGGCGCGGACGGAAGAAAGGTTTTTTTTTAAAATGACAACCGCCATTACGTTCGGATATCGTGTTTTCAAAGATGGCCGACAAATCTGAAACTTTATTGACTTTTAAATTTGGAACCTCGCGCGGTGCGATAATGGTTTTGCGGTTCGCATATAAAGATTCGATTGTCTTTTTTTAATAATAAAAGGTAACGGTCTTTATTTTACAGATTTGAAACATTCGCTTGCTGTATAATATTGTAAAACTAATTAATAAAATATTGAGAAATCCGTTTCAGTCAGTAATAACCAGTTATATTAGAAGAGCGCTTGGATTCATAAGAAGCGAATTACCTAGTTACAGTAAAAATCGAGCCATCTTTAATCTATTCATTACGTAGTTCGTTAATATTTAAATTTTAAACGCCTCTGACGCCAGTGCAAGACGCAGGGGTTCGATTCCCAGTGGGGGTACAATTTGTACTCGATTTGGTTGGTTGTAGGGCTTATTTCAAGTCCGCCTGGCTAGCTACCACCATCTTACCTAAGTCTGACGTCACAACAACAATTTTAAGTATTGTTGTGTTCCGGCAGTTAGAGGTAAGATAGCCAATTCTTCAGTGATGAGGATTCCAGGTGTAGTGCCCTTCCACCTTCGGCCTTGTCGTCACTTAACGTGATGACTCAGGAGAGGTGAAGGCCAAGCACTATCCAATTGTGGATAAAAAACAATACACATTAGGATCAGCTGACAAAAGAAATTACTTTCATTAATTTGTATTGTCTTTTAAAAATGTTATAACTTCCAAAATAGTTCTATTTAAACACTAGAGTACTATCAAGAGGTATCATCTGTTCAACATCACTGTCATTTAAACGAGACGACTTCCCGAGTCCGATCGGATAATCCTATCAAAATGAAGTCGTTACAGAAGTTGGATCGTAACGAAATTTTTCTTTGTTTATATCCCACAGACCGCTAAACAAAGGTGCACTGTTTAGTTAGATAGACGAAGCAGCTATTTAGATCGGTAGTGCTACAGATTTAGGCAAACAGTAGGATAGCTTTGATTTACAGCATACGGGAAAGAATTAGTACACTTTTGCGAATAATAAAAATACTAACTATTTTCAATTGCTTAGATTTTTGAATTTCAAAAGACAATCAATCTTTTTAATCCTACTAATATTTTAATTGTGAAAGTTTGTGGGTTTTGATGTTTGTTCCTCAATCACGCAAAATAGCCTAGATTAAAACATAAAATACTTTGTATCCCGATATTCCTACGGGAACGGGAACCACGCGGGTGAAACCGCGGGCGGTCGTTAGTAAGGAATAAGTACTTTAGTATCAAAGATACTACAATTTTTATGAGAATCCTTTTCGAATATGCGAACAGCGCGAACCTGTGAAAAATAAATGGCACGGATGCGTAAAATAGTGTGCAATGTGATATTTTGAGAAAAGTTTTTTGGTCAAACTATGGCACGATTTACATGCACGTCGTATACCTAACCAGAAAATAGTGAAACTTTTTTGTTTTAACTCTTTAATTATGATTAAAATACGCTATAATATTAGGATAAAACTACTTTAAGCGATAATCTAGAGAGGTTCCTCTCTACATTTTTGTTAACTATGTCTGAAACACTGAACAGCTATCACTGTTTGTTATTTTATTAAGTGCTGCGATCTCCGTACATTTATTGTACTGTCCGTCAGTACATCACAAAGAGTGTGTTTATTTTAAAGGCAAGTGTACGCATGAACTTTTTAACCGAACTATTCCTGAAACACTGTGTTCCATTGGAATTGTAATGTAAATATTTAGTCGATAGTTTATTGTTACAACTAAGGTTAATATCTTTATAAACGTCGGCACGCGCCAAATGGTGATGAGTGAATTATAATAATTGTCTACGGTAGTGTTATAGAGTTGTCATGATAGTCATAACACGTCATACATGTTTTTAGATTGTTTCTATAAAGTTCCTTCTAACATAACGATGAATAACATTTGATAAAATTCTAATACCGACAGATAATAAGACCGTTAACAATAAACAGTATTTTTCGTGGCTTTAGCTACCTAATACCTAATACCCCATGGTATTTACATGAGCGACTAAAGCCACACAACTTTCGCCGCACGGCTAAAATCGACCTTGTAAATGGCAATTCGGCCTAGGCCGCAGGTGACTGGACAAAATTATCTGATCCAGTGGCCAAAATTGGAACTACGTTATTACACTTAGAGCATCGCGTCAGAAGCGCGTCTTACTCTAAGTTATTACATATTGATACCTAGGTTACGCCATCAACTACATAGATGACAGCGGCGCCATCACATGCGATTTAATTTTGGAAGCGACTTGATAGGTTACTAAAGTCGACGGTCACAGGTGACTAAAATCCACCCATGTAACTATACCAATAGGCAATTTGTAAAGGGCCCGGGATTTTTTAATCATTTTTTGGAATCGTTGTATAACTAAGTGCCGAAGAGCCGAAGGATAAAAAAATAGGACCCCTATAGCTTCGTTTACTAAAGTTTAAAAATGGCATAAATAAGGATTTCATTAATCTATAAGTACAATGTTTCATCTTCTTCATATAGACAGACTGACAGATGTCTGTTGTCGATCTATCAAATGCACTTCCCATTTTGCTATTTGTTTATAAACTAACGTATATGTGCGTTGACAGAATGTCTAGACTCAGTTTTTCAAAGAAAAATTATAAGTGTAACTATAGAAAATCGACATGAAAATGTTAAAAGGAAGAAAAGAATAAAGTTCTTCTTCTTCTTCTTATTTTTGTTTTGGCAATCTACTTTCCTCTTGGAAGTAATTTTTGCCAGTGTCAAGTGTTGAATAGTCCAGTGGTAGATTGTTTCAGTTTACATTAAAATGCGGGTGCATCGCATTCTAATGCTGCTTGGAGCATTTGGCACCAAGTATAATCAAGGCAGTTTACTCGGTAAGGTCAGCCGAGGTAGCCACCACTACAATAAAAGTCTCAGCTTCACACAACCAAGATCGCGCCTATTTCAATAATCCCACATATTGTTCAGTTGCGTAGACACTTGTACCACAAAACTGCACCAATTTTAAGACACAATATCCACTACGAATCAATTTGCGAATAATTAAAATAGTCACCAAACCAACCCCGACAAAATGGCGCCAAAAACTCAAGAATAAAGTTTCTTTTTTTCATTTTGATGAATGACATTTCTACAATAAATACATAAAACGCATTTATCTATTAAAAAAGTCAGATTCGATATGTTTTAGAGTAGATAACTGGTGGTGTTTGACACTAATTGATGGCATATTAGAGTGAGCTTACTGCACTATTTAGAGCAACACGGGCTTTCGGACGGAAGCCGCGTTGCTCTAAGCTGGACTACTAGTAAATTATACTTAGATAATATATACTTTTTTTATATACACAACGGGATAGTGCAAGCACTTCCAAGGCCAAGGCCTTCATCTCACCTGATGTTAAATGACGATAAGGCCGAAGGTGGAACCGCACTACACCCGAAATACTGGCTATCTTACCTCTAACTGTAGGCTGGATGGCCATCATCAGATCACAGCTAAGTCAATCCTTGGCGGAGAACCGAGGCGTTAAAGTTACCTCGTTTATATGTAATGAAAGCCGACTGGTGTCCTTTAATTATTATACCTATATACATTGGTGGCCACCAATGTAGACCTTCTTCCTTTAATTATTTGGCCACCAATGTATATAGGTATACATTGGTGGCTAAATAATTAAAGGCCACCAGTCGTTTTTCATATAAACGAGGTAACTTTAACGCCTCGGTTCTCCGCCAAAGATTGACTTAGCTGTGATCTGATGATGGTCATCCAGGGAGTGAATTGAGGAGGTTCAGATTGCTTACACACCCAACTGATCAGTACCCTTAGCACGCACAGCTATCGAGAAAAATAACGCGCGTAAAAACATTCGATAGAACAATTTTGTAAGGGAAATTTGTACAGCGCCATCTACCGCCGAGTAGTGAAATGAAATTTTCCATAGATAATTCCCTATCGAGTACTTTTACGCGCGTTATTTTTTTCGATAGCTGTTCGTGCAAAGGGTACTGATCGATATTTTAAGAGAAATAAGGATATGTTTTAAAAAACCGTGAAATTAGCATAAAAATGTATAGTTATCCTGAAACTGAAAACTCTGTTCCTTATATCTCTTGGAATGCTGATCAGATCAGTTGGGTGTGTAGCGATCTGAATTTCTTTCATTTACTCCGTGGATGGTCATCATCAGATCACAGCTAGGTCAATCCTTGGCGGAGAACCAAGGCTTCAAAGTTACCTCGTTTGTATCAAAATCGACTGGGTGTCCTAAACCACCATAGAATATAATATGGCATAAAAGTTAAAAAACGAGTTGTAGGCAAACGTAGCTTACTACTTTTCTCTTCTCTCTACTCTATAAAAATATGAAGTAGGTAATTAGAATAATATTTAAAAAGAAACTAGGAAAGTAGAATACAAACTCAGAATGTCGAAAATACACAATCATAGATTCTTATCTTAAAATATGACTACACGTTACACATTATTTATTTTGTTAATGTTTAATATGTATAATAAACATAACCGCAATAACTTCTTAGAAGAAAGATACTTTGAAGTGTGCCTAAAACTATGAAATCTTATCACACATTTTGTTATTAAAATAAAATGTATGATTTTATAAATAACGGGCGTAGATGTTTGTCTGATGAGACGAGCGTTAAGTGTTCGAGATTTTTGTTGACTTTGTTATAAAATAAATTGTTTTCTGCTACTATATATTTGGGAGTTCTTACTCCTTACTTAATAATCATTCTTTAATTCTTAACCTGCATTAATTGCTTTACAATCAAGCTTACTATCAATATCCCTCAAGTTAACATTATTTATGTCTCTTTTGTTTCCTATAAAATTGCCAATTTTTACTTACAAAATTTGCTTTTAATTCAGCGTAATCCAAAACATAGGCTTTGCAAAAGTAATTGGGAATGAATTCTGCCCCCCTAGCATGAACACCGAAACGCGATATGTTAGAGCGTTTTATCGCGTTTAACTGTCAAAAGACAATTGATTTTGACAGTTGAGTGTCGATAAAATGTTTTATCACGCGATATATTATGTCGTGTTTCGGTCGTCATGCTAGAGGGGCTGTTGTCTCTTTCGCTGGTTATAAAATTATCTTCTTAACTGTAGACGCTCCTGCTCAAACTGCGCCCCCTTATAGATCCACTAACAGCTTCAGGGCCGGTGGACATCAAACAGTGCAGACGTCTTGAGAACATCTTTAGAGATGTAGCTCGCTACAGCATATACTAGGGCTGGCAAAACTTCAAAATAGGATGCTCTGTCTATAATAAAACAGAAATAGTTTTTTAATAAAGATATTTATCCAAAAAAAGACTCTTATAAGCTTTTCATGTAACAAAATGTAACAAAACATGTAAGTAACAAAACGGCCAAGCCACATGTTTTGACTAAGGTGAAGAGTTTTTCAGTTAGGGCTTGTACAGTTAGGGCGCATAGAGAGCTTGGCTCTACATGAGGTCTGATAACTTTTTGACAGTGCAAGCCATTATGATAAAGTATGTCAACTTTAGCTATGATTGCGTAATCTGGAAAACTATTAAATATGCATAAGTACGTTAAATAAAGAAGAATCCCAAGAAACTCCAAAAAATAATAATTTTCATTTATTACACATTTCGATTCACTCAAAGAAAGAAAAGTCACAGGTTTTTTTTTCTTAAACGAAGAAACTCTTTTATTTCGACACGTTCTAGTAAAAGATAACTCTATTTTCTTCGCTTCCAAAATATCATAAATATACTCAATACAAACATTCAAGATTTCAAACTGTATTTTTAGTGTACAAACTATATCATTTTGCACAGTAAAAAGTTTTTTTTTATTTTTTTATTAATATGCTTACATTTTCAAGTGCCCGCTAATCCAGACAGCCCTAACTCTTTGCCCGGATAGCTCGCTTGTTACCGCATCCGGCCGGTTAGCTCGAGTCTCCTCCAATTATTTCTAGCTCAAACCGGGTGGAACCGGGTACAACTTTTAATTTTTCGACCGTCGAGCATCTGTTCAGTCTTGCTAAGATGTTACGATAAAAGTTCTGAATTTCATGTTAGAGAGATACATACATTATTTTGTAGATTTTTGTTAGCAACCTTGTTTTTACCCGACTGCAAGAGAGTTATGTTTTCGCGCGTATCTTGTAAGTATGTAAGTAAGTATGTTTGTTTGTATGTATGTATGTATATCTTTTAAACGGCTGAACGGATTTCCATGATTAACATATCGTAAGATTTGTCTTGCTAGCCCAAGTGTTCTTAAGAAAGTGGCGTTATTAAATTTTATTATATTTATTAAAAAAAACAACATGGCGGCTGCACGGTGCTAGTGGAAAAAAATTTTTTTTTTAGAATACCAATATGGGTGTCAAATTAAAGGTCTCAATAAAAGGATTTCAAAAAGGTAGGTATATCATGATTGTAATAAATAATAACTAAAAAGAAATAAATAATTCACATAAAAGAAAACACGGGGTAATGCTTTAATGCAAAGAAGAATATTAGTAATCTCATGTATAAATTACCTACCTATACATATATTTAAAATGATTTTTTTTTCTCTACGAAAGAACTCTGAAATCACCGGTCATTAAGTATGTTTTGTATTCTTTATAGTTTAGGCAATTGGATAATCTTAATTTTGGGATGGTTATTTTCGCGCTTTGGTAGTTTGTTCTTGATTATTGTTTTAATAATAATGTTTTTTATATCCTAGGATAGGTCATATTAGTAAGACCTTGTACAATTTTGAACCGACAAATCAAGGTTTTGAGAACAATGACCTTTGCGTCAAACAAACATTTCCAAATCTTTCAATACCACCACAATAAGTATTATAGTGGTGTTAAACCGTATTTTCTTACATCCCATTTCCCGGGAGATTAGGGCCGGCGTCCATTAGCGACAAAAGACAGGTGTGGCACGAGTGTACGCTAAGCTTTATTAATCTTTTCTTTCGCGTCGAGGCTTCGCATTTTTGTGGTATCCCATTGATGCCTTGGTACTTTCTCCTGCCAGAAAATAGGGATTTTGTTAGTTTTCCGTCATAAGAATGGTTATGAATTATTGAGACAAGAAAAAGTAATGTTTATTAATGTTATTTTATTCTTCAGTATGACTGTAATAAGACAACCTAATTTTACCTACTTTTACAGAGTAGTTTCTTAATAATAGAAGATGTTGTCATTTTATTGGTGATCAAAGGTTTTCTATGATTGACAGGCTGGGCTTTGCCTCTATCTTTCTTAGTAAATATTCAAATCCAAAATTGGCCACATATACATGGGTATTTGTAAAACATCAACAACATGGCAGGAGGAGATTACTTCATCATAAGAACGTTTTGTTCTACAACTTTTCCGAAAAAGATAAAAAATCTACTTTCGATACAAATGTTCGAGTTGAACAGTTGATCGAGTTTTGTATGAAAAGTAGTATTTTTTCTTTTTCGGAAAGTTGTAGAACAAGCGTTATTTATGATGCGATAATATAATCTACTACTGCGAGGTTGTTGGTGTTTTACAAATAACCCTGTATATTTAGGTAAGTTGAATTTATATTACATTAAACTTCGTTCGTTCGAGCCTTCGGCTCAGTAGCTAGACTGATGCGCGCACGACGCGAGTGAGCAGCATTGTACTTGCCAGTTGGATTTTTTTTCTACTTGTTTTTGTTAACAAATTTTACTAATGAAAATTACTGAGGCAAACCATTGGCGTTTTTTGAATAGGGTCTAACTTGCCAGGACAATTAAACATTGTGTCTCTTATTTTTTAAGATCTTAGAATAATATATAGTATACATACATATATTTTTAATGCATAGGAATGAAACAAATTGTATCTTTGTTTTCTCAATACTACTTAGTTGTATAACTGTAAATCGACTATCTATTTTGACGAATACGCAGTGACTGGACAAACCTAATTGGGTTTTAGTCACTCGGTTTTTCTAAAAATTGCATGTTTTTCTATGTACGTAGAATAAATAATAAAAAAATATATATATAAAAATCAACCGGACTCTAGGTTGTTTTGATATAGCCTTAAGTATATTTTTTTAACAAAAGTATGTTACATAGTAACGTTAGTTTCATAATAACTACCCATTAGGATTAAGCCCTAGGTAAATATTTTCTGAAAGCAAGTTTTAATTAAATAAAAAAAGATGTTTTGTATGACGTTCTCTATTTTGTCTCTCGTTTGTTTAAAAATGTGGTAAATTAAATTGAATACGGTCTGAATAATGATACCACTTGGTATTCTGTAAGCTACAAAAGGACATCTTAGACGTTAGATTTGTGAGGATACGCCTGTATTAAAGAATTAATTATGTGGGTATTAAAAGATATTGACCACTTTGACAATTTAAAATTGAATTTACGCATTAAAAAATTCTAAATAAGATGAGAATCAGAGATAGTAACACCCTCTCTTTTTTTGAGTATTGTAAGTATTTATATATGTAAATATATATATATTTTATATGGATTTATTATTTATATAATATTTTTATTTTTTATATTATTAATTTCCTTCATATTATTATAGTATTTTTAAAAAAAGTTTATTCTTCTCTTTTACTTATTTATTCTAACAATTTTGCACTTTGTGTCACCTGCTGACTATAAATTCTCCAACAATTTCTAGGTTGGCTGGAAGAGATCTCTTTTAGAGATAAGACCACTTTTGCTCATTTTTTTTTGTAACTTATATGTCTAACTGTGTTTTTAGTGCAATAAAGAGTATATATATAAATGTTGTAAGTATATTTAACATTTAGAATATCATCAAAAGCGCTTATCGCGGGCCTTATTTTTGGCGTAAGTAATAGCGTAAACGTATTGAATTCTACATCAAAATACACTTTAACGTACTGTGCAGTTGCTCCAATAACTTTTTTTCAAGAAAGATAATTGTGCTAAAGATAATGATGAAAAAACCACGACAAACATCGAAAAAGTGCAGAAGTGAGGTTATTTTCCATACTCTTTACACGTAAAGAAAAAGACAGAGACAAATGATTTCGATAACGGAGCCTTAAGGTAAAGTTTACCTAACCACTCGGTTAATCATTAGACAGCTATTACAATACAAATCGATATTGAATTTATTCCAATTCTCCACTTTGAAGCTTACTATTTTCAATCAAATGTCCTCTAAAATGTCTAACTAAAGTATGTCCACAATGTTATAGTAAAAACTAGATTATTCCCACTTGCCACTTCGTAACGAAAACACAGAATATAATGAAGTCGTATCCTCAACATTTCAACACTATTATTTCCGCTGGCTAACGGAAAACAAAAATAAACATAAAAGTAGGCAAGGAATAAAAGAAAACTCGAGTGGGACGAGCATCCGGGAATAAGCCGGAGGTAAGAGGCAAGACAGGCGAGAGGGGGTGGGTAGGGGGGTAGGGCTGTGGTTGTTAGTATAGCGATTACTGCCTGGCCACGGAACAGAGCGACCAGCGGGGTATGGCGAACCAACTTCTACGCGGCGTACGTAGGACCGTGCAGTGAAGAAATAAATCATTCGCCGCGGATACGCCGACGCCAGTGTAGCTTACTCAGTGGCTCAGCTGTTAAGTAGAGCCACTTAAAGTTCATTGAAATAGTGTTTATTACACTATGGGTGTGAGCTTATTATAGTTTTAAGCCCTTCATAGCATAATGTACAATACGCAAAATGTGCACCTGTAGCAAAATGTACAATTCGCAAAATTTACAATACTCAAATTGTACATACGCAAAATGTTGAACCACTCCTGTAAAAAAGTGCACATATGGTATATTTTTTGAGCTATGAAAGTTAACAGATCTATGAAAAATAACATGAAAAAATGAGTATAATTCTCTAACTACACAATTCATGAAGTACACTTAATTTTGGAGTTGCCTATTAAGCATAACATTATACCTATCTACTTGGGCTACTTGTGGCAGACAGCTCCACTCAAATCTATATTTGCAGAGTAAAATCTAGACTTGTATCGGTATGTTCTTTAGTTAGTTATTTTAATGTCACTGTCACTAGACATGAAATAAATCAATTTTTAAAGGAGTTTTATTGAAACGTCGAGAAAACCAAAAATCAAACCAAAATACCAACTAGTTACCTAAGTACTTTCAATAAAACCGCGCTAGTATCTGTTAAAAATTGTTTTATATCATAGCTATTTTAACTTTCTTATATGTTACCGGCAATGTGTATAATCCGGCATTGTATACAATGCCTAGGCATTGTATACCTTAACCTTGTACTTGACTTCCCCTCACTCACCCCTCCCCTTATCCCTTAATTTCCCCTTCCCCTCCCCTTCCCTCAGCCTCCCCCCTCGAGGTCTGCCCTCTAACCAAATAAGATCAAAATCTTTTTATTTTACACATTGCCGGTGGACCAGCAGGCATTCTATACAATGCCTAGGCATTGTATAGAATGCCTAGGTAATGTGTGAAATAGACAATAATATTCATTCTATTTCATACATTGCCTAAAAGGGCCAGGCATTATATACAATGCCTGCATTTCATGCATTGCCGGTAACATATATACCAAATCGACTGATAAATCGCTGTAGTGGTAGGTAGTACTGGTTTCTGTCGTAGGGATACCTGTAAAAACTCTTTTCAATTATTTTTTAAGAAGGTGTCCGGCGGATTAGCCCGCTTCGCTTATCGCTGTTCTCTTGACCACGTCCTAACAGGGGGTGGGTCCCCTGAGACCCCATTTCTTTGTTTATGGTCGTGTTATTTTGATACAACTTTTTTATTTGTCTGTAGAGTGGCCTGTGGTTTTCGAGTATTTCTTTTATGTGAAATGAGGGTAGGTATTACATTTGTTATTATTTCCTCATCAATTGCTTATATTTTATAAACCTGTGTAAATCGTAATGCGCCATGATTTTGAGTTTGCTTTTTATTTGCCTCAAAATCTATGCAAACAATATTTAGGCATTCAATCGCATATTTATAAGTATAATAGGTACTGAACGTATTTCTAAAGGAACAACGTAAGTACCTACATTTATTTGAGAAATATATAATTATACAATTATGCCTGGTTTCTGAGGTACTTACTTATCAGTGGTTTATTGGAGGGGTCTACATTATCTGGTATAGAGTTCATTTTATTATTTTAAACCAGATAATGTGGACTCTTCCGATAAAGTTTAAACCTCCGATTAGCATGTATGTGAGTTGGATAATTAAATAATTATTTCGTACCATCAATGGCTTCCAACCATAGAGTGTTATTATAAAAAGTACTACCTATATAGAAGTGACACTTCACTAGCTACCAAATCACAAGATAATTAGGGTTGGCACGTGCCGATGCGAATCACCGACTCGCAGGGGTGTGCGGTCAAAACACAATGATTTTTATTATCGTTTCATCACACTTATTAAGGAATAACCCTAGGGTGCTAATGCTAAAGTACCTTTGTGTAATTGGGTTATTACGGAATAAGTATTTTTATGCATCAGATTTTAGTACCCTCCGTTGTGTATTATAAACTACATACTTATTATTAACCTTCGTATTTCTTTAATCACAAACAAATATTTTTACAAGCTATAAATTAGGATTTTCCTTTGTTTCTTCAAGTAAACGTGCGACTTTGAAGATCAGTGCTGATTTTATGAAAAACTAGCTTTCTCCCGCGACTTCGTCCATTTAGGCATTAACAACCCTAGGGAAACTTTGACTGGGATAAAAAATGTATTCTGTGTCAAGTGTAAGTAGCCTGTAAACTATATGTGTGCCAAATTTCATGCAAATCAATAAAAAAAAACCGGCCAAGTGCGAGTCGGACTCGCGCACGAAGGGTTCCGTACCAAAAAACGGAAAAAAATACGTTTGTTGTATGGGAGCCCCCCTTAAATATTAATTTTATTCTGTTTTTAGTATTTGTTGTTATAGCGGCTACAGAAATACATCATCTGTGAAAATTTCAACTTTCTAGCTATCACGGTTCATGAGATACAGCCTGGTGACAGACAGACAGACAGACGGACAGCGGCGTCTCAGTAATAGGGTCCTGTTTTTAGCCTTTGGGTACGGAACCCTAAAAATCAGGAATTTCTAAATTCCTAAATATTTTTTTGTATTTATTTTTATTTCTACTTAATAATAGCTTTATTCCAAGAACAATATTGCGAGGCTTCTGCGTAGCCTCAGAACACAGAAACATAGTAAGTACTAAGTAGCCTACTGCACAGTCGGCCCATGAAAATGTTGAGCACTTTAGTATTGTGTCAAATTGACACACATTGTCACAAAGAGTGACTGTGACATGTTAATATGAAAGAAGTTTCAATATGACAGTTCTAAGTTTTCATGGACCGAATGTACAGTCAACAAAGTTATGGGCTGCACTGCATGGACTGCACCACACCTTAAGGTTAAAGTTAAGGGCTGCACACTTCAAGGTTAATTTGTAGATTGAGTGGTCTGTATTGTCTTGCATTTACGCGAGAGCCATAAAATTGAGATAACAAAAGCAACTTTTGGATAAAAACAATGGAGGCAGGTAAAATACGAACTTTCAGTGCCATCCTTGCAAACTAATTTGTTTTCAAAATATGAATTTCATAACTTTGTTGACTGTACATGGACTAAACAACAAAACAAGACAATAGTCATCCCCTCGTCATATTTTATCAAATCACAACAATCTGCGGAGGGTTTAGTGCAATTCATTCATGACTGATAACATCTGTAAAAAAAAACGCAAATCACCTCGCATGCTAAGTGATTTCGAAATGAACAAATCAGTAACAAGCTTTTTATACTTACATGTACTATGGGCAACAGCGTCGCTTAACCAGTTAGCAACAAAATTCGTGTGCGCGCGTATCGCCCCTGCACGAACTAAACGTATGTGACAGCGGGCGCGGCGTGCAAGCGATTTTAACCTTAGCAGTGGTTAAGCGACGCTGTTGCCCATGGTACACATTACGACTCGGAAATTGAATTTTTAATTTTTACATTTCTACTGCACTATTCTTCATGATAAATAATATTTTTTTCCGAGTTTCGTTTTGAACTTTAATAGCTCGATAGAATGACAGTATTGATATGGCTCCTAATGAAAGCTAACTTTTTTTTTAATTTATTTGTTTAACATAACAATTAGAAGTTAAAAAGTAGACGCGCTTAAAACCTAATTGATCTGTCTGTCAGTCTGTCTGTCACCAGGCTGTATATCATGAACCGTCATAGCTAGAAAGTTGAAATTTTCACAGATGATGTATTTCTGTTGCCGCTATAACAACAAATACTAAAAACAGAATAAAATTAATATTCAAGGGGGGCTCTCATACAACAAACGTGATTTTTTTTGCCGTTTTTTGGTACGGAACCCTTCGTGCGCGAGTCCGACTCGCACTTGGCCGGTTTTTTAATAAATATTTACAGGTCTTGTAATTCTTTAAGATACTTTTTGCAATGTATGCGGAAGCCTGTTTAATATACCGATCAGAAATCGAATCAATGATTTCTCATTTTAACCGAAATTCTTTAAAAAACATAGGTACCTACAACATTTTCAAGCTAGTTACAGTGACTACAGCCTACCAAAGTAGTTATAAACTTCATAAAAAAAAGATTATCAACCAACTCCATGGTTGAGTAGTTAGTGCGCTGGTTTTGATGGTTTCACCATCTCTTAAAGTTTTAAGTTCTTTCTTCGGTTGGGTTGATTTAGGTTACTTTTTTGTATTGGCTTTGATGGTAGGTAAATATTATGTGATGTGACCATCAGCCACTTTTAATATTCCCACTGCTGGGGTACAGCTTTTCCTTATGGGATAAGGAAGATGGGCCATAACCCACCACGCGGGCCCTATGAGGATTGGTGGGTGTTAACGACTGCAAATGCAGCCGATAGCAACGGCTTTACGTGCCTTCCAAAGCACAGAGGAGCTCGAGATTAGAAATTTTTGGTTACCCATCCCATGACCGACCCTTGCGAAAGTTGCTTAACCTCCGCAATCGCTGGGCCAGGCGCTTAACTACTGCGACACCAAGCTCCTATGTCATCATCATTATCATCATATCAGCCGCACGGCACGCACTGCTGTGTGTAGGCCTCCCCCAAGGATCTCCACAACGATCGGTCCTGCGTTGCCCGCATCCAGCGGCTTACCGCTACCTTCACCAAATCGTCGGTCCACTTTGTCAGGGGCCTACCCACAGAGCGTTGTCCGGCTCCTATGTGATATATCGAATTCATAACATTATGTTTGTGGTAGGTCGATGATCTGTTGACTGTACCTAGGTCGTCAACATCGATCTCAATCTGCGCAAGATCGCAAACTGGTCCGTTGTTGCAACTCAGCGCAGTTATAATTAATTCAAAGCATTATTGTGCAATCTGTTGTCGATATTAACATGCATTTAAACTGGACTACGAAAGGAGTGGAGCTACTTTGAAATTATAATTAGGACCTGATTAACATCGTTGATAGTTTTGCTAACTAACTTTTTCTGTTTTCAATATAAAGCACTATTTATACAGGGTTATTTGAAAAACACCAACAACCTCGCAGGAGTACATTACTATCATCATAAACAACAACATTTGTTCTACGACTTTTCCGAAAACAGACAAAAAAATATCGACTTTTCACACAAAACTCGATCAGCTGTTCGGGACATTTGTAAGGAGAGTAAATTTTTTTTGTCACTTTTCGGAAAAGGCGTAAAGCAAATGTTGTTGTTTATGATGTTAGTAATCTACTTCTGTGAGGTTGATGGTGTTTTACAAATAACCCTGTATAAGTACTAGGTATACCACAAATATTGTAATATACAGGGTGTTACAAAACAACCCGCAATGCCGAATATGGTAGATACGGACCATCAAACTGAACAACTTTTACTATGGGACCGACACTGAAATTGCGAAAAAAATCAGCTATTTCATACAAAAATTAATAACGAGAATATCAAAATGTATGAAACTGCAGATTTTTTTTCGCGATTTCAGGATTTCAGAGTCCCTATTTTCAAATTTCTCATGTTCTCAAGCGCGGAGGTGGCAATACCTCCCATGTGAGTGACCTACATTAAAAAAGTTATTCTGCTTATTAATTTGCAATACCTACTCCATGCATCCTCTGTCCAGGGTTGTGCATTAACGATTTATTTTGATATGTCATCGCTGCACCGTAATGCCCTTTGTATCAGCCCTGCCCGACGCCCCAAACCGATTGTAATCCCTTTTTATACTGCATTATTCAAATTATCAACACTTTTGTATCTCACTGTACACTCGGGACAAGCTGTTGGTAAACACAGACGCTTTTTTTCAACTTTCAAGTAATGGGATAAGGTTGAAAATTGATTAATAGTTGTATCGTTGGAATGGCAAATGTATTGAGATTTTAATACAATCTATTACTAAGTGCAAGGAGCATGTCCTTTTTAGATAAAAAGGCATATTAATCCCTCTCTAATTGAACAGATGTACTTTTTAGTGTTTGTGTTATAAAATAAACATGATTAAGTCGGCAAGGTAGCTGAAAAGCTATTTAGTGGTTTGTCAAATTACATACAGTATTATACTTTATAAAAAACCGGCCAAGTGCGAGTCGGAATCGCGCACGAAGGGTTCCGTACCAAAAAACGGCAAAAAAAAAAAAAAAAAAAACGTTTGTTGTATGGGAGACCCGCTTAAATATTTCTTTTATTCAGTTTTTAGTATTTGTTGTTATAGCGGCAACAGAAATACACCATCTGTGAAAATTTTAACTGTCTAGCTATCACGGTTTATGAGATACATCCTGGTGACAGACAGACAGACAGACGGACAGCGGAGTCTTAGTAATAGGGTCCCGTTTTTACCCTTTGGGTACGGAACCCTAAAAAAATAAGACAGAGAAAGGAAAGTAAGATAAACTAAAATAAGAACAGGATAAAATACCAAAAACCTACTACAAATTGGCAAGAAATCTGAAACCAATGATTTTGTAAAATAAGAATCAGCTTTTGATTTGATAACATTATTCAGATTACAACTGCAATCACTAAAAGTGTTAGTACCAGATAATGTTCTTTTGTTACACATATGTTCAGAATTTACTACAATCACTTATTCGGTTCGGATAATTTATTTATTACTTACTTATAGCTAGTTTCTCTCAGTCACCTGAATAATAGTTACAACTCTCAGTCATCTGAATAAATAGTTATAATTCGTAATCCACCGCAGTCTAATCGCCATTCCAATTTAATCTGAATGTTTCCAGCGGGCGTAGCATCTTACATAATACATAATTCGAAATTACTCAAAACCTAAATCCATGAGCGAATAATCTATCTAGAAACGAGGACGCGTCCAACGGTGACAGTAAATATTATGATTTCATCCAAGATCTTGCATTGCTGACGTCAATATGACGTCTGTTTCATTACGCAGCTTCCCGTACATTCCCACCTAATCTTCAATTTTTAAATTCACGAATAGATCTTAATCCCTCAAACTAAAAGGCGAAAGTCGCTTAACCCTATCTTCGATCGCACTATTTTGATATGGGCGCCGGCTTTATAAATTATGTCATGGAATGTCCGGCCGTCATTTCGAATCTCTTTGTCCTTAATATATTCATCGGGCTTATTGTTTTTGATGTGCTTCTAATCCGAGCTTTCATCTTAATCGTTACAGTTTCTGATAATAGCTTAATGAGGATTTACGGAATTTGATTTGTCGCCCATTCACGTGTCATTTGCTCAACAACGGAGGTTAAGGAGCCAATGTTGTGACAGTTGACGTATGAGTTCCCGCCAGTTTATTTATAACGGCGGCCATATTATTGATTGGACATCGGCGCGTGCGACGCTCCACGTGACGGGACGCCCAACTGTTTCAATTGGCAAACCTTCCATTGTCAAAAGCTTTATCATTGCCTCTCAGAACACCTAATGTTTCCCCTCCACCTGCGACCACAACAATAATTTGTTACGCCAGCTGGTCACCTCCATCAAAAATCACATTTTTATATCTTCTCGAGCATTAATAATGCTATCAAAACGCGGTCGAAATGCCAAAACGACGGTCCGCTGTAAAATATAAGCGCCAATTGCTAGGACATCTCCGCAGAGCTATTAAATAAAAGTCTTTTTACATTAGATAAATCGCGCACGTTATTCGGGAACATCTGTCCCTTGCCGATTACGCCCATACATTATGCTCAGTTTGTTGTTTTTAATAAAAAGTTTAATCCGTTCGGTTATGACGGCAATTTGTCAGGCCGATGGAAAAACTTGCTCGATTACCGGTGGCGCCCGTATCGGGGATACCTATTACGGGCTTTTTTTATTTTTGCTTTGCTTCGATTATGTCATGTTTATTTATGCGATCGCTTTTGTCTTCCATTAGTGAATCTCTTTTTTCTCCGCCGCCATGATTCACTTAAATGCCACTGTCGGATGCGAAAGAAGTTTTAAAGCGATCTTTCCACATTTGCATCGGGACGGGAGTCGCATTCGTGCGGAAACTGGCGTCGTCGAGTTGTTCCGATTTCGTCACCTTATAACGTCTTGCTGCGAACAACCATTAACAATTCAATACTGTCTTAATGAAGAGCCGATAAAATGTATATTGTGGTATTCGTCACGAGCCGTAGCAATTAATCGGGGGTCTCTTTTTTGGGAATTTGCTTTATTGCTGTGGAGATTTAGTGTGTGTCGAAGCTGTTGATTTGTTGGCGTTCGGGATTTCCTTTGTTGTGGTGCGGGTTTAAACTTGCAATATATTACGAGGTACAAATTTTGCGACGAGCGATCCCTCGTTAAGAGTGATGGCCGAGAGAGCAGCAATTTGGGGGCCGGTTAACCGGCTTTTGTTTTACTTCAGAATTTCTTGACGCGTAATTATTGTGGATCAATTGGTACTTCATTATCGTACTTCTTTGCCTGCGCTCCTTACATTAACTCATTTTTTTAATTTAAGTACAGTTACGTTAACAATGTGCGGAGAGGTTGAAGTGGGTAATTTTTGTCGTTCCGACAATGTTGCGTTGCGAATGCATACTGGTATGGTCAGAAAATAATGATATTTTTTTCACAAAACTGATGATTCGTCGACAGACAACTGTGTTTTGTTGTAGTTATGTACAAACAGAATAATAAGTGAGAGAGACGAATGAGATTACCTAAGTTTCATAAACATTAATAATGTTTATCAAGCAAGGTAATTAGAAAAGATATAATAAGTCAAGCCAACCGAATAAATTGAACGATAAATAATGTTACAGGCAAACTTGAAATTAGCCAACCGAATACATTAAAGAGAGGAGAATCATACAACAATAAATAATTGCTAAAATAAATTACTAAAGGTCGTTGAAAACCTATCGCTAGTCGATATTAATGTAGATAGATGCACAGAGCTTGTAAAAATAAAAGTAAAAATATATTTTAAAGTTACTGAAAGTTTATTCTTCGGTAGGCCTGAAAAACTAAAAGTTATTAAAAATTGAATTCTTTTGTTACAGAACATGGGCAATGTGACAGCAGAACTAGAGATCCAGAGACTGCAACAAGAACAGCTTCGACGGCAGGAGTTGGTGCGGCGTGGCCAGCACGGGATGTACCCCGGCCCACCCCTGGGTCTGCTGCCACTATTAGAGCAGATGCGGCCACAGCAACCACCTCCCAACGTGAGTGTTGTAGTTGTAGGTCCGGATGATTCAGTACCAATAACTACGTGTTAGTAACAGATGGTGCAGTGTGGCGGGCACGGGATGTATCCCGCCTCGCCCCTAGGCCCGCTTCCACTACTGAAGCAGATGCAGCCACAGAAACCACCCCCTAAACTCAGTGTTATAGTTATGGATCCAAGCGATTCAGTATGAACAGCTCCGACGACAGGAATTGGGTGGTGTGGCCAGCACGGGCTGTACCCCGACCCGCCCTTGGACCTGCTGCCGCTGCTAGACCAGATTCAGCCACAGCAACTACCCCCCAACGTGAGTGTAAATTGCAGTTGTGAATCCAGATGATTCAATAGAAATTACCACTTTGGTCAGAGGTGGTGTGGCGTGGTCAGTACGGGCTGTACCCCTATCGTGAGTGCTATAGTTATGGATCCAGATGATTCAGCAAGGACAGCTCATATTCATATGGCAGTATTTGGTGCGGTGTGGCCAGCATGGGCTACACCTGGGTCTGCTGCCGCTGTTGGAGCAGCAACTACCCCGCAACTTGAGTATTGTAATCGTAGATCCAGATGATTCATTAGAAATAGCCACGTTAGTAAAAGAGAATGCGGTGTAGCCAGCATGGGCTGTACCCCAGCCCGTCCTTGGGCCTGATGCCGGTTTTGGAGCAGATGCGGTAACCTTCCTTCTATCCTTAGATCATATTCTGAAAATATTTCTTGCTTGTTTTATTGGCACATAATAATGAACAGCGGATGCGTAGAATATGCATCAATACATCTTATAACCCAAAAAGTTGATGTAGAACCGTTAACTGACTTGAATTACAGTAATTATGCTAAATACAGTGTTAAAAAACACGCTAAAGCTCTAATTGAAATATCAATTCCACTCTCGACTAATCGCCAAATTAAAATGAACGTGTTTGCTCAACCTATAATTGTGAGAATTTTTATAATAGGTACATAGCATTAATTTAATAGCTATAGAAGTCGATATTTCACTGTTAAGCAATATTGCTACAGCTCCAAATAAGTTATTACCCAGATTGGTAACTAGTTACGTAATCGAAGATGCACTGAGGTGTTTGGTGGGAAAAGTGGTTACCGTAACAACCAGTTGTTAAACATTTGTTTTGTAGCTTCGAATATGTTACATCAGTACACGAAAATTGTGAAATTCGCGATCTGGTTTACATTTTTTGTGATCTAAGATTTGGTTGATTTTTTTGTCAAAAACGATTACTTTTTAAAGATAGAGTAGAAACTAACGACATTGTGTGCGATAATTTTCTAGAAAACATAAAGTATACGAGAGTGCAATTTTTTTATTCACAAAAGTTAAAAGAGATTGATACACATTTTTCAGATTGAACATACCCTGAAAAAGGTTTCTAAGTTAAAGAACACGTTCAGATGTAATTTGGCTTTTTTAGTTTTCCTAATTTTCTAAAACAGTATCTTTCTTCTTAAATGAAAATTTACGTGGCTTTCAACATAGGCACTTACCTACTTACCTACATTGCATGAAAGCGTTTAAAAAATAGATAAATGGGGAAATTACGAATGTATCAACCGAAAGCAATTTAATTAACTGTAAATTAATTGAAGAATAACAAAATTGTTTATCTCTAAACTTTCGTAAATTAGCCTCGTCTTCAAAAAGTGAAAAATGAAAGTTGTTCTTCTAATTACGCCTAAACCGGTGTTTGTTATGTAAAATTATAATAAACCTAAAAGTTATATGTACACGGGGCCATTTGTCATCAAGTTCTGACTTAAACTTAAGTACGATTCACATTGAAAAACGCGCGCGTATTTCGAAACTAGTCAAATCAAGATCGAAACGCCGCGTCCGTTCAGTAAGCAATTAGTTTTTATTTGCCAAGATTTAAAAAACAGCTTATAATATGAAATAAACTCTGAAAAAAGAAAGAAAATACATTGATTTGACACACATTACTACAACAATATCATTTTGAATAAAAATTTGTTCAAATGCACGTTCCGCTTGTGCGCACATTTTTTCTTTTTTTAGAAAAAAATACCATATAAAAACACTTTTAATTAAAATTGTTTTGTTTTTTTTCTATGTTAGACACAGATAGTGGAGGTCCCTTAATACATTCATTTGTTTTACACTTTATTCTAAGGTTTTACACTTACAATGTACTAAAATCTGAGATAGGATTTATTTGCGCCGGAGCTCGGGCATTTTTGCGCATACCTACGCCTTTATCAATATATAATTCTAAATTAATTATCTGTTAATCAAAACACCCTACTGGTTAGTTCACGCATTCTGAAAAGTTCCGTTGGTACGAGTATAAATTTCGACACAATTTTCCTTCCGTTTTTTAGATTGCTTCTGCGCAACGTTTGAGGTAAATCATACTTTAAATGTCGAATACAGATGCGTCGAAATGAATTGACGCAATTTTTTATGTTGGCTATTCCGGTTGCGTAAAGATGACTCGGATGTTTGATTTCGATTGTTAACACTCGATAAGTGGAGCGACAAACTTTCTTTTGGTGTTTATTTATATCTTATGTTATGGTAACGCTACACTTGAAGCGACAGATCTTTTAGTGCAGTTCGCGTAATATAACTTGAACCAAACCATAGACACTTGCGCACTTAACTTATTTATACTCAAAATTGCTACTGCGCAAGTCACGTGGTACTTAAATATGGGTCAAGTTATTTTCCGCGAATTGTGACGGTGCACTTGACGCGACCACTTGTGCTCTGCTATTTCATATGAATTCTATTAGAAATAATTTTGCGATAGTTTTTATCAATGCGTTTAGTGTTGTGTTACTTTATTTCATTATTACACCATTGTACCAACGCAGAACTAATGCTGGTAAACGTTCCCCAATTTTCCGACTTACACAAAGTTTTAATAAGAGATTTAATTCAATTGACATAAATGCCACTGGTCCCTTTACTTTTAAAAAGATGGTTTTAGATAGACTTTCTGCTACAACGTAAAGATAAGAATTCGTATTGTTTTTATATAGGTACCTTTGTTACCGCTGTCTATAAGTAACTAAAAAACAAAACCAAAAAAAAATACAAAAAAAAAACAAAAAAAAAACTTCTCGATGTAATTTGCTCCATAACTTGTGTAGTAGATTTACTTTACTTAAAATTACTTTATTACTTATTAATTACTAATTACTTTAAATTACTTACTTTAAGGATAATGTATGTCATTTTCAATGCGTATATGTATGTATACACTTGTGGTAAACGGTGTTGGTGTCAAATTTATTTATTTCATAGTTCAAACTACTTTAAATTATCTTTTAATTTGTCACTGTTTGTTTACTCAAATAAATGAAAAAAAAAAAAAAATTTTGCGTTCAATAAAAGTGGAATATACGCAATAATCAATAAAGAACTGAACACTCAATGTAAGTTGGAAAAACTTATGTTCAAATTTTAAAAATATCAACCGCTTTAAAATTCATAGAATCACAGATTAAGTGTCACTTGCATTTTAAGTAGTTCACACATTTAATGCTTTGCATAGTTACATAGTTTGGTGGCAATTGTCTAACTTACTGTGTTCCCGCCGTTATTTTCGAGGCTATTCTTTGATTATTTAGTATCGCCTGCCTGCGGGCTTATGGTAACAATGTAATTTCGTCATTATTGGCGTCAAAATCACTGCCCGAAGAACAATAATGATAATGCATTATACAAAATTAAACATCAGTTATGTAGGTAACTGTTATGGGGCAGAGTTATAAGCCTTAGGCAATTTTTTCTACTAGAATTAAAACTACTTTTACGATTTGTAAATTACAAACATAATAACTGTTTTAATTTTTATTTATTGCATTTTTATGTTATACCCTATTCACTAATTTGTTATCGAGATATTTAAATTTTTACTGACATGAAAAAATGCCTTCGTTTTAAGTAAATTGCCTACCCCTATATGTGTCAACCTATTTTTAGCATGAAAAAATATTTAAGTTATAAAATACTAGAGGCCGCCCGCGACTACGTGCAAAGTTTTTTTGCTATCCCTCGGGAACAATACTTTTTTTTCGGGATAAACGGTACCCTATATCCCTCTCAGTATACCCCTGAAAACGAGTATGTAAAATTTTATGATTTATCATCGGGCGTAACAAACAAACAAATAAATAAATAACTTTAACATGTATAATATTAAGTAAGGATTATTGGTATCATTTTAAATTCCGATAAATTGATTTTCAAATTATATTTTTATCTTAGAAATTCTATAGAAATATATCGGGTCATTTTGAACTACCATCCAAATTTCAAGGATGTGTCCAGTCCATGAAACTAAACAACTTTCTCTAAGAAACGTGTGTCAAATTTCGCCACAAAACTAAATTGATCACGTAATCTCTTTGATTTGTATGGATAGTCAATTTTTTTTACATATTTGGCCATGTGTTCCTTGGAGAAAGTTGTTCAGTTTCATGGACTGAACACATCCTCAAAATTTGGATGGTAAATACAAAATGACCCTGTAAATAGATGTAGCATAAAAAACACGATCATTATTTTTTAAGTTTTTCTCGTATTAATGTAATCTATGAGTTAAAATAATCTTAAGCAGGATGTTATGTTACTCGACAAACATTTTCTTTTTGGCCACCCATCAGACAAAATATAGGCCTGTGAAAGTTTTCACAAGATACCACCAAAGTGGGGTCCGTCACCAAACTCATACAAATACAATGTGTTACAAAAAAAAAACAATAAGTTGAATAATAGATACGGACTGTTAAACTGAACAACTTTTTCTATAGAACCAACTCCGAACTCGTGAGAAAAACCAGCTGTTACATTTTGATATTTTCGTTGTTACTGTTTGTATGAAACAGCTGATTTTTTTTCGCGATTTCAGAGTTGGTCCCATCCCACCTAATAGTAAAGTAAAGTTGTTCAGTTTGATGGTCCTTATCTACCATATTCGGCTTTAGGGGGTTTTTTTACACATTCTATTATCTTAGAATAATAACACCTAGAAGCCGTGTCCTCATATGCAAAGTGTGGCAACCTTAGAATAATAACACCTAGAAGCCGTGTCCTCGTATGCAAAGTGAAGCAACTAATACCAAGCCAGAATGGCTTAGTTTTCAAATTTATATCCTTCATACGTTAACTAATCGTAACTGAAACCCAATAATATAGTAACTTGTCTTATAAATGTGGGAAAATTGAAACTGTTTTGTACTTAATCAGTATGATTAGGGAATAATGTAGGATAACAATCTGAAAACGTAGCCATTTTAGCTGTTTTAGTTGCCTCACTTTTGACAGTGCGTTTTGTAGAGAACTATCGTCAGTAACTATTATCTAATCTGTGCTATCGTTCTAGGTGTTATTATTCTAAG
This sequence comes from Agriphila geniculea, assembly GCA_943789525.1. Classification (NCBI taxonomy): domain Eukaryota; kingdom Metazoa; phylum Arthropoda; class Insecta; order Lepidoptera; family Crambidae; genus Agriphila; species Agriphila geniculea. Next base: position 17,923,904 of record OX038886.1, read on the forward strand.
GTGGCAACTAATACCAAGCCAAAATGGCTTAGTTTTCTCATACGTTACCTAATCGTAACTAAAATCCAATAATATAGTAACTGATTAGTTAGGAGGTTTCCTAAATGATTGACCTGGAGAAGGGAATGGAGAATAAAAATTTGAAAACTGGGCCATTTTGGCTGTTTTAGTTGCCTCACTTTTGACAGTGCGCTTTGTAGAGAACTATCATTCTAGGTATTATTATTCTAAGACTATTATATTATAATCCCATTTGTTCTTTCAGGTGTCATCCCCCTGGCCAGCCACTGCGCAACTGGCGCAGCTCACAGCAAGTGCCCGTTCACCCCCACCCCCCGATCCGGACACCCCCCTCAACTTGAGCAAACAGCGCTCACCGTCGCCGGCGCAACCCTCCATGATGCTGCCCAGATTCGTGCCATACCCCCCCATTGACGAGAGCCCGCAGTATATGGGGAAAGAGGAGGAATATAACCCTTCTGTTAACAGTAAGTACATACAACCTCTATCGGCCCGCCGTTGCCCAGGGGCAACGGTCGCGCGTTCCTTATCTGTAAAGCACCGCCGTTACCTAGGGGACTCGGAAGTGACTCAGAGATCGCACGCCTTATTGTCTAGGAAATAGGGTTTAAAATTGAATGCAATGTTTTTGAATATGGAATTCGCCGGCGCTTAAAGGCCAAGCCACACAGCGGGCGTGGCGTGACGGGACGGGACGGCGACGCGACGCTGAGAAGTTGTAATGTACTAGATACTATGGACGACGTCACACAGGCCGGCGTGGCGCGACGGGTCGCGTCCCGTCTCGCCCGCCGCCGTCGCGCCGAGCGTGAATACAGATCGGAAGCGCGGCGGGGCGGAACGTAGGCGAGATCACGCCCGCAGTGTGAACTCCCGTCGTGCCCCGTCGCGCCGCGGCCCGACACGCCGCGCCCCGTCACGCCCGCTGTGTGGCTTGACCTTAACAGTTTTGGCGCATTTGTAACTTGGGGTTAAAGGGGTTGTATAGCACAGAATATATAGTAGGTACATAATCTAACGCCTGTAATACACCTCCGTCGCGAAACAATACCAGCGAAACCGCAATAGTTCCGCCATCACTTGTCTTCTATCGACGACGATATATGATGATCATGTCATCTGCATAGCGGTTTCGCATCATCATTTTCGCGGCGTATAGGTGTGCCAACGGTCTGAGCCGCGCGTGAATCGCGCGTGAAAGATGCATTAAAACAGGCTGTTTCGCACCTGTTTCACTTGTTGTACCTACAACTGAAAATTCATTGTGGAACATACCTACTGTGATTTCGCTGGTATTGTTTCGCGGCGGAGCCGGGCGGAATCGCGTGTGAAAGATGCGTTAGAACAGGCTGGTTCGTTCGCACCTGTTTCACTTGTTGTGCAACTGACAATTCATGGCGGAACCTACTGCGGTTTTGCGGGTCCTTCAGGTATTGTTTCGCGGCGGAGCCGGAGGTGTGCTACAGGCGTTATAGTGACATTTACGAATATGGAATTGTATTGCACGATAGTGGAAATTGTACATACGAATGTGTCCGGAGGCCTTAGGTAGAAGTATTGACTTAGGCGAAAATTCATCCGCATAATTCTCGGGTCTTATTAATAATGGTAGAGTTGTCCACTTTTCTTGGAGTCAACTAGACTGCCAAAGTCTGAATAACAGGCAATTTTCCTCAATATAAAAAATACTATTGCCATATTTAGGTACATACAACTAAGTAACATGTCGAATATAGAATTGTATTGTACGATTGTGGAAATTGTACGAATGTGTCCGGAGGCCTGGTAGAAGTATTGACTTTGGCGAAAATTCATCTGCATAATTCTCGGGTCTTAATTAACAATGGTCCAGTTTTCCACTTTTCTTGGAGTCAACTAGACTGCCAAAATCCTAATAGCAGGCAACTTTCTTAAATATAAAAAAAACTTTATACTTACCTTTATTTAAGTAGGTACAACTAAGTAACGTACCTACGCTACGTTCGTTAATCCATTATTATAAAATTAAAGTTTTTAATTAAAATAATTAAACACTTTCAAAAATAGTATAAAATAATTTATTATTTGAAATCAAAGCTAAGATTCAACATTGTAAAAACAAAACAAAAATGTGATGCGAGCAAAGAATTCTGAAAAATCTATGAATCATTTCATTGCGAACGATAGACGCACGAAAGTTCCAAAAATATGAGCCACTGTTCAATCAAACCATTAGAACTGAGTCCTCTCTTCTCCGTTTAAACACCGAAATATCTGTAAAAACAGACAAGGCCACAATTGAGTGATATATTATATCTTTCGTTCACACCCTTTGATCGTGGTGCCAGTGTTGAATATAAGACAGTAGGTTATAATAATATAATACATGTAGTTTGCTTGCTCTGTCACGGAAATTATTAGACTGAATTGTAACGTTTTGTAACTTATAATAATTGTACATTTGTGTCCACTTTAATTTTCATTTCGTATAGGTACGCGATGTAAATATTGATGAGGTATTTTTTTTATTAAAAGACCTAGTCAATAATGAAATCTTAATGACTTCCGGTGAGCTAATGCTATTGCCGATTTAATAACTGAGTGTCTGATTGATTTGCGAAATGTTTTTATAGAGCTAAGTACCTATATAATTAATAAGCACTGTTTCGGCATTTCAATTTAAGAAATATAACGTAATTAAATGGTAATATGTAATTACATTGAAATCAACTAATATATCAGTCACTGTCAGTAATCCATCACATCACAGCTAAGTCCTGAAAAGAAGCCAAGTCTCCAGAAAATAATTGACATAATCACGAAACCAAAACGTTAAAACAGATAACACAATAAATATCCGTAAAAGAGTTATATCTACAAAGTGGATATTCAGTAGTCCCATAATTTTAATACTTAAATAACAGATGCAAATGTTAGATAATCAATTCTAATGCATCGCCGTTGGAATTCGAGTGGTATTACAAAATATCAGAAACTAAAATAAACAAGGAATCTTTAGATAAATGGGAATTATGTTGAGATACGCTAAAATCGAGAAACGTCCCGTGTCGCCGCCAAACATTTTGATGTTTCACATTTAATTGCTAAATATAATTAATACGTTGTACTGAAACTGTTATACTCCAGTAAATACTGTGTGTAGGACGCAGGGGTGTAGTACTGTGTTTGTTATACAAAAGTTTAAAAATACTATCCTAATAAAAACATATTTTGCTACATTAAGATTTCTCAACAAAAAACATTAAATATTACCTACTGAAATCTGTTTATAAGGTCTTTTAGAGACACTAAACACTGTTCAAAACTAGCCGTACCTATGTACCATGGGCAACAGCGTCGCTTAACCACCGTTAAGGTTAAAATCGCTTGCACGCCGCGCCCGCTGTCACATACCTTTAGTTCGTGCAGGGGCGATACGCGCGCACACGCATTTTGTTGCAAACTGGTTAAGCGACGCTGTTGCCCATAGTACATCTAAAGGTATGTAGCACAAATTATTGGTGCGCTAGGAAATGCTCATGAAAATGTGTATGAGCGGTCACTCTCTTAACGAGATCGAGTTCAAATCAAAATCGAATAAAAGTCAAAACGTACCAATGTTTAGTCGATTTTGATCTGAGGGTTTACTACGCAAGTGTCATCGGCATCGCTATCGCTTTCATTTGACAGATGGATGTGACACATACTTACTCATTTTTGGAACAAATAAAAACTACCAAAGAAAAGTAGCAATGTATTACATCCATCTGTCAAATGAAGCCGGCAACGAAGTCGGCGACACTTGCGCGGTAGACCCACAGACAAGTTACTCCCGATCCCGACACGATCGAGATCGAGTTCGAATAGAGTAAACGTCAAACGGACACCGGTACGGTACGGTACTTTGGAAACCATGGATGGAGACCGTTTTCAACGTACCAAAATATCAAATTTTTGACGTTTATTCGATCCTGAATCCTGCACGCGTAGCATGACCAACATCGAGATAAGATTCGACTCAGAGAACAATGGCTTGTCTACACCGAAATGTTACTTTTGTCGGGTTGAGATCGAGATACTCATGCTCGCATTTACAACTAGTAGACTCGTATTGTTCTTTGTCGTGGCCTAATGTCAAAAGTCGACAAACACGAGCTTTTCTCTTCAACTGACATTAATTTGACAGTTGAATCAGAGAAACTTGTCTACCACCCTTTGAGTAGTCGAGAAGGTCGAGAGAGAATCACAGACTAATAAGAAGATTCGAAATAGTTTTTTACGTATTTTATTTTATATGAATCTAAATTTGGCAATAAAAATAAATCTAAATTATCCGTGCTTATATTTTATTCCTTAAAAACTTAAATTAAAATTATTTTGATACGTTGATTTTAATATTTCGTAATTTTCTCGTCATTTTACACAGATTACTAAATTAACAATTTCGTTAGTAGTCTGTGTTATCTTTTCAAAATACTCTCAATAAAAGAAAGGCAAACGAATTTATACATACATTTATACAGCTATATTTAATTAGTTTTAAGAGTTTAGCGTTGTGAAATCTATAGAAAGGAACGGTGCTTTATGAGAAATAAAGTAATTATTTTCTATTGGCAATATTATACTTCTCGAACTTGAGAGAGCTTGTCTACGGAAGAGAACGCTTTCTTGAGTGCCTCTTTAACTTAGAACTTAAAAAAAAATGAAAATCATGTTTAAACTAAATTATTTCGGATCAAATTAGATAATTTTGACGTTTATTGGTGTTGAAATAAAAAGATTACCTTTAAAAAACCCTTTTTTTATTAAAAGACATTAAAAGGTTTCGAAATTCTGAGAACGAGTCCCACCTGTCTGTCAAACTGTGCTCAGCAATCGAAAAGGTCGAGACGACAAGTCTTCGTAGACAAGAGTCTCGTTTGCTCATGCTACGCGTGCTGATGTGAACTCAATCCCGTCGGTCGGGCCGGTTTGGCCTGAGTTTGTCTGCACAAAATATATATGTGTGCGTGTACGGATAATCACGATTTATTCCGAGTGGCTTTTCTGTCTACTTGGTGCACACATCTAGTATAAACATAAGTTAAAGAGTTGCCACATGAAATTGAGAGATGCGACATCATGATGCAAGTGTACGTAAGAAATTAATTACAAAAGATACAATCTCGAGTGGATACTGTAACTGTGTATATCGTACCAGTTTTGGGATTTATTTTTATTGCTGCGTACGCGCTGATTATATTTGTTTGTGTCTTCTTAATGGGTCATCTCGAAATTAATGGAATTCTCCAAATTCTGGTCACATTGTTGCTTTTTTGGAAGATAGATTAGATTTTTTCGAGATTAAGGTAAATGGCTTTGGTGGAATTTATTTTCAGTGCTCAAAAATAGCTGTTTGTTTTTAATGGCCATTATTTTCTGGTCCAATTCTATTTTGATACCTTTTTCTTTCTAATACTGAGAGAGTCAAATTGTGGAGTACCCCCTTTCCTTTTTTAGTTCACTTATTGTATACTTATACGAGCTCCCATAAGTGACTTTCACTAGCTAGGCCCTAGCCATTAGGCTAGCTAGCTAGACCTAGGCTATTAGGCCTAGCCTAGCTCTAGCCGCGCGCATTGACGAATGAGCTGCAAGTATTTTGTTCCAGGAGTTCGATTCATGCCACAATTTGCATTTTTCCGAAATATTAAGTGACAGTAATAAGTATTTAGGTTTCAAGGAACTAAATCAAATTACCTAACAATGTTGTTCTATTTATCATAATCTACTTGTGTCCTAAATCAAGGTTCTTCTTCTTCTTCTTTTTAGTTTGGCAATCTACTCTCCTCTTTAGAGAGTAATTTTTGCCAGTGTCAAGTGTTGAATAGTTCAGTGGTAGATTGTATCAATTTACATTAAAATGCGGGTGCATCGCATTCCAATGCTGCTTGGAGGCTCCTTGGAGTATTTGGCACCAAGTATATCAAGACAGTTTACTCGGTAAGATCAGCCGAGGTAGCCACCACTACACAATAAAAGTCTCAGCTTCACACAAACAAGATCGCCCCTATTTCAATTATCGCACATATTATTCAGTTGCGTAGACACTTGTACCTACCACAAAACTGCACCAATTTTAAGACACAATATCCACTATGAATCAGTTTGCGAATAAATTAAAAGAACTCGACAAAATGGCGCCAAAAACTCCTAAATCAAGGTTATCAGTTCTAATAGGTAGGTACCATCGGTACCATCGTAAAAATTAATTAACGGCCACCAATTTGGCCATAGACGAACAAAAAGTCGCCGGATAGTTGGCGGACTCCCAAACCGAGTTGGTTACAAAATCGCGATGTGTCGTATCGCTTCCTTTAAAACAAGAGGATCGAGAGATGTGAAATAGATGGCGCTTTGGACGCAAACTTCCGCTCGACGTTAGGTACAGATGAGAGCAGAAGAGATTGGGATTGCAAAGAATTTCTGCTCAAACCTACTTGAATACCTATAGGTAGGTACTTACACATAACCTGTTTAGAAACTATATAGTGATAAAAAATATCGTTACAACCAGACTCATAATTTTCGCAACCGTCTTTCTAAGCAGTTGTGATTGTGACCCTGGATTGTTCCGATAACTTTGATCGCTTTAGATCTAGATTCTAAACTATAGTTTCAATAGTTGTCAATTATTACCAATCTACGGCTAGGTAACGTTTATAAGCTAGTTTTTTTAATGTTCTTAAACAATTTTTTAGAGATCAGTAAGGAGACATAAATTATTATATTTCAATTGTATGTAACATCCATATTGCTTTTCAAATTATCTTAGACATAAGCCCGGACAGAAAGAAAGTGTCTATGTAAAACAAGAACTTTGGGAATCAATAGACGGTTCTATTTGGGCGTAAAGAGCCGTTTACATGAGTCAAGCTGTTAAGTAGTAACTAAATGGGCAACTTAATTTTAAGTTAAAATTTAATAAAAAATCGTTCACACGGTTTAAATAGTAAGTAGCCAGTGTGCCCATTTTTGGCGATTGCAAAAGGCCATAATATCCGAATGCTGTACTTAAACCAGTAATATCTAACACTAATCTAAAACTTAAAACAGTAATATCTCAAAAAGTACTCATCCTAGATTGATGGTGTCTTTGAAGAAATCAAAGGTCTTAGCAAGATCTTCATTTTAGGAAACAGCTGTTAAAAAGTTTGTCATCTAAAATAAAGATATAACCAAGACCTTTCATTTCTTTAAAAACACCATCAATCTAGAATGAGGACTTTTCGAGATATTGCTGTTTTAAGTTTGACAAATGACAGCTGTCAAACTTACAACAGCAATGTCTCGAAAAGTACTCATCCTAAATTCACGGTGTCTTTAAAGAAATGAAAGGTCGTAGTTAGAGCTTCATTTTAGATGACAAACTTAAATTTGGCAGCAGCCATCTAAAATTAAGATCTAACCAAGACCTTTCATTTCTTCAGAGACACCATCAGTCTTCTTAGACTTTTTGAGATATTTCTGTTTTATATTTGACAGGTGACAGCTGTCAAACTTACAACAGCGAAAAGTCTCGAATAAAGTCGATTCCCGATTTAATCCCGACTACGGTCCATATTTCCCCAAATCGGGAGAAATGCCGAAAATCGTCAGCAAGTGACAAGTACAGCGCGTGGCCACGCCCATAAGGGGGGCATTCGGTGCGGGCGGCGCGGTTACTTGTCCAAAAAATAGACTAGAATTTATTTACTTATTAACTTGCCCACTTAATGGCCAACTTACTACTTACTACTTAATTGGCTGTTTACACGCGAAAATTTAGTTGGTCGCCAACTTAATTTTAACTAAATTACTTAATAGCTTGACTCGTGTAAACGGCTCATTAGGGCTATCTCCATTTTGACGACTTAGAATAATAACACCTAGAAGCCATGTCCTCGTATGCAAAGTGAGGCAACTAATACTGAGTCAAAATGGCTCAGTTTTCAGATTTATATCCTTCATACGTTACCTAATGGTAACTAAAATACAATAAAATAGTAACTAATCTCCTAAAGGTAGGGAAATTAAAACTGTTTTGTACTTATTAGGTATGATTATGTAATAATTCGCACTCAGTTGGTTGCTATACATGGCTACGATTCGGCTCCTTATGAGTCTACCTCTGGAATCCCACAAGGTTCAAATTTAGGGCCCCTTTTATTTATAATGTTTGTTAACGACCTATTAGAATCTATAACGTCCAGTTGTGTAGCACATGCATGTTTTAGATTAACACTTGTCACTTTCATGAATCACTGTTTTATGTAAACGTTGTGTACAATATTCATTTGAATTCGATTTAAATGTGAAACCCCTATCTTAGCTCTTTAAAAATGTGTGAAATTGTATTCTGTAGTTGTGCCTTTAAATAAATAAAATAAAAAATAAAATAAATGGACTATAAAAATCAGAAAACAGCGCCATTATGGCTGTTTTAATTGCCTCACTTTTGACAGTGCGCTTTGTAGGGAATTATCGTTCTAGGTGTTATTATTCTAAGTTTGACTATTGCAGCCGACTGTACTTTTCGGCGTGTGACTTCGTATCACCGCATAGGATGTTATAAATTATCTAACAGCGTGTCAAATTAATTCGCGGAATGCGAAGCTTTGAATGGTGGATGTTTCCGTACGTATATTAATTGTCCCGCACTTGTCGGTGAATCCGTCAAGCTAAATGTTAGCGGATACGAAACTGACCCACATATTCCCCGCCATTTTAGTGTTGCCTCGATTCGATCGTTTATCTGCGTGTTCTGCTATAAATTACAGTCTTTTTCGGCGAGATTTAAAATATCGATAGCAATTAGCGGTCTTCTTGTGAGCTTTCTTCAGTTATTGCAATATGGTGGATTTCTTTTAACTCTTTTAAATTAACCGGCACAGTTGTATTGATTGTGATCTTATAACACTTTTTCGGAAAAACGTGTGGACTTAAGTAATTTTAATTAGCTTATGTTTAAATGTCTTCGATCATTTAAATGATCACACAAATACTAACCTAACCTAACCTCAGTATTAGTAAATGCTCACCAAATCTTCTTAGGCGGTTTTTTTGGATTTGGTAAGCATTTACTAATTTTGAAGAACAAAATTTTTTTGGTATGCTAAAGTACCTATTAATTCCCATTTTAATTGCCGAATTGAATTTAACTTTAAAATACTTATTTTGATCTTTTTACTTACTACATTAAGACCAAAAAGATAGAATTCCAAGACATGTCACGAATTTTTCGGATTTTTATATTGTCTCTCTCGCCTCACTTCCCTAAACCGAAACATTCTTTATGCATCACATTAGTATGCGTATGCGCACGAGATTTGTTTAGTATAAATGCGTTGTAATGACGTCGCAGCCATTTGCAAGAGGCACTAAAGTTCGATTTATTTTCGTTTTATTCTATAAAATCACTATTATATTATATATATTATAAATATGTTGGTCTTCCGAGATCCTATTTGCTTGGATAGTTGGTCTCGAAAATAACTAGGATTAATATCATTAGTATTCGTAGATTAGTAGTTAAATAAGTTCAATGTTAATTTATTCAGTATTTTGTGTTTATTCATATTTACTGGACTGATTTTCCAAACGAGCATCGATACATAAATAAGATGGAGTAGGTAGGTAAGATAAGTCATATTAGGTTAGGTAATAGCAGAATATTATATACAAATGCCGGCATATAACTTGCAAGAGAAAGTTGAGACAAAAGATGCGCAGTAGCTACAAACACCAAACTCCGCGCATCTTCTGTCTCAGCTTTGTCTTGCCAAGTTACGTGCCGGGCGGTATACCTACTTACCTAGTTCTTTATTAGTAGGGAAATAAAAGTACCTATTCACTGTCTTGTTAAAAAGTACCTACCTAAATAGGGTATTTGACAACATTGAAAATATACTACAAATTGTGGTCATCCTAACAGATATTGGCGTAAATAAACATATTTAACTATTTTAAAGACTAAATTAAGTCTATTAATTGATTAATTTCACCTAGAAAAATGCATTAATTTTTGTTTTTTTTTCTGTGGCGAAAACGCTCTAAGATGATTGATGACGTCACTTGCCTGTAAATAAATATGGCTTCAGGCGTTTGACACGACCATAGACTAAGGATCCGCGATTGATGGCTGTCAAATGGCTAAGGATATTACAATGTTTACAGGCTAGTGACGTCAACAAGTCACGTGTCCAGCGCCATAGTGTTTTTGGCGCGGTTTTAAAATTGTAAACTTTAACACTGTTTTTTTAATGAAATATTTATTTTTCCTGAAATATCAATGTGGTACGCTTATTACGTAATAAGGAATAATTTAAAATGGTTTTCCAAAATTAGTCAAATAGCCTATGCCTAGCCTATATAGCCTGTATTATGATGAGGAATTTAGGTCATGTAGGTAGGTAAAACAGAGAAAAAAAATACATTGTAAGTAAGTAATAGAATAAACTTATGACCGACAAAATTAGGAAGAGGCTCTTTCAGTGAAAAATACACGCATATTAACGGTCTGTTTATAAGTTCTGGTTAATTTTCAATGTAAATTACTTGGCACATATTTCTTAAAGTGATAGATAACCGTAGAAAGCAGTGAAAAAAGCATTAAATAGAGTAGGCAATTCACTTAAATCTCCGCGTAAGAAATTATGCATGCTAAGAATAAAATTAAAATATAATCATAAAACTACCGATTATCATTTTACGTGTCAAATTAATATATTACAACTCTGCTCATAAAAGTTACAAATTCCAAATATTTTATGTGAAACTTAATTATAATCTGGCCTAATGAATATGTTGCCATAAAAATATTTTAACTGCCGCACTATAAATAAAGATATCTTTGAGTTACAGCTGTTGGTTTGAATTAGTTAGATAAAATAAATCGGATTTAGTTAAGCAAAGGATTAAATCAAACTCAATACTCGCTAAGGTAACTTCTTGAATAAAATAGCAGCATAGGTGTTGTAGGTGTGATTCCAATAAAATAAAATAAAGTTCTCGAGACACAAGTTGCCACAAACGTACTTGGTTTATTTCCGTAGAACAGAATAAATAGGAAACAGTAAAAATGTTGCCAATAGAGAAAAAATATAAAAAGTTGCCAGCTACTGAAATTTTATTAAAAATAAAAATGTTGGTTATTCGTTTATATCATTTAAGACGTTTGGCTACTTTTTAGATCAACTGTAGGTTCTGACCCCAAAATAGCTATAACAAACACTTTTCTCATTCACCATCTACGAATGACTCAGAAGTTTTTTTTACTGAGACAGGGCTGAGCAGCACACTTTTTTATCCTTTTCATCTCTCTTCTGTAGGGGAGAGTAGGGTATTACCGCGCGGTTGATAATCTCGTGCCCCTTGGTTTCTCGAAAACTATCAACAATATGCACCTGCAATAACAGTCAAATCTTAGCTCTAAGCACCTCTAACCTCACCCGCACACCATCAATTTCCGCCAAACAACCAGAGCGGAAGGCCGCGCTCTTTTAGTTTTTCCACGCACACGATCCAATTTTTTCTAATAATTTAATAAGAGCTGAGTCAATCAATATTACTTAATGAGTAATAAACTACATACATTTATAACGTAAAAATGATGTAGAATTTGTGTGCAGAATTAATAAATAAACATGATTTTCATTTTTCCCATACGCTGTAGTGATAGTTACCAGTTTATTGACAATTTTAATTAGAGGCGCGGTTTTATCAGACCCAGCACGAAGTTACCGACCTAGGGGCACGATAGTATCAGACCAGTTTGATAATATCGCGTTTTCCCATTTTTTTGTTTTTAACTCCTTGTTTTGTTTTGATGATTTTGAAGGTTTGTTAGCGTAGCTAGATAAATTCTCCACCTATAGTCATATTTAGTTTTTATTTTAACCCAACCTGAGGTTAGTTATATTTAAGCTTCGTACAGACTGAGGCGAATTCGCTCGCGCCATGTGGGACGCGAATCTACGCGATTCGCTCGCTCGCGTAGCCTCCCACACTGAGGCGAGCGAATCGCGCGCGTCATTGGACGCATTCTGTCAGACAAATCTTTGAGTCATCGATCGCCATAGAGTAATTTTTAACCATGTAAACCATTGTAATCCACTTAGAGCATACAGAACGGGAGTTGGCATATACAGGCACCCCCTTTCACCAAAGTACATGACCAATTTGGTCGTGTCAGTTTATAAAAACTAGTTGGTCGCGAACACTCGCCATTTTGAAAGACTACATATCGCCGAACGCAGCTCCGCGAAAATGGTGAATTGTGCGGTGATATTGTGCAAAAGGCGATCTGAAACTTCAAATTTTAATAAGGATGGGTTTCCTTTCACACGTAAGTATAATTTTATTAACAAACTATAATATAATCACGAAGAAAACCCAGTTTGTTTAGTAAAGCTAACGACAGAGAATGCGATAGCAAAACGATACCAAACACCATGGTAGAAGTCTTAGTGCTGTGACAAAGTTAAAGAAGACGAATGAACGAAGTCAAAGAGAATGAATGTGATCTGATCAGTAGATAAATTTTTGTCTTGATTTCAAAAACACAAGTGATTTATTGAATTTTTAGATTTCAGGCATTAACAAATCACAATGCTATTTTTATATTAAGATAATTAGTAGAAGAAACACTAGAAAAAATACGGTTGTCTATATTTATCTAGTGTTTTTTCTATTAAATTGAAACTTGTGCGATGGTATATTTATGTATGTATATCATCATTTATTTCACAGATTTCCGAATGATCGCATAATTGTTTTTCTAGGGTAAGATGAATATTGAAACAATAACATTTATAAAATATATTTTTCTCACTTATGCTCTGAAATGTTATCATTCCATTTGAAAAAAGAATGCGGGGCGTTCAACATTGGGGGTCTCATCCTTGGGGGTCTAGTTCATCACATTATAAATTTGAAATTCAGCGCAGAAATGAATTTCAATACTTACTTCCCAACGTTCCAACTTCAAAACGGTAGAACTCATCAGCTAGCATTATTTTTTATAAAACTTTATGGTTGCATGGGAGCCCCCCTAAATATTTATTTTATTCTGTTTTTAGTTAGTATTTGTTGTTATAGCGGCAACAGAAATACATAATCTGTGAAAATTTCAACTGTCTAGCTATCACGGTTCATGCGATACAGCCTGGTGACAGACAGACAGACAGTCAGGCAGCGGAGTCTTAGAAATAGGGCCCCGTTACCCTTTGGGTACGAAACCCTAAAAACAGAAACAAATGTTTTCGCATAACCGAGCCTTAACACTCTTTATGTAGAATAAAATTTAAATAATGGTCACATTCATGATTCCTTCAAACTTTAATGATAAAGATTGTTCACCCACTGAATTTTCAAGCGCGTAAAATTAAAAAAAAAGTGTTTTAAAGTTTTCTTTATCAATTTTAAATTAAAAAAAATAGCCAAGTGCGTGTCGGGCCACGCGCAGTAAGGTTCCGTAGTTACCTTATACTATCTATTTTTCGTCTGCAAAAATAACTTGGTTTTTCAGTTATTTTTGCAGACGAAAATCAATTAAATAATCAGTTAAATAACTGATTATATATCTCGTTCAAACAAATTGTTGTTGAAAGTGTTAATTAAGATCTAAAGATTTTTTTTTTTTAGATTTTTGACTCTTTTATTTTAAAAGTTAGAGGGGGGCACACATTTTACTACTTTGGCAGTGTATATTATCGTTCAAACGGTTGACTTTGAGAAAAAATAGTCTAAGGAACCTCAATGACATTTTTGAACACCTATCTATAGACTTTTATATAGATGCTTTTTTTTTCAGTTTCAGTTCCATGTAGATATGAGCGCCGATGGGTAAAAGGCCGGCGGCGGCGCGCCGACTTTTTTGGGTCGGCGGCGGCGGCGCCGTCGGCGGCGTGACCTCAAAATTGTATTTTTTATTTATTGATAGGAAATAATAAAAAGACTTAGTTTATCCATCAGAAATACTTGTTTTTGTTAGAATTTAAAAAACACACATCATATTAGTAGCACTTCACCCACTGCTGGGCATAGCCTCCCCCAAAGGTACAAATATCGGTCTTGCGCTGCTTTTTCCCGCGACCTTCACCAGATCGTTGGTGCACCTTGTCGGGGCCTACCCACGGAGCGTCGTCCGGTGCGCGGTCGCCATTCAAGAAAATTTCCTCCCCAACGGCACTCGATTCCTCTCACTCACATGAGTCTCGCTCACTGCCACTTCAGCTGAGCAATCCTTCGAGTGATGTCGGTTACTTTAGTTCTCCTACGGATCTCCTCATTTCTGATTCGATCACGCCGAGCATGGCTCTCTCCATTGCGCGATAGGTGACCTTGAGCCTTCTACTGAGACCCATAAGTAAGCGACCACTTTTCACTGGTAACACACCCTGGTCATAGACTTTCGTCTTGAGACACTGAGGTAAGTTGACGCGAAGCGTTTTCGAAGCTTTCCGAATGCTCTCTCTTGAAGTTGGACTTATCTAACTGGACTGACTAGAAGGGTGGACGCCAGCGAAGCCAGACGGGTGATCAGTCACCCTGGTCGGGACTATTTCACCCATTTCCCCAAATCCACAGAGGGGGAGGCGGGTTATCATTTACCCCACCGGCGTCGGACCCTCGAACCTACCTGTTCACTTACAGTACCTACTGAGTTGATTTATCGTTAACTGCCTCCTCTTCCTTGATCCTCTTCCTTAAGCTTGTCCGCTCCAAAGAGCTCCCAGTGCAGTGATGCGTACATCGGGCATTCTGCCATGAAGTGGTAGCTTGTTTCTTCTCTTTCTTTGCATTGCGGGCAGATGGGATCCTCTGTCCGTTTAATCACAGACAGATGTCTGTTTAGTGGACATTGTCCTGTCAGTACTCCTACAATCGTTCTTATATTTCTTCTGCTTCGTTTCAGCAACTCTCTAGTTTTCTTCTTGTCAACTGATTTGATGAAGATCTTAGACTGTCTACAGTCTTTTTTTTCATCCATCGTTGGTTGGTTTCTTTGATTGTTCTAATTTCAATAATGTTCTTAGTGATTCTATGTGCGATTGGCAGCCTTGGTTCAGGGCCAATGAAAGGTTCATCACCCTGTCCTGGCTAGTTCATCGGCTTCCTCATTGCCTTTGTTACCTTCGTGTCCAGGTACCCAGGCAATTTCCACCTCAGCCAAGTTTGCAAGTTCCTGAATGCTTTGTTTGTATTCCTTCACCAAGGCTGAGGTAGTCTCTGTTCTGTTAAGGGCTTTGATGGTAGCTTGACTGTCGCTATATATTATTATTTTTCCTACGTTATGGTTGCTTATCTCACTTTTAATCATGTGCGCACACTACAGTATCGCGAATACTTCTGCCGCGATACGCTGGCGTATCTGCCCAGATTGAAAGTAGCTCTTTTAGTGTTGGGTTTAGCTATGTATACCCCAGCTCCGGATAGCTTAGTTGATTCTTTTCTTGACCCATCAGTGTAGCATACTGCGGTGCTATCCAGATCGTCTTGTTCTAGGTTCCAGTCTTCTCTAGATCTGATGCTTATTCTGTACTTTTTGTCAAATATCCTTTCCTTTTTAATTAGGTCATTATTAACCAGTATCATAGAAAGGTTTTCTTCGTACTTCTTCCCTATTTCTGCGTGACCTTTGTTAGTGTGCCTTCCTATCCATAGGTTAGTGCTTTTCAGCTTAAACCATGGTTCCGTAGCTCTCTTTTCGATTTCAAGATCTATGGGACTAAGGCCTAGTATCATTTCTAAGGCGGCCGTGGGAGTTGTTCTCATGGCTCCTGATACCATGATGCTAGCTAGTCTTTGTACTTTTGTGAGTTCTTTTTTGTTGTATTCTAGTTGTGCCTTATGCCACCATACTAATGCTCCGTGGAGAATTCTCGGTAGGATGATTGCCCTATAGATCCATTGGATACGAACATAGGTATACGTAATAGTCACCAACTTCGAGTGTAGTGTATCCAACATGAACTGGAGAGGGTACAACATGGACATTCGACATGATTTTCGTCTTCTAAGACCCACTCTTTGGGAGACACTACGGAGATCTTCGAGCATTGTGTTCAGGTCTTTCATATGGTCTCAGCCATAAGAACTATATCATTGACAAAACGACGGTGTGTTAGGCACTGGCCACTGATGTTGATTCAGAGTCCAAGAGCTTAAAGATCTTCTCCAACGCAGCTGTGAACAGTTTCGGAGAAATAACGTCTCCTCTCCCTGTCTCACACCTCGCTGTAGTTGGATGGGGTTTCTGCTCTGATTCTGTACTAATACCTCAACACCTCGATATTCCTACCTGTAGTTCATTTGGCACCTCTGGAGAGACTGCAGCACTGCCTAGGTTTCAATCGAATCAAAGGCTTTCTAATAGAACGAACGCCAAGTAATAGTTCAAAATTCCAACAGTAACTGTGTTTATTACACTTTAATTATAATGAAAGCAAAGACACTAATTTCATCTAAGTAGTTTCGTTTTAAAACGTCCACATTTTGTTCTTCTAATGTGTAAGGCGTCTTATCCTACCATAACAAGTATAACAACAATCTCGTTCACACTGATTCATTAAATCTTTCCTATCGCTCGGCGCGCCGTTGCATTTTCGCGGCGGCGGCGGCGTGGGAAAATCGGCGGCGGCGGCGGCGCGCCGGCGCGGCGCTCATATCTAGTTCCATGTATGGGGAGCCCCCTTTAATCTTTTGTTTTTTAGGCTTCCGTAGCCTAAATGGCAAAAAACGGAACCCTTGTAGATTCGTCATGTCTGTCTGTCTGTCTGTCTGTCTGTCTGTCTGTCCGTATGTCACAGCCACTTTATTCCGAAAGTATTAAGACTACACAGTTGAAACTTGGTAGGTAGATGTATTCTGTTAACCGCTTAACGAATTTAGTATAAAAATAAGAAAAATAAAAGATTAAGGGGGGGCTCCCCATACATGGAACTGAAACAGAAAAAATTTTTTTTCATCAAACCAACACGTGTTGTATGTCTATAGATAGGTCTTTAAAAATGACATTGAGGTTTCTAGGAAAACTTTTTCTCAAAGTCAACCGTTTGAAAGATATTCACCGCCAAAGTGGTAAAATGTGTCCCCCCCCCTTTAACTTTTGAAATAAGAGAGTGAAAAATCTAAAAAAAATATATGCTGTAGATCTTAATAAACACTTTCAACCAAAATTGGTTTGAACGAGATATAGTAATTAGTTTTCGAGATATAGCACATTTTTCAAAACCGCAAATATAACTTTGTCATTCATACCAACACTGTGAAAATCAAAGTTATTTTTGCAGACAAAAAATGATAGGGGGTATTAAATATGGTATGGTATAAGGTAACTACGGAACCCTATGGCGCGTGGCCCGACACGCACTTGGCCGGTTTTTTATTTTTGTGTAAATATCGTAAATCGGTTTACAGAATATATCTACTTATCAAGTTTCAACTGTGTAGTCCTAATACTTTCGGAGTTAAGTTAAGTTGGCTGTGACATACGGACGGACGGACGGACAGACAAACATAACGAATCTATTAGGGTTTAGTTTTTTGCCATTTAGGCTACGGAACCCTAACAAGCAATTTAAGGTTCAAAATTCATTGGAGATTTTTGACAGTTTTGTATAGCTTGATGTGCTGCTGACTGTACATAGACACTTGTAAATAAATGATTACATTATTAGTCACATTTATTTTCTTTTTTGACAACCTACACACCTTTTCACTTGCATCTTGCGCCAACACTCACTATCGGAATTTCATTTCTGTACATTATTTTAGGATAAAAGGGCAGAACGATGTTTTAAGTATGTTATTAAACAATTATTTGTAAGCGTATTTTAGTGATTGTTGGTGCAAATCACAAAATCAAAATGAAGACATTAATTTTTTTTGGTCGTAATCATAATCACTCATCTTCAAATCAAAGCTTCTAATCATTCAATTTCATCGGTCTTTTTATGTCCCATCACTAACCTTAACGCAAGGGCAAACTTATTTATGTCGGTTAGTTTGGCGCTGCCGTCTACGTGATCTGTCAGAATTTGTACTAAGGTGGTTAGTTCCGAATTTGACCACCTGCCAATATAACTTTGTGGTCATTCTGTTTATGTGTGCGTGTGTAACAATATGACTTTAAGCTTCAAAAGTGTGCGTGAATATGAAGTTGTGTGCTGTGCGTGTGTACCTCGTCTCCCCCCAAAATCGGTGAACAAATTCTAGTGTAGGAGAGCGCTCTTGCTTACTCCCGTTCTGTATGCTCTAAGGTAATCCAGCAGGCCTACCGCCTTGCTTAAAAAGCTTTCAAATTGCTAAAGTTTAGACGTCAGTGCACTGTCCGTCCTTGTCATCGTGTAATGATATGACAAGGACGGATAGAGTATAGCTATAGATTTCGCTTTGGCTATCGCTTTGAGATAGGCGGTCTGGCTGCCGGACGGAACGGGGACGGCAGCTAGACCGCCTATCTCAAAGCGATAGCCAAAGTGATAGCAATGCTCTATCCGTTCTTGTCATATCATAACACGATGACAAGGACGGACAGTGCACCGACGTCATAAGCACATGAGTAAAGAGAAGGACCAGAGACAAAGCTTCATACAACCGCGTGAATCGGTTGCACTACTACAAGCACGCGGGGCATGTCTGCGACTGCGTGTCCACTGGCCGCTTGTCGCGTACGCGGAAAAACCGGAAAAAACCTGTTTTGACAACTGCAGCCAGTGGACAATCTCAGGGCATCATTTGTTTTGTTAGTTGCAAGTTTGAATTTCACGTTCTTAAGAAGCTTTGTCTCTGGTTCTTTTCTTTACTCATGTGTCATAAGTAAGTCGCGACAGTTGACGTGATAGTAACGTGGTAGTGTTGTGAAAACAACTTAATTAAATAAAACACTATTTATGCAACTAATTTTATATTTTCAATCTCAATTGATACAATTCAATTTTTTTCTAAACCGACTTTATTTCATTGAAAAAAGACAGAACGATCTTTCAATCTAAATAAAGAAAATTGTTTTATTCGATTTATATCTGATTGTATAGTAGTCAAATGAACAGATAGTCAAATTTTTTTTTAATCAATGTAATATTGTAATTTATATCACTAATATTACGATGCTTCTGAAAAATATGTTGAATCCCATTTATTTGAATCTAAACCTTATTTAGATATAATATAAAGGTTTAAATACCTTAGTTACAATATTGCATTACATTACGATACACATTACAATACATCACAGAACATTATTGAATATCAAAATGTCATTAGTGTTAAAATCGATGGCTGAATCGTAGTTCCATTTTTCACCAAGATGCTTTGCATCGCAACTACGGAGCGAACGGAGGTCGAAGTTTCAATGCATACGCAACGGGATCTGGATGGGACGGGGCAGGCACGGGGTGGTGGCGTACCGGCGACCGACGGGGTATTTTCCGTCCCGTGCGTGCCACGTCCGGGCCCTGTCACTCCTGCCTCCGCTACGTACGCATGCTCCTATACATTTTGTATAAAACGATGTTTTTTCCGCCCCGTCCGGGGTTTTTCCAGTTACGTATACAAATATCTTAAGAAGTTGCAACGCTCTGACGTTTGGAACGGGAAAGTTGTGTAAATCGAACGTCAAGCTCTAATGTTTGGAACGCGCCGTTAGATCTTTGGTTGCACTTGGAACGCAACCCTATCGCGCGAATCGCGCGCGATTCGCGGGCGATTCGCGTTTTTGCTGCAACTCGTACGACTATTCGCGCCAATGTGAACACGTCCATACAAGTTAGCTGACGCAATCGGCGCGAGCGAATCTGGCGCGATTCGCTCGCCTCAGTCTGTACGAAGCTTCAAATTTCCTTAGGGGCTCGGCACCCTGATTATCTAAAAAGAAACTATTTAGTGACCGGTTTCATTCCACATACATTGCTACTTTTCTTTGGTATGTTTTTTTTTAATCCGAAAAGAAGTAGCAATGGATCACTATCATCTATGAACTGCAACCGGTCGCTAGGTGGTTTCTAATTAGATAATCAGCCCGCGGTAATACCCAACTCTCCCCTATGTGTTAATTTCATATTTTTCTTTTCTATTCTATTCTGTGGCTATAATATTTCCCACTTCCTCTTTCATCACACAATCGTCGGTAGTTAAAGCTTTAATTCCCGTTTAAGTACGAGATTTGTCTAACTACGGTAAGCTCGTCTTAACGATTGTTTTACTACCGGGATTCAGTAAAGTAATTTACAATCAACCGAGGCGGCATCCACTGGCGATCACAAAGTTACATCCTAGATTTTATAGCTAGTTTTATTGTAAGCACGCAATTATTAATACACAAGGGATAAGGACAGGACAATTTCTACTTTATGTTTGTGATTGCTTAGTATTGTCAGACGAGAAAACGGGCGGTCAAAAGAATTCAAATTTTCTATTGATTGAATATTGAAATGAAATTGTAATCTCATTACAGTACTAGGCACGTATCTTGAAATTTTTTCGACAGAGTGGCGATAAGTTCGCGCATGTGCTCTTGTGAGCGACCAATAGCGCGCGTCCCTCTCCCGCCGCCCGCGCCCCTCACCGCTATACGCGTTTCGCGCAATCCCCACCCGATTTCAAGTTATATGCCTCGTACTGTACCCTAGCTTGATTCTAGCGTGAGTGAAATAAATCATAAATACCGAACTTTTATTGCATACAATAGTACACCGACTTAAAGAGTTGTCATTTTTTTCAACTCTTAATTTTTAAGGGCGCCACTTTCTATGCAAATACGTCAAAATCACAAATTACTTGGCATTATTGCCAAGACTACCTATATTTTGTTGTATGAAAAATTTTTTTCATTTTATTTAATTAATTTTACCTAATCTTTCTGGCCAAGATGTATGTGCTTGTAGTCATTACAGACCCTGAGACTAGAAAGCTTAGGTACTGTTTGCTGCCCATTCACATAAAATACTGTCTTATTCAGACAAATGATATTTCTATTCCAAAAATAACCATAATCAAAAAACAATTTTTTTTAATATTTAAAAATGACTTCTTTTTATTAAATTCCAAGTAAAAAGTATGAACTAAAATGGTCCTTCGCACCGGAATTTTCTAAATCTCTTATATCGTATTTTTACTGCATTCCATAATAAATCTAGTTAGGTGTGTGCTTGTACTCATTAGATACACTGGACCGAGACTAGAAACATACTGTTACCTGGCTATTCGTTAATACTGTCTTATTCATAAATTACTTCTTTTTATTAAATTCCAAGTAAAAAGTACGAACTGAAAATGGTCCTTCGCACCGGATCGTTCTAAACCTCTCTTTCTTGTCGCAGCATCATCGTGGAACCAATCACCCCAAGAGGAAGTAGACAAAGCTAAACTGGTCCGCCAGCCTCGTCGAGATGACGCCGGCAAACCCCACATCAAAAGACCCATGAATGCCTTCATGGTATGGGCTAAAGACGAGCGCAGGAAGATCCTGAAAGCTTGCCCTGATATGCACAACTCTAATATATCTAAGATCTTGGGTGCGAGGTGGAAGGCCATGTCGAACGCAGAGAAGCAGCCTTACTATGAGGAGCAGTCGAGACTGTCCAAATTGCATATGGAGAAACATCCTGATTATAGGTGAGTTACAAGCTCTTCCGGCCTTATTAATAAACGAAAAGTAAGTTTACACCTGGAGCCCAATCGCGCTAATTTACAACGATAAAACCAAAACCAAATCGTTACCGCTTGAGTTTTGTTTACAGAAAAATACTCGCTTTAATTATGTTAAAATTGTACAAAGCTGTGCCTAAGGAGCCTAGAATGACAATCTCGGACAATTTAAATGAAAATTCTTAAGCTAAACCAAAGATTTTTAGGTAAATATAACCTCAATGACAACGTAACGGTTTTGGTTTTATCGTTCAGAATTAGTGCGATTGGGCCCCTGGTTTATCAAAAAATTTGGCTTTGCAATTTTAATCCTTACGTTTGACGTCTTAAAGCGTGATATTCCTAAGCAAACTTTTTGGTTAAACTTGGTGTAAACTTATAATCCTTGATTATCAATAAGGGAGTTGCACATTTATTTTGTGAGTCATAAATTTTTTCAGTATGATATCAGCAAAGAACTAAAGGATATAGTATACAGGATGTTTTTTTCCTTATTGATTTTCGGGCAGTGACAGTTTTCCTGTAGAGTACCTACTACAGCAGTGTGATTTTTTAGAAGCATTTTTTTTTGCTCTGATTCCCATAGACAAAGTTTTTCAGTTTGACGGACTACAGTCATATTACGGCCGTAATTTAGCGGCGTAGAACGTTGTATTATGTAAAATTGTAAACAATACGGCGCGCCGTATTGTTTACATATAGGCAACGTTCTACGCCGCTAAATTACGGCCGTGATATGATGGCACCGTCATTCTAGGAAACCCTAGCATTAGCCACACCTCATTTGTAGAGTGTTCAAAAAATCAACTTGTAGACTGTAGTAGGTGGTGGTGGTACCTACAAAAAAACTATACTAGGTACTTGAAAATGAAAATTTTAACCGCCTCTGTGGTTCGCCCACCCGTGTAAGACACAGGGGTCCTGGGGTCGCTTCCCAGGGGGGGTACAATTTGTACTTTTTGGTTGGTAGTAGGGCACATGAGTAAAGAAGTGAGTAGGGCTTATTTCAATTCCGCCTGGCTAGCTACCACCATTTACCTAAATGTGACGCCACAACAACAATTTCAAAATTGTTGTGTTTCGGCAGTTAGAGGTAAGATAGCCAGTTCCTCAGTGATGAGGATTCCGGGAGTAGTGCGCTTCCACCTTCGGCCTTATCGTCACTTTACATCAGGTGAGGTGAAGGCCAAGCACTATCTCGTTGTGCATAAAAAAACAACAACGCGCACATGTACCATGAGCAACATCGTCGCTTAACCACTGCTAAGGTTGAATAAAATCGCTTGCACGCCGCGCTCGCTGTCACATACGTTTAGTTCGTGCAGGACTTGTACTATTAGTTATTCTGTGGTGCAGGGGCGATACGCGCGTACACGAATTTTGTTGCAAACTGGTTAAGCGACGCTGTTGCCCATAGTACGTCTTACAGACTGTTGGCGTAGAATAAGATTTTCAGCAGTAGCCTTTGGTTAGAATCTTATTTAAAACCTTAATTTCGTAAAAGTGAAGTTCCTTCTTAAAGAAAAAAAATTAGAGATAAGTATTAAGAAATTCTCCTTCGTTTCCAGGTACCGACCTCGACCAAAGAGGACTTGCATAGTAGACGGAAAGAAGATGCGGATATCGGAATACAAGAATCTAATGCGCTCGCGCCGACAAGAAATGCGGCAGCTCTGGTGCCGCGACGGAGGCAGCGAGCTCGGCTTCCTCCCCACTCTTCCCTCCCCAGGCCCATCCAACTCATCCCCTCCCCCTAATGGGAGTTACATGCCTTCATTCTCGCCGCCGCTGTCGCCGCGTGAGGACGATTGAGGGTCGGCGCGCGGCTGGCCGTACCCGCACGCCGCGCCCCTTTCTCTCCCTCCTTCCCACCACCCTTGGTAACTTCTAGAAAGGTCTAGAACTTCGACATATTGAGGAAAAAAAGTGTGTCTACTGTTTCTCGATCACGGTGATGTATTGTTGATTTTGATTAGTATAAGTGAAGCGCCATCTTGTGGAATACGTTTACGTTAATCGATAACGTAGACGAGTAAGTTTGAACTCGCACTCGGCACACGAAATAATAATTCGGGTCTAAGCTCGTTCACTCATATCAATATTGTCACAATTTTAGGTCTAAAAAATGTAAAGAGTCGAATGTAAAGCTATTTCTGTCTGGTTTAAAGACGTCGCTTGTTATATTTATAATTTTTATGCCAGTGTCTAAATTGGATCTCTCGTTTATAATACAGTGCGTGTTATGAGATTATTCCATTAGTGAATTAAGAAAATCTTAAGGTTGGGCACTTTATTATTTGTACTTTTGAATTTACTCGTCGAAACTCGCTAGCGATGCATATTTGTTTGGGAATTTGTACAGCGCCCCTAGTGGTTGTTTGTGAAACTACAAATTTTCTTAAAAGAATTCAGTCGCTACCGGGTTTTTACGCGAGAACCTAGTTTTGAAAACAATTGTTTACGGCGAAAGTAAACGCCCTTTTCTAGTGAAATTACTATGTAAATTATAATACTTACTAAACATTGAATAACGCCTTGGTAATTTAATATTTTAAAGCTACAGTCAAGCTTAGTTTGTCCATTTTATGGGTAATTAATAAAGGGCTACACATTACACAAGAACCGTATAACTACTCTAAACTGGTTTTGGATTTCTAATAACACACTATGCTACTGACCTGTTGATCTCTTACAAAGTAAGATGTCACAGACAGTCATTAAGTAAGTATCGACGCTTGGTAAAGCAAAAAAATCCGTAAGTTAAATTGTGTTTTGCTTTTTTATGTCCTTACCATGAAAATCATCAAAAGACAATGACATGTGTAAAAGAGGCAGTAGGTACTTATTTGATTCGAATATTAATTCAACACTTTTTTCATTCTTACCTTACTGTTTTTTTCAGGAATAATTTTCTTTGTTGTAAAATTTTGTTGCATACCCGCAAATCATATAACCTACATTTAATAATATTACTATATTACAAGTAATTTAAAACTTGACTGTACGCATTTTTTGTTGGCCATACTGATCAATGCCCATTTTTCATTGTTTTTTTTTCATAAAACTGACATTAATTTAACTATTTCACGAAACACTTTTTAGTGCTTTTCATCTTTTATTTCTTAGACAAATCAAAACCTGTAAATAGCTGTCTTTATCACAATATTTAAACTAGTAAACGAATATAATGGACTTCTGTAAATAAACTATGTAGATAGTTATGGGCGTTATAATTCATTTGGTTTATAAGGTTTAGAATTAGATTTTGTGGTTAAGTGAATTATTATGAATCATGAATATTGTGTGGCCATGTATAAATATTAGATTACTAATCAATATGTAGATTTAGTAGCAATAAGCAATTAAAATGTATCAAACCAAAAATTTATAGCGAAAAGCTTGAAAATTTTTAAGTGTTTTGAACACACCCTGTTGAAATCCAGTGAGATTGTATTATTGCATAATGATTTTAATGAATAAAATACTCATAGATATAGATCTGTTTGATATTAAGTAGCAGACTTTGAAATTGATATGGCTAACAACCTGTGAAAGTACATAATTTAATTGTAATAGTACAGAAAAAATAGAGGTAATTATAAGTAATTCAATATACTTATTATTTGTGTAAATTTGTGACTTTTACGATATTTGTAAACAAACATTCAGGTAGCCATATTGTTTTAAAAATACGTAAGCACCTATTCAGAAGATACCTAGGTACATAATATGGCAAACATTTTAGACCGTTTTAAAAATATTAAGGGGATTGAAAAAATTCGGGGCGGAACTGCTAAAAAATATGAGATTTTCCTGGGAGTATAAGAATAAGATCAGCCTCCGTGTTACAAGCTCTTAAAACTTGCCAGGTTTACTATATTTACATCTTTTTCTCACTGTATGGAAATATAAGAGACGCATTTATAGTCATTCAGAAAACTGGCAAGTTTTAAGAGGTTGTAATACGGTGCCAGAGGCCGTATTACAAGCTCTTAAAGCCTGCCAGGTTTATAAATTGCTGTAGTGACATCTCTTTCTCGCTGTATAGCAAATAAAAGAGAAAACTGACTGAAAATAAGAGGTCATAATACAGCCCCAGGCTTGATAACATGCAAGTATTATCACAAAAAATTTTTCATGTCAGTGATTATCACCGATTACACTACACAACACTAGCGCCAGTCTCGCAAAAATTAATGAGGACTTTTCAAGGTGACATTTAAAAAATTAAAATAGTCACTATTTACCTCACTAGATGGCGTTAATGGAAAGAGAAGTGTCAAAACTGGCTTTTAAAAATAAACGGACTGTACCAAAGAGGCAAGTAAGCGCTCGCTGGCTGACATCTGCCCAAAGAGAAACATTTTAGGGTAACATCTGCCTGCCTACATGAGTACTCTTTGAAGCTTAGTAAAAAAAATACATTAACACATACATTTTTATCAACGCCATCTATCGAGCCTACAGTTTTTTGTCATTTTGAAAAGCCCTCATTACTGTGTAAATACACAATTTATTAAAAGTCCAAGCTGATGGTCCCCTCGCAAAATATCAATTGTTATAAACACAAAAACTCAGCGTCAAATAATTGTTTGCTGCTTCGGTGGTGAAAAAAGTTAAAAACGGCCGTCGCGTCGTTTTGTTTTTCGTCGAGAAAAACTAGAGTAAATTATGTCTCATTAAGTTTGTGTATTTATAAATAACAATTGAGATTTTGCGAGGGACCATAAGCTTGGATTATTAATAAATTGTGTATTTACACAAGTTGGTAAATACAATCATATTGTGTCGCAAAAATTTAAATTGCTTACCATGTTTGCCACTTACAAATTGTCAAAAAGCACCAATGTAAAACTTGTGGTCAATTTAAATATTGTCAATTCATTTATTTTTTACATTATCATTGATGCAAATGTACCCACCGACATATTGTGGGTAAAACGGAGCGACATACATTTGTCTTGCGGTGAAAATAAGAACTAAATTTTTATAAAGACATTTTGACACCTCCCGTAGATAGCTTCGCCACCGCAGACCGCATACTTATTCGTGTCGCGCTGTGAAGTAATTATTAATACTTACAAGATATTCGCTTTATGAAATCGTGCAATTTACATAGTAGACTATAGGTTTAAGCCGTAGTATGTATGCATAATATCTACTATATTAGAGCAAAACTTGTATAGTTCTTGTAAAATCTAATAGGGCAGTCGTTATAATTAATAATAAAATGCCATTTTTTGTTATTTATTTTTCTAATTATAGACACTTGTTTTTCTTTTGTTTCTTCTCATTTAAAATGTATGCCAGTAATACATAATGTGTAGTGTTTAGTATGCGTAATTAATAATATTATGTGTACGTGGAAAATTAATGTTAAAAAGTAGTGTATTTCTTAGTAAATGTGTAAGAACTTAGACAGTGACGTTAAATTATTTATTTTTTATGTTGAATTCCTGTAAATATGCGATATTTTGATGTAAACGTTAGTTGTGGTTATTTAATTATTGACATTAAATGGTTCTCAGTACATAATATAGATCTCGATCAAATTTTTCATACTGTTTTATTTATTTAAGTTTGATTGATTTTTTTATAAAACTTGCCATAACTTGCTAAGCTGAAGGGAGTACTTAGAGAATGTCACTTAAAATGTACTTAAAAGAGAAAAAAAATGTTATTTTTTGTTAGAGGACATTGAGCCTTAACGGTTTAAAGTTCATTGCATCAGTATGACTTAGCATCGGATTCCTTACAAATGTGTAAGTAGATAGTTTTAGGTTTTAATACCTAGTGTAAACCAGGTCACATCATTAAAAATTGTGCCAAAACCCAAAAGTATATTAAAAATACATATTGAAAATATTTGGTTTGTTTAATTTTTGTGTATAATGTAAAACTTTCCTCTATATATATTATTATGTCAGCGATTTCCGTATAGAATTATTGCTTTAAATAATGTTTTTATAAAAATAACACTGTCAATGAAGGCTTTTCAATGTGACATTTAAAAAATAAAAATAGTAACTATTTGCCCCACTGAATGGCGTTGATGGAAAGAGAAATGACAAAATTGGCTTTTAAAAATAAACGGCCCGTAGGTACCAAAGAGGCAAGTAACTACTCGTTGGCTGACATCTGCCCAAAGAGAAACATAGGGTTACATCTGCCTGCCTTCCTTAGTACCTACTCTGCGAAGCTTAGTAAAATAAAATCACATTGACACATACATTTTTATCAACGGCATTTATCAATCTTACAGCTTTTTGTCGTTTTGAAAAGCCTCGATACACCACAAATTGACAGCAGTGAGTGCGATTTCCTAAAATACGATTTCACTGTCAGTCTTCGATTCATCCAGTCGCTTGCAGATGTAATAAGTATAGACAAAATATAGATTCCAACCATAGACAGAATATAGATTCCAACCACACGTCAGACAGTCTGACATGTGTGACGCTGTCTAACATTAATGGGGTTGGCAACGCAAAGCTAATTGTAGATGTCGCTGCGTACGCTTGTTCCTAAGACAGTAGACGTTTAGAACAAAATGTATGGGAAAAAAGGTATTTATTTTGTGGTATTTTTTTACCGAAAAACACCCATTGACCCAAAATGGATATAAAAGACTATTCTACAATGCAAATGCCGGAATTGAAAGCCAAATTAAGACGTTTTTATTCTTACAGAATTTATCCATTTTTTCTATATCCAGATTTTTCGGAAATTTGTAAGTGGCAACATTTTTAAAGCCTATTACACAGAATTTAATAATTTTAAAGCTAAAAAAACATTTTTTTTATGTAAAAGTTTCTTTGTTTTCATAGCTTTCGTGGAACAAGCGTACGCAGCGCCATTTTGACAGTTGCCTTCCCCATTCAACATAAGGTTTAAAATTAACTAGCAAAATTTTACTTCAGAATAATAATCACACATGCTGTCAAGTTTAATTTACTAAGGATCTCTATCCATCAAATAAAATACATGGAATTGAGAACAAAGCATTTATATTTTGGCGAGTAAACTTTACCTAGTACAAACATATTATTATAATATTTAGGTACATGTAAGTACAAGAATAGGTATAATTATTACAGTGATATGGCTACATTGTTATTGCACTTACAAAAATATTTTCATTTTTTTACATATTTACAAGCTCATAATAAATATACAGGGTGTCCCAAAACTTTGCCATACAGAAGAAAAATACTTATTGAAGGTAAGAAATTTTACTAAAATAAGACTTCATTTTAGTTGTAAAAATAATCAGAATTGCATTCAAAGATTTTTGAAAAAGCGCCTGTCCTAACTAGAAGTCGAACCTACGAATTCCTACCAAAAACAAAAAAAAACTATTTTTACGATACCGATCGAAAGGATCGAAATTTTAGGATTGTCCATCAGCCATTTTAATGTCCCCACTGCTGGGGCACAGGCCTTCCTTATGGGTGGATAAGGAGGACGGGCCATAACCCACCACGCGGGCCCAATGCGGATTGGTGGGTGTTAACGACTGCAAATGCAGCCGGGACCAACGGCTTAACGTGCCTTCCGAAGCACGGAGGAGCTCGAGATAATAAATTTTTGGTCACCCATCCCATGACCGACCCTTGCGAACGTTGCTTAACCTCCGCAATCGCTGGGCCAGGCGCTAAAGCACTGCGCCACCGAGCTCTTCATTCTAGGATTATTTTTACCCAATTCAAGCCAAGGGTTATGTTTTTCGCGCGTATCTTGTATTTTCTTGAGTAACATCGTCTTAAACAAAAGGAAGACTATGAGACATTTAAATTTTAATTATTACGTATTTCAATTTGTATCATATCTTGTGCGATTTTTTTAAATCTTTGAATGCTTTTTTTATTTTTTTTAAAGTAAATGAAGGTTTCTTTCAGTAAAATTTTCTATCTTCAATACTTAAGGTACTTTCCCTCCGTGTGGCAAAATTTTGTGACACCCTGTATAATTAAAATTATGAAGCATTGGCTAAGTACTCAATGACTCAATATTAAAAATATTACAATAACAGAGGATGATTTTTTTAATACAATTTGTAACATTGTATTACGAACTGAATGTGGTTAGTAATAGAGTTCAATATACAACTGAGCCGCAGCTGTCAAAGTACCTAGGTACTAAAGGATTTTTAATTCCAATTTGGTTTACTAGCATGATCAATATTAACTAGCTTAATTTACACACATCAAATGGGTTTGAATATCCTAGTATCAAGGGTGGCATACCTACTGTCTGCCATTTTGTTAGCATAGACCAGGCATGCCAAAATATTCAAACCCCTTTTTACACGACTGCCCCAAAAGGAGTGTATATGTGTTCAGGGTTCGTGTATGTTTGTGGGTATGTGAGTTTCTTTATTCCACCATAACTTCTAAATGGCTCAACGGATTTGAATGTTATGGGGTATCGTTAGAATCCTTACATCATTCCGAGTGACACTGGCTATATTTTTTTTAAGTCAATATGGCGACTGTACGACACGCCACATTCAAATGTGAAAAAATAATTTTTTTCTTCAATTATTACAATATGGGCATCAAATGAAAGGCCTTAATGAGCACATTCTAAAATTATACAATTTGTCACTAAAATGTGTAAAATAAAAATAAATAAAACAAAAAATATTAAAAACACGACTGCCCTGCCAAAAACGAACTAAAAAGTTAAATAACAAGCGTCATTGCAGTCGGGGGACCTCTTTGATAAAAAAATGTTCCACAAAACGGTCCTATGACTGCAATGACATTTGTTATTTAACTTTTTAGTTCGTTTTTGGCAGGGCAGTCGTCTTTTTAATATTTTTTTATTTATTTATTTTTGTCTTGAATCAAGTAATTTGTTTCATGATATAAAACACTTTTTTAACGGATACTAGCGCGGTTTCATTGAAATTGCTTTAGTAATTAGTTAGTATTTGGTATTATCAAAGTAGTTTCAATAAAACAACGCTAGTATCCGTTAAAAAGTGTTTTATTTCATGTATGAGCACGTAAGTTTGGGAGGTGAATTTATTTCATAGAAACAAGGTAAATTTGAAGCTTTGTTTAATGGCCAAGGATTGACCGAGCCGTGATCTGATGATGGCCAAGGAGTTAATCATCGAACTAAAATCTATGAAACAAGCATTCCGCTCAAAAAATAGCACCATACAAAAATGACAACTATGTAGGCGGGGCTAAAAATACTGGCATTTTGTTATACAGCACAAAGCGACTGAACAGTGGTTGTATAATAGCGACCATAATCTGTCTGTATATTCGTTTTATTATAGATATTTGTTTTTTATAAATAAAAAAAACCGGTCAAGAGCGACTCGGACTCGCGCACCGAGGGTTCCGTACCATCATAATAGCACCATCAAACCACACTGCAGAAATAAAATTAGTACATAATGCAGTTTTAGCTCAGCGCCATCTCTTGACCGATAGTGGAACGAATGTTAACTTTTTTAGAAATTTGATAATTTCTAAAAAACTGAGACATCGTTTTATTTTTTCTGTAATCTTTATATAAACTGCTATCACATAGAATTATTTCAGATTTTTCTCTTTGCAAACTTCGGAGATAAGGGGGGGAACGGTATTTTTTTTACATTTTTCATCATAAGTCGAAGACTATGCGGTTTTACATAATGTGATTTACATAAGTTTGCGACATGTGATTTAATCATCTATTGCTCATATTTAAGCTTTAAAAGTAAGCGTAGCGTTCAAACGAATAGAAAGTTGGCCATTTGAGTAGGGGGGCTGGGGCCCTACCGGCTAACTTTTCGAACTTCAGCGGGTCTGCCGAGCTTCAACTTAAAACAAATAAATCGAAGTAAAGAATTTCGTATTGTACTATTTGCCGAAGTTATTTGGAAGATATCGACGTTCGTGTGACATCATGAATTGGGGTTCACCATTTTGGCCTGAGGCCGTACCGGCTAACTTACATGGCTATCGTCATCGCTTTCATTTGACAGATGGATATGATACATTGCTACTTTTCTTTGGTAAGATGTTTTTATACCAATAAGAAGTAGTAATGTGTCACACCCATCTGTCAAATGAAAGCGATTACGATAGCCATGTAAGTTAGCCGGTAGAGCTGTTTCAATTTGAAGCCGGGCAGACTTGCCGAAGTTCGATGCGTTAGCCTGTACGGCCCCAGATCAGTTCGCTATACAGGTGTGTATAGCGATCTGCATCTCCTTCATTTTTACTCCCTGGATAGCCATCATCAGATCACAGCTCAATCAATCCCTGGCGAAAAACCAAGGCTTCAAAGTTATCTCGTTTGTATGAAACATAAAAACTTGATCCCTAGATGTGTGTATTTATGGATGGTACAGAAAAACGGGCTATTCGGAATGAGAGCTTCTTTGGTTAAGTAATACAGCTAATTAACTAAGTTTTAAATAACTAAAAATAATACCTATTTGTAAATTGGTATTGTGCAAAAAAGTGCATATTTGTACTCATAATTAGTTTAAAAAATACAAAATTCGAAAACAAGTGAGGCAAACATAAGTACTGCTGGAAATAATTATTATTATTACTAAATAATATTTTTAACTTTAATAAAATAGCGGTTAATAATAACACTGCCCGACGCCTGTTAAAAAATAATAATAAGGCAAGGGGTTTTTTAGAATACAATAAAAATATATTAATTTAATAGAGAGATTGCCTAAAGAGTATGGCGTAAATATATCAAAAGTGATTAACGATAAACAAAGATTTTTTTAATAAATAAATATGCACTGATAAACTTTTTTAAAATACATAGATACATTCATACAAAAAAAAATACTATACTATAATAACCTTTGGACACGATGGGCACAATTTTACCCTATTCAAATCTAAACAGGCACCATGAAAGATGTGGCCACACTTAAAAACCCATAGTCCGCCATCTTGTATTAAAACTTCATTTTGTAATGGCAACCCACACAGAGTACAGTCGCACTCATATTTGTAAATATACGATAGATTGTCTATTATTTCTTTAAAAGGTATATTTTTTATACTTTCCAAGTTTGTTGTTTCGTTGTCTTCATTTGTATATATTGTTTTTTCGATTATTGGTGATAATCCCCAATATGTTGTTTTTGCGGCAACTGTGATGGGTAACGTTGTGTTTTTTATTTGACCAGATGTATTTCTGAGCAGCTGGCAGATCTGAAATGTTATAATAAGGTTGTGAAGTTTCCAATAAATTACTCTGTCTAATTTGATTGTTAGTTACAAGTGTTTGTTTTTGAGCTAAAACAATAATAATTATAAGTTTTTTAACTAATGATAAGAAAGTTTGGGAATGTCTAAAAAAAAATTAGCAGAATATGTATTTTTAGGTAGGAATAAGCTCCCTTATTAATAGGAATAGGATTAGATTAGATTAAATTTAGCATACATATAGTTTATAATCTGAATTAAAACATAGGATACTTTTTATTCTGATCAAAGGTTTCCTAGGGTCCACGTGGATGAAGACGAGTGCGGAAGCTAATTGACTCCAAAAATACTAACAATTGATTTAAAGTTTGTTTGCAGTTAATATTGGTCTAAAAAAGGCCTTTCTAGTGATATATCATTTGTTGGTAGAGAGTGTATAGAACAACTCCCTTGGCCATCTTGCCCATCATCTAAACTTTCACATTTCATGAGCGAGTAGCCCAAAAACGGTTAGAAATTCGAACAAAGTGTACAGAATTAAAGTTATAGAGAATTTTATGAGCTTTCATTTCATCATTGAATATTTTTCGCCACAACGCACCATTTTTGAGATATTGGCGAAAAATCTAAAGTGGTACCTTCTCCCCCCCCCCTCCCCCCCCCCCTCACCCTCCGGCTCACCTCCGAAACGTCAGGACTTTTAGTATGTTTACTTCCTAAGTACCCTGAACAAATTTCAGGAGAAATCGCTTAGGTCCCCTCTCATGCAATCTACACCCCCTTTTGGGTCATTTATTGACTGAACTATTAACAAATTAAAAAATAAAATCCATAATAAGAAAGACATCTATAAGTAACCGATTTACTTCCAAAACTTTAGCAATTAGTAAATTCCAATATATTTGCTTGGAATTATCAAAAGTTACTTTAAGTGCGTGTAGTCTGCACACTAGCGCCGCCATTGGAAAAAAATCATAGTGCATAAACAAAGAAGAAATTAGGAATTACTCTCTGTAGTGCACAGTGGCCACTTTTAGCAAAAAAAACCTCCATTAAACTAAACGACAGGCTAGAAAATATTGTTTAAGCGATAAAAATACCACAAAGTTTCTTCGCAGTGTACTACAGGAAGATAATTCACAATTTCGTCTTTATTTTAAGGGTCCATGATAGGAAAACATGGTTTACGAGGGTCATATTTTTATATAGAAAACGTAAAGTTAAAGTTAAACAAAAGAAAACATACGACAAGCAAAAAAGCGTTAATTAAATTGCGTATAAACCTCACAGATGATTGTAAAAAAATCAGAATATTATCAAAAGCACTTGCGTAGGGTCATATTTTTAGCGTAAATAATAGCGGAAATGGATTGAATTCTATATTAAAATACACTTTAACGTACTGTGAAGTAGCTCCAACAACTTTTTTCAAGAATGATAATTGTACTAATGATGAAAAAACATCGAAAAAGTGCAGAAGTGAGGTTATTTTCCATACTCTTTACACGTAAAGAAAAAGACAGAGACAAATGTTTCCGCATAACCGAGCCTTGAGCACTATGTTTTTTTTTCAACGGCGGCGCTAGTGTGCAGACTACGCGCTCGTAATAATAAGTATAAACAACATACCTCATTCCTAGAATCTTCAAAACTATATGTACTATACAATGCTTCTGTCATCTGACTAGTTATAGTAGAGTCATATTTCTCATACATCGCTACAAGCAACGCCGTATGATAAAACTTCATAGTTAACTCTCCAATACCGATCAATTTCGCATGTTTTTCTAAAACTTTCACAGCATTTTTACCTCCCACAGACTTTATAATAAGAGCTCCTAAATCATCCCAACTTAGCATATCTTTAACAGTCACATGATGGAATTTCTTATTGCAATTCAAACACATATTTGCGTGTAAAGTCGCGTAAAGTTGTATAGCTCTTTCCCAACTTTCTAAAGTGAATTGAGGCAAGAAAGAGTGCAATAAATTCTCATCCAGCATTTGTAGAAGAATCCTTAATACATTATGTAAGTCTTCATTCCTTCGTAAGTACAATATTTTCCGCCACAAGTAAGGCATTCGTTTGCATATTTCATAACATTGCTCTCTAGATTCAATCAACCATTGCTTTTCAATAAATTCGTCTATTAATTCTGAAAATACTGGATTTTGATGCGTCCGCATGTAAGGGAGAGGAAATCCGCATTCACATCCCATATTCGATAGTTTCTGTGTCTTCATATTCACCGATATGCAAGAATCCACAAAATATTTGTACAAAACTTCATCGCGCACAATATCATCTAACCACTCATTTTTTCTACTACAACAACTTAGATAAGATAGAAAAATATTATTCGGAACATATTTGGATTCTTCTAAAGCCCCAACGGATAAACAATATTGTTCTAATTGTAACATAAGTTCGTAGATCTGACTAATATCACAGGCGTAACTTTCTACAGTAGAAACTAAATTCGATCTTTCCGTCTCTTTACCAACTAAACTTAACCTAAAGTACTGATACAGAGATTTGCATACTTTGTCTTTTCCTAAACTATTATTGTCTACTTCAATGGTTTTTTGACTAGATTCTTTGTAGATTATATTCTCATCTGGCAGTTCTGGCATATATTCGACATTGTCTAGAGGTATTCTCTTTGGAAGACTAATTTCTTGGACTTGTGGCTTCTCTACAGTAAGATTTTTCACTTTTCCTTCGAAATCTCCCCATTTTTCTTTTAGAATCTTTTTGCTCGAACTGAATTTATCAGTTACTGATACGCCGAGATCTTTAATTGCTTGTAATGCTTCAGGGGACATTGTAGTGATCACAGTTTCTCTGTTTGATTTCTGGTCTAATTTTATGCTATCGTCTTCTAACATGCAAGATGTATGATAAGTATTATCAACAACAAATATCCCTGATTTCATTTGAGTAGCATCATTTGATTTTAAACTATCAAATTTCTTTAGCACATCTTCTATATTATCTACAGCTTCTTTATTCTGTAACTTATCTCTCAAACCAACTAAAATATGTAGTTTATTTGACAAACATTTTGAGAGTAAGAAATCCCTAAACAAGGCACACATTTCAGCACAGAGTCTGTATTTCTCGTCAACATAACATTTGATAAGGAACTTTTCGATTTTCACATACCTCATTGTTACAAGAGAGCCATTTGAGAGCCAAATGTATATTAAATCATGATAAACTTTACAATCTATAATATCTGTACACGAGTACCATGTAGTATCATCCACATTATTGAGGTTAAGAAAATATAAAGCATCTCTTTTGAATGAAAATATGGCACCATGTAAACTATACAATTTTGGGAAACTAATTGATTGCCCATCGCCGTCTTCCAAAGGAGTTTCTAAGCAAATGTTTTCATTATTATAAGATTCCACAGAGAGTATTGTCATGGGTTTCTTGGCTAATACATGTTTGTACTGATGGGTACGTTTTACTGTACCATCTATTGTTGCCTCCCATAACCTAGAAGACGGTCTAGCACAGTATATGTCAGTGTTTTCTAGATCTTTGCTGACTGCAAACCCCGTATCGTTATCCACTATATTATATTTCTTTATCTCTGTTATATCATGATGTGTATGATCACAGTTATTTAAAGATTTCTCTCTGTTATAGAAGCAGGCACCAAATTCTCCGTCTCTTAGTTTTTGCCCTATTTGCCTGTATTGTTCTTGGGAAGTGTCACATATATAACACCTTGATAGCGTGGAGACAAGTAACATGGGTCCTTTTACATCTACTTGGCAGATGCGGGAGTCTAGACTCATTATTGTTTGGGAAGAGCTTTGGAACATAGTTTTGGCCTGTAATCATGAAAGATTAATTTTATTAGAATTGAAAAATGATACTTATTAGTACAGTATGAGGCAAATATCTTGACACTTTTTCGACGGAGTGGGGATAAGTTCGCGCATGTGCACTTGCGAGCGACCAATAGCACGCGCCCTTCTCCCGCCGCCCGCGACCCTCACCGCTACGCATACACAAAATACGCGTTCCGCGCAATCCCCACCCGATTTGAATATGTTTGCCTCGTACTGTACTTAAACATACAAACAGATAAAAAAAATACTCATGTTTATGTAAAGCATAATATTATTAATAAATGTACCTAGGTATCTATGTTTAAATTAAATCCTAAAAATAATAACAAATGTAATTATTATAAGAAGAAAAGCCAACAGAATTATTCTGATATCAGTACCATCCATTTGGACTTTCCTTAACTACTCACATTATCAACATTGCTACCAAATTAGGTAGTATAATTCTAATAATACTAAGTCTACTTAGTAAGGCGCCATCTAGCCCCAAACAAAGCAAAGCTTGTAATATGAGTGCTAGACAACTGTTAAACTACTTTTAATAATATACTTAAATGCCCAGACCTGTCACAGAAAATTAAAATTCATCATTTCAATTTCTGCCCGGCCGGGAATCGAACCCAGGTCCTCTTACGTGGTTAACCATTGCACCGCTCAGCCCCTTGATTTTGTAACTTTGCTGCAATCAACTCTGACAAAAATCGCAGTTACATTGGTGCTTTAGTAAGAACCAACGTGACAACTATCTTACTTAAAGCAGCAATTTAACTGCGGTTTCAATCGAGATTTGTTAGCAACAGAATTATGTAATCAGCCTCCTGTGGGGTAATTATCTAACTTTGTTGCAATCAACTCTGACAGAAATCGCAGTTACATTGTTGCTTTAGTTAAGAACCAATGTGACAACTTTCTTACTTAAAGCAGCAATGTGACTGCGCTTTCAATCGATTTCAATCGAGAATTGTTAGCAACAAAGATACGTAATCAATGGGCTGGCCGTTGATTAACAACTACATTATTGATTGCATGAGAAAGTATTTTCAACTTACAATAAAACTTTGCACCTGCAACACAGATATTTTTCCAACATCATCGCCAGTAAACAGCATATTGCCAGCACCCCAAGTCATAGCTGTGACTTCATTGTTTTGGTGCTCCTTCGAAGTCACCGTAGAGTGGCCACCGCTCAGTGACTGGTTGCAGGCGGTCACTGTGACGACACCACGACCATTGGCAAAACCAATGTATTTGTCATCTAGAGAGATGGCTAGTCGAGTTATTGCTCCATCCTGAAATTAGTATATCACCCTTTTACCTATGACGGACAGAACGGAAAATTTATACGGATATGCGTTTGGGGTTAGAGATTGTTTGTATGTTTGTCTGTTACCATTTTCCTCAGAAACTACTGACATTCTTATGCTACTGAGCCGATTTCGATGCAGTTTTTTGCATTCTGTCCCCATTGCTGATGCACAGGCCTTCCTTGGTAGATAAGGAGGACGGGCCATGTTCCAAATTCAGCCGGGACCAACGGCTTAACGTGTCTACCGAAGCACGGAGGAGCTCGAGATTATAAATTTATGGTCACCTATCCCGTAACCGACCCTTGCGAAAGTTGCTTGGCCAGGCACTAAACCACTGCGCCACCAAGCTCCTTGAACTCCTCTTTTTGCATTCAAAAGGTTTCATTTCAGAGCAGGTTCTTAGGCATGTTTCATGGTGGAAGACCACCAGGGAGCGCTGTAGCAACCAGATAAGTGGCACTTGAAAAGTTCTTAAAAACTACTAAACTGATTTCGATGCGGTTTTTTGTAATGTGTTTGAAGGTTATTGGCGAAGGTTCTTAGTGTGTTATTGTGTTAAGCCACTAGGGGCGCTGCAGTAATCATTTTCCCATTTATCTCCAGAGCGGCTTGCCTGATTTCGATGCGGTTTTCTTTAATGGGTTTGTAGTTTGTCAGAGATGGTTCTTGTTACAATCATTTCAGTTACAAAAAATTAACAGTTCAGTTACAAAATGTGTTACAGGAAACTAGGTGTAAGTAATACATTAATTTTCAACACACTTGCTCGTAAAGTGAGCCCTAATACATCGCTTTTAGGGCCATAAACCGAGCTATAACAAACGCGTGCAATAATATATAAAACACTAGTTGGTTATAGAATTAACCCTACAAAGTTAAATTAGTACCTTACTGCAAGTCCTATGCGAGTAAACAGAGCATTCCCAATTTAACCGGGTAATACAGTTATTTTTTTTAGTAACAACAAAGAGGTTCTATGCCGCTGAAAATCCATATACATTTTTGCAATGAATAAATATGTAAGTCCTTAATAAAGTTAAACAAATATTTATTATTATCAAATTATTCATAATTCACAATATTTTGCAATAAAATATTAAAATATTTGCGTTTTAACGCTTAAAATTATAATTTTGAAGTAGGCTGTATGCTCACTAACCCCTTTGTTCGCAAAATATTCTTGCATTGGGCGTGTGAAAAAAACAAAAAAAGACATCATGATCATGATTATTATTTTGTTTTTGTCGTATTTGTTGCTGTGTGGTAAATTACTTTGTTTTTTCCTCACAAATGTGTTGAAAAACGTCGTATGAAACTCGTGAGCTCTTACTTATTGCACACTCGGCTGAGTTACGCCCTCGCCTGCGGCTCGGGCTGCAACCCATAGCCTTGTGTGCAATAAGCAATCTAAACTAACTTGTATCATAATGTACTATTAAGGCATGACTCATTGCCACAAATACCACCTATACAAACAAAGTTATTTTATTGTTTAGGTATGTTGAATAAATTTACGTTATCGGAAATTAATACGGCTTTGTAGTTAAGTGCTAAGCAATGCTAATTAGCTTGTTTTGTTAGACTACCACCTAGGGTAGGGTTGTCATCTAGGGCCCTTGACTTTAAATGGGGTGCTAGCCATAAGGCTGGATTTAGTGCACGACTGACGGTGTGCGCGTACCGCCAGCACTGACGATGAGCGCTAACGCTCAGCGCCGCCGGTCAAAATTTACATTTAAGTAGGTACTTGACAGATTTCTGTCCAGGCTTTTATTTTTGCATCCCGATTTTTATATTAATTACTATAGATCCCACAATGGGGGTCGCAGACGCACTTTAGTAATAAGTTTCCCTTGTTGAAAAACCCAAAAACTTGTTGCAAAATTCTTGTTGCAATACTACGCACGCGCGTGCGCTCTGTGACTCCACGGCCGGCGTGGATCTGAACGCAAACGCACGCCATAGCGCGTCAGCCGACCGACGTACGCCGGCCGGGCGGACGAGCTCAGCCGATGGTCCCCATCAGCGCGACGTAGCTGTACGCGCGTAGGTAATCATCGGAATTGCACAGAAGCTGTTCATAGATTTTAATGAATATATCTACGTTCGACCGACGTCAGCGCTGACCGTCGGTCGTGCACTTTTTTTTTTTTTTTTTTTAAAAAAAAAATCCCGCTTTAACACACAGGGCTTACGGGTCCGGGGTGTCAAGCACCGTGCAGCCCTGGTGTTTAGCTCTCAACAGAGCCCGGCAGCTAGGGGATGACCGGGGCATTTGGTCATCCCCTTACAACAGCTAGGGGGGAATGAGGTGCGCATATCGGCGCCTCCTCCTTCCTGGCCGTCGTCTTCGGAGCGGGTCCGCGTGCGCATCCGCCTCTCGGATCCGCTCCGAAGCCTCCTTTTGCGAGATAACGTCCTCACAAAAGGAGACCATCGCTTGCCATGACCTGTCACTTCCTAGCATGGCGTTTACCACGCTGGGAAGCGAGAGGTCTCCTCCAACGACTGCCACCAACTCTCGTCGCTGTGACGCCCACGCCGGACACTCCATAAGAGTATGCTGCGCGGTGTCTTCCGGTGCACCGCAGTCATGGCACACCGGAGCAGCCTCTCTCTGTATTCTGTACAGATACTTACTGAAGCAGCC
Source organism: Agriphila geniculea (assembly GCA_943789525.1). Lineage (NCBI taxonomy): Eukaryota > Metazoa > Arthropoda > Insecta > Lepidoptera > Crambidae > Agriphila > Agriphila geniculea. The sequence continues at coordinate 17,964,580 of OX038886.1, forward strand.
ATGTCCAGTAAGTACCTGTGACAGTCTAAATGTCAGAGCTCCGTGCCCTCTGTTCCTCCAATCTTTTAAGACCAGACGGACGGCTTCCACCGTCCGTAGGCCAGCTATTGGAAACTCTAACTGCCGTTCCCATTCCGCCATGCATCTGTCCTCGGCAATGCGTCGGGCATTTCTTCGCTCTTCTGGGGCTAGGCGGTCGCCCCTTGCCCTTTCTTCTCTCCGCTGTTTATACGCCTCCGAGAGCACTTGGGCCTCCAGGTCCCAAGGGGGTGTGCCAGCCAGTACGCAGGCAGCCGTCCCAGATACCGTACGGTATCCCCTGATCATCCGGGAGGCAACGACCCTTTGTGGTCGCATTAAGGCCGCCCTATTTTCCGCCGTCGGTCGTGCACTAAATGGGCCCTTAGAAAGGGGGAAAACCGGCGTTTCCGTCACAAAAAATAAATTAAAGAAAAAAAGTACTTAAATGTATTTGTATTTTTTATCTGTGTTTTTTCGATCGGCGATGGTGGCCGACCGCACAATTTGGTCTATGCGCGGCACATACAGAAATTGGGACATCTTCTGGTGGGATGTTGAATTTTATTTAAAAAGCGGGACAATTGTCCCGCTTTTTCGTGACGTATGGCAATTGGCAACCCTACAATCAACTTATTTTAAGTATTTTTTATCATTTAAACAATTATCATTACTTACTTTGTTTGGTATCAATTGTATAAATTCACATGGGTTTCTGTTGAATACGTAAATACCACCGCTGGTAGCCCCAAAAGCAATCAGTGTTTTGGAAACATCAAAACATGTATACTGGAAGTAAAAAAGCAACATAATAAAAACGAGTTAAAAAGGAAACATATAATAAGTTAAATAATACAGACAGTCAGTTGCTTAAATTCTTTGACAAATTGTCAAATATAATTATCAGACGTAGTCTAATTTTCATTTCAATTTAACAATTCATAACCCAGAATTGTAAGATGATATACAAAGCGATTAAATTGGCAATAGATAGTGATCTGCGGCAACTTTAAAGCACTTGCAGTACAAAATGACATAATTTTAATCTATAATGTTTTCTCTTTGCCATACATTCTCGAGCAAAGTGGCCGTCTACTGTCTGCATGTATGTATTATGATGAAATAACTGGCTTGGATTTACAATAGTTGAGCACGAATTTGTATATACTTTATGTAGTTTACCACTTTATTATAAAACATGCAGACATTCTAATGCACATATTCATTTTCCACGGAAACACTTATTTTTCGAAAAAAATAAATACACTCATTTTAGACCAGTGTCGTCATTCTTGACGTTTAAGGCGGCGCACTAGGTTGGTGTTTTGAGGTTAATGTTTACACAAAAATTTATTTCTCGAAAACTATGCATCACCGGCAGATGGGGATTGGAGGAGGGAGTTGTTTACCTTCCCTCCTTCCTCTCTCCCTCCTTTAATTGCCGAAAAACAACAGCAATTTGGCTGTTATCATTACTATTTTGTGTATTCATATAATAATCTCTGTAAATATGTACTTCTGCGGAGTGGGAGTACCACCAGGGGGGAGGTTACCTCCTCGCCCCTTCCCCAAAAACCACCAAATTCGTGCTCAACTATTCTAAATTTTTACCAAATAACTAAATGTAAGATAACATTACTATGCTCTGAGTCATGGGTCTCCAAACTTTTTAGCAAAAGGGCCAGACCTACTCCTCCACTAAGTCTCAAGGGCCATGATCTAGCTAGCTCCGTACCAACATACTGTAAATTACAGCTTTGTTGGTACGATTGGGCCTGCTTTCGCGGGCCGGATTGATGGTGCTCGCGGGCCGGATCTGGCCCGCGGGCCGTAGTTTGGAGACCCCTGCTCTGAGTAAACACAATTATAATTCTTCAAAATATTAGAAGCACTTATTTGAGGAAGAATATTAATTGATGGTGAGGAAATAAGCACTTATACTGATGTTTATTATTTCCAAATAAGTTTTTTTTACAAAAACCTTAATTTGTTGGAAATAAAAAAAAATGTATCTACACTACATACCTAACTATGCTTAGAAATCCTGATAGAATAATTCATTGAAATATTAAAGGTAGTTTGATTTCCTTTGCTTAAAGTAGCCCAACGGCATATGGAGCGTGCTCGGTATATTGCTTCGAGACAGGATCCGTAACGAAGTGATTCGGAAACGGACCAAAGTGGTAGACATTGGGTACCGCGTCGCAAAGCTGAAATGGGCTTGGGCTGGCCATATGTGGCGCCGAAGCGATGACAGGTGGAGCAAGAACGTTTTTATCTGGATACCTCGCACTAAAAGAAATGTAGGCAGACCACCAGCCAGATGGTCTGACGACATATCAACAGTCGCAGGACCACTCTGGCCTAGACAAACAGAAAACAGGGCTGCTTGGAGGACAATTGGAGAGGCGTATGCTCAACGGTGGGCGGATATTATGCGCTGAAGAAGAAGAAGAAGATTTCCTTTACTACCTATTTAAATTTCTTCTACATTTTGTCAGTATGCCAAAATAATATTGAATGACTAACCTTTATCCGCTGTACACTTTGCAATGGAAACTGAATAAACTCAGTTATGTCAGGTAGTTCTTGCAAGATAAATGGAGGCAGTTTCGACGACATTTTCATTAAATTGTTAAAACTCACTCACTGAAATCATAGTATCTCTTTGTAAATAATTAGGTAATTTGAAATTGAAAGTGAAACAAAGATCGCACTCGTCCGTCGGGAAATATTTTTGGAATTTTTGGATTCCAGTGTTGCCAGTGCCCGATAGTCAAAAGTAACACAAGACTGCTCAAAAAGTAACATTTTCACGAAAAAAGTAACATCTTCTTATTTTATGTAGAAATCGACTATACTGTATTATGGCATTTTAATACGATTATTGATAGCACGTACAACTAGTTTTTTTTACATTCTCTTTGACGTACAAGTCGACAACAAACAAACTAACCACAGTGGTTGGTTTGTTTGTTGTCGAGTGCCGTACCGTAAATTGCCCTTTCTGCGCCCTGTGCGAGCTTCTATAACCCTACAATTTTTTGGGCCATAATAAATGCCCAATTTTTGGTCAGTTTCATCCAGATAACTTTGTAATCTTGCCTGTTTATAGCAATAAAACGGCCGCGCAGCGCGATTTTTAGTCAGTTTCATTCACTAATCTTGTAATCTAGCTTGTTTATAGTAAACAAAATGGCCGCGCTGCGCGATTTTTGGTCAGTTTCATCCAGATAACCTTGTAATCTTGCCAGTTTATAGCAATAAAACGGCCGCGCAGCGCCATTTTTAATCAGTTTCATACACTAATCTTGTAATTTAGCTTGTTTATAGTAAATAAAACGGCCGCGTAGCGCGAGTTTTAGTCAGTTTCATAATTTCATTCAGTCAGAGTGATAAAGTAATGTACAAGGGACTTGGTGTTGGTGGACCAATTATTAGCTAATACATTGGAAGAAAAATATTTTTTCTTCAATTTCATTAGACGTTTTTGGTGATACTGGCATGCACGTATGTGTTGGAACGAGCACTAGGGGCGCAGGGGGAACTTATCAGGAGCAAACCGAACAAATAATTAGTACAAGTCTGGCCATTCTTGCGCCCCCCTATCGATCGATCTATTGCGAGTCTATGCCCTGTGCCTGAGCACCGGTAGCACCGCCTCATTTACGGCACTGCGGCAACCACTTCACAAAACTCCACTATTCTGCTTCAAACTTTCGGTTGGTTGAAGATTATTTAAAAAAAGTTTTGTCTTCGATCGAAGTTCGTGCTATTGCTATGTTCCTCATTCTTCAAGTGTGAGAATGAGATGGAAAAAGAAAAAAAGCGACAGACGACAAAACGGCCCAAAATTAATAAGTGTGTGTGCCACACGAACGAAAACTTCCTTTGGTGCGTTCTGTCTCACGATTATTTTTTGTTTGCTGGAAAATATTTGAGTATTTTTGATTAAGTTTCAAAAGTAACGTAAAAGTAACATTTTGAGTCGTGTAACATGGAGGTAACATGAGAAGGTCAAAAGTAAGTGAGCATGCGAATCTCCGTGCCACTGAATAATTCCATTCTAAAACTACCTAGAAGTAATGTACCGATGATATACGTTCTTATTTCAGATATCAAATCGATTGTACCGGCTTCCCGGCAGAATGATTGACAAAAGCATGTGGCACGGAGATTCGCATGCTTTGAGGTTATGTTTTTTGTTAAATCGTCGAATTCCAGATCAATCGGAGCCTGTACCGCTGGGTTGATGTATTTGTAGCCGTTACATATTCATTGTAACAGCTACAAACACATTTGTTGCTCATGTAACGCAACAGGGACAAAGATATCGCGATCTAAAGTTTTAAAAGCATGCGACTCTCCGGCCCACACACTTAAGTCTAAAATATTGATGAAAATTGCATTAAGATTAAAAATAAGCAGGTTTTTGTAATCGTTTGATCACGATAAACGACCCGAAAACATATTTTCAGAATATCTTTACTCGTTTTAGAGAAATTTGCAAATTTATTTACTATGAACAATCACAGTGTAGGGTTACCATATCGTCGGTCGGTCAGAATCATTAGGCTGTTTCTAGAAAATAGACCGATCGGAATACGTTATTTTGAGGGTATAACCTTCAAGAATTCTAAAGTTTATGAATTCTTGCCTGTCGATACATTGGCATATAATTAGTTTATTTTTGCGTTTTGTGTCACATCTAGCCGATGCATCTTGAGAAATTCGATTATTTGTGGTGGTTATAAATAATTGGACTCTAAGGCGATTCTCCCACTGCCAACGCGCGCCGTCATCGCGGGGCGCGGTTTGGCGTTTCACGCGCGCGGTGACGGCGCAGCGCAACGCCTGTTCGGGCGGTTTTCTCCGCGCCCCCGCGCCATTCGGCGTCTGACGCGTCCCCGCCGCTTGTTTTTTAGAGGCATTAAATTTTGAAGTTGTTTTGTTTTAATTTCCAGGTTTTTAGGGTTCCGTACCTCAAAAGGAAAAAAAACTGAACACATATAAAATCACTCATGAGATTAAAACGTCCAGACAAATAATTTAGATTTGCCATCTCGATATTAATGACGGAATTTTAATAACATACGAGTAGGTAGGTACGGTCAACGGCACGCTGGGCTTCCACGACAGCGTAATGATATTCAATCAAATAAATAACAGATTTTTTACAGTTTTGTATAACCTCATGTGCTGCATAATATACCTACCAAATGGCACTAAAATGGGCGTATATCCAAGCCACGAAACATTTGAAAACCAGAGGAAATCCCGCCATCGTAACGAAACGATCATCGAAAACCAGCCGCGGGGCGCGTCGCAGTGTGTTGTACCCCGCGGTAACGCGCCTGCTGGCGCAAACTGCTCGCGGATCGCCGGCGGCACGCGGCGGTGCGTGCTCACGCGCCGTGGCGCGCCTTGGTGTGTTGGACGAGGCGGTTTTCTGTACAAATTAATGTACTTGCATACAACGTAAAAGACGCGCGTGGGTGCGCCGCGACCGCGCGCGTCGCCAGTGTGAGAACCGTCTAAACTGTCAAAATTGTTTTAAAGTAAAAAGAAACAATAGTATTGTATTTAAGATAGCCTGCGTAGTGTACAAACCTAATTTGTGTCATTTTCGTCCATGGAAACAGACGTGGGACCCGTACATTAATAACACCGTCAAAAAAATATTACAATTTGAAAAACAAGTACCATATACCTCAGATCACTTAAAAATCCCTATGAAATAAATTTGTGCCAAATTAAGGCATGGACTTTTAATATTTTCAATTTTTTTGTTTGTCCGAGCCATTGATGCTTATAAAAAATATTAGTATTATTAGAGTTTACATATTTAATATCTTAAATACATGAGTGATGGACAGAATGAATTTGTGTCATTTTCATGCATGGATAATACCTAGGTAGGTAGGTATTCAAAAAGTTTGCGGTCGAAGCGAGTAGGCGCGGGCGCGTGGCGAGGGATGACGAAGCTCGTCCGTTTCGGTTGGATACTAAGTACGTACATACCTATAAGTCTCACGTCACGATACGAACGAACACGCACCTTTCGTTTGGTTAAGTAGGTACTCTATAGAATTACATCTCCTGTTTTAGAAATTCATACAGATGTACTATGGACAACAACGTCACTTAACCACAACTCTTAAGGTTAAAATCGGTTGCACGCCGCGCCGCCGCCGTCATAACATAATATATTTAGTTCGTGCAGGGGGATACATGCGCACACAATTTTTTTGCTAACTTTTTAAGCGAAGCTGTTGCCCATAGTACATACATATCTGTTCTGTTTCCATTCTAAAACAACCTAGAAGTAATGTACTGACGATATACATTCTTATTTCAGATATCAAATCGATTGTACCGGCTTCCCGGCAGAATGATTGACAAAAACATGTGGGCCGGAGAGTCGCATGCTTTGAGGTTATGTTTTTTGTTAAATCGTCGAATTCCAGATCAATCGGAGCCTGTAGCGGTGGGTTGATGTATTTGTAGCCGTTACATATTTAAGCATGTTCCAGACGGATTAAATCACGCCTCCCAACAGAGGTGACCTTGCTTGATTTAATCCATCTAGACGGCAGATTTAATCCAAATTTCTCCAACCAATCCAAATGACCTTCAACGTCCTTGGTGGAAGGGCGCGAGTTCCAACACAGGCACGGTAATGATATTTATCAGTACTCCAACTTCATATACTGCCCGGCATTTTATTGGCAAGATAAAAACGAGACAAAAGATGTGCAGCGCCACAAATTTTAGTGTTTGTGGCTATTGCGCATCTTTTGTCTCATCTTTCTCTTGCCAATTTATATGCAAGTGTCATCTGTACAAATAGTCGAAAAGCGAGTCGTACCTACGCGCCTCGGCCCTCGAGTTCAGTCTGCAGTCTGCACTCGGTACACAAACAGTCGCGAATGCGCCGCAGTGATGAACGAAAGATGTACGAGGTAATAAATATAATAGAAAAAATACTATAAAATATCGACTCAGCCCTCGCAGTTCAGACGGGCTCAAATGGCTCGGCTGCTACGGGTTACGGGTGAGTCAATTTTTTCTAGTATTTTTAGGGTTCCGTAGCCTAAATGGCAAAAAACGGAACCCTTATAGATTCGTCATGTCTGTCTGTCTATCTGTCCTTCTGTCACAGCCATTTTATTCCAAAAGTATTAATATTACACAATTGAACCTTGGTTGGTAGATGTATTCTGTTAACCGCTTAACGATTTTAACACAAAAATAACAAAAATAAAGATTAAGGGGGGGCTCTCCATACATGGAACTGCAACTGCGAACGTGTGAGGTGTCAATAGATAGGTCTTTAAAATTGACATTGAGGTTTTTAAGACATTTTTTTCTCACAGTCTAAGGTTTGAAAGATATACTCCTCCAAAGTGGTAAAATGTTTATCCTCCCCCCCCCCCCCTTTAACTTTTGAAATAAGAAAGTGAAAAATCTAAAAAACATATATGCTGCATGTAGGTCTTAATAATTACTTTCAATAAAAATTGGTTTAAATGAGATATAGTAATTAGTTTTTCAGATATAGCACATTTTCCATAACCGCAAATATAACTTTGTCATTCATAACAACACTGAAAAACAAAGTTATTTTTGCAGACGAAAAATTATAATGGTATTAAATATGGTGTGGTATAAGGTATCTACGGAACCGTACGGCGTGTTGCCCATAACGCACTTGGCCGGGTTTTTTTCTATTATATTTATTACCTTAATATAGAAATAACATTCTGAATGCCAAAAGTCTAAAAATTCAATAGGTACTATTGATTGAAATATAAGTTCTTACTATTGCAAAGTGCAGATTGTGCTGTTTTTATTATAAATATAATTAACCAATAATCCAGAGATACCTTACATTTTTAAATACCTGGAAAGTCCGAAAGCTAAGATTAAGTATACTTAAAATATTATATGACGGCGCGTTTATGTTGTTTTACGCATTTTTTGTAATTTCATGTTGTTTTTATTTGCTAATCAATAATAATTACAATTTAAAACAATAAAACAATGGTAAAACATTGTTAAGTCATAAAATCAAGTTAAATTATCAAAAAGGGGACTAACGTCCGTGCGGGCTTGCGAGTGACGTCAGCGCCCGAACTAGTTTTGCATGTTGTGGCGCCGCGTGGCGTGAGTGGTGGCGTGACTAGTGGGGCGACCGGCCGGCCTTTATAAGCAGGCGGCGCTCGCACTGGGACACATTCGATCGTGAGCCGTGGCGCTGTACGTACGCTCGCAATTCTGCATACCTCTTCGCTTTCTCCAACGCCCATGGATATGGCTGAACTAAATGGTCAGCTCGGCACTCCGTCATATATAATACGTAGGTATTGTACTAAGGATTATTAAATAATTTGTTTCTCCCATCAATAATGTAATTTTTTTTTTATTTTTATTTTACCATTAGTTTTGTTAATCTAGTTATATTATTGCCTTAAAATTAATTGATTGAACCAGCGCGGGTTTATTTAGGTAATTATTTCAAGGACAGGGCCGAGTTACAGTACTGATAGATATCTTTACCGTGGAATGGGAAAGAGTGTCGGCGCTAGGGTTGCCAACATGTCTAAGGTGAAATACAGTATTTTTCAAATAAGGCTAAAAAAATTAGTACACTTTAAAATAATATAGTAGTTTATGGAAAAGGCAAAAATTAGGCAAATATATTATTATATTTTACTTTTTATAAAAACTATATTTTTTGAACTTTTTGCATTTTTGAACAAAATCATAGACCATAAATAAAACAATCATGAATCAAAATAAAAGTCTCATATTATTTTCTACCATCAATATTAATTAAATATAAGTAAATTAAAAACTCGTTTTTAACTTACTTACGATTGTATCAGTATTACTGATTAAGTTAAGACATGAAAGAAATTCGTCCATGGTTAAGATTAAGATATATTTCGTCCATGGATTAAGATTTAATTAAGTTGTCAATTTTATATTGACAAGTTTGGAACGCAATAAGACAGATAGATACGTTCAGAATTCAGATACAATACACTATACACATAGTATTTGTTATATGGTGTGACTATACACTACACGCTATAGAATCAGTCAAAATTCACGATCACAAATTAAAAAAAAAGAAACATTTGTTTCTTAGCGATCGATGTTGAAAATATAGTATTTTTGCGTACTATATATTTCTTCAATAGTATATAGCACGCAGACCCGAAACATAGTATAATACGACATATTATTATAGTATGGTTGGCAGCCCTAGTTGGCGGCGCTTGGATGTAAACTCTTGTAGCCGCAACACAATCCACGGATGGAAACCACGCCCCCATCAAGCTTCCACCAAGGTGACCTTGGTTGGGAGGCGTGATTAAATCCGTCTGGAACGTGCTTTATTGTAACAGCTACAAACACATTCGTTGCTCATGTAACGCAATAGCGACCTAAAGTTTTAAAAGCATGCGACTCTCCGGCCCACACGCTTAAGTCTAAAATATTGGTGAAAATTGTATTATGATTAAAAATAAGCAGGTTTTCGTAACCGTATATAATAGGTCTTTACCTATGAAATTGCCGATTTGTATGGAGAATTTTCAAGAAGTTGCATTTTTCATACTAGCATTTTCTTTGTTCATTTAACAACCGTTAACACTCTTGTAACAAAACTTTTATGTACTAATGTTTGAACACTATGCTAACCTATTCCATTTACGATAGGCGAAAAAAATAAGTTTTGGCTAAGTTACAACCCCTCCGGTCACCCTTTTTTGGCTCACAAAAAAAGAGTAACTTTCAAGATCTTTTTTTAATGCTATGAAAGCTTAAAAAAAGGACTTTATTTTTACTGATAGTTGACTATCATGGTCATAATTCGACATACGTAAATCAAGATATTGTTAAATGTTTTAAAACATAGAAGTTATTATTTTCTCTGTATGTGACAAAATATCGGCAAGTTCATAAGTAAAGACCTAATATTTATAGATATATATTGCGAACGATTTTATCCTAGCTTTCCGATGACCTAGAGACTTGAAACTTTGAAAATAGGTCAGAACTGGAAGGCAATGCAATATTATGGTGTCATTGAGCTGATCTGATGATGAAGCCGGAAGAAGCCCACAGGAATTCTATGATAAAACCTACAACCCCATCGTGTTTGGGCTCGTTAGAATAGGCATGACGAAATTTTTTTTTATTTTATGTTACATAAATTACCTCTCAAAAAAAGAAACATTGGTAAAATAATTATTTCGCTAGCGTGAAAACTGCCCGAGATATCACAGTTTAAAATGCACACAAATTGTACTCACCCGAAAACGCTCCATACTAACGGCTACCCTAGTTATGACGTCACGCCTAGGTGTTTGTATGCAACGCGTAGGAAAGTTTGGCAGCTATATTAAATATTGTGTTTATCAAAATTGTTTCTTATACAAATTTGCTATAAATTTTATGGATTAATTAAATGTATTATTTATTTTAATATATTTTAAACTTTTTAAATGGACTTGTCCGCCCAACTTTGAAGGGTAATAAAACAAATAATACGCAATATATAAAACCAAGAGGTATACAAGCTACTCTAAAAGTTCAATATGTTTACGGTTTTTATTAGTATTTTGTTATTTTATTCAGTAGTCGTCATCCCTATTGTTTTGACGAGTACTCTAATGGGAGACGAAGTCCAGGGTCTGATGATGAAGCTGACAGACAGAGTATGTTCATTACTTTTAGTCGGAGGATTTTTGTAAAAATATTAACCAAACTGTTTTTCAATTAGGGTTTTTCAAAATGACAAAAAACTGTATGCTCGATAGATAAGATGGCGTTGATAAAAATGTATGTGTCAATGTGATTTTTTTACTCAGCTTCGAAGAGTACTCAGGTAGGCAGGCAAATCTGATGTTACCCTAAAATGTTTCTCTTTGGCCAGATGTCAGCCAGCGAACGCTTATTTGCCTCTTTGGTACAGGCCGTTTATTTTTAAAAGCCAATTTTTACACTTCTCTTTCCATCAACGCCATCTAGAGGCAAATAGTTACTATTTTTTTAAAATGTCACTTTGTAAAGCCTTCATTAAGAATAATTGTCCTAAGTCGTGGGCTTTTAAAAAAAATGCTTTTTTGACAGTTGCATTTCTCATCGAATGTGTTTTTTAATCAATATATTTGTACATGTATCATAGATTCACGTGGACTACATTACCACAGAATAACTATGATACTACCTAATAAATTGTTCGATTTTGGTAGATTATTTTTTGATGTTATTCTAAAATACCCCAGGTGTCCAAGAATGTCACAGCTCAAGGGTGGACACAATGTAACAGTGTTTCCACTACTACTACCTAATATTTGTGATTTTCAGACTCATTAATCTTTTAGTATGTAGAATTTTACCTGAGAGATTAATGCCTATTATAAGTAATTGTTGATTTTAAATCGTTATTGCCTATAAAAGGTACATAACTACGATTTAAAAAAAATTAGACTCATTTATCTTTAAGTCACACACAAATCATTGTACCTGAGATAAACCTATAGGTACTTTTAAAGTCTGAATAATTATGCAATACCTTGAGAAAACCTTTATCGGTTGGAATTCAACAGATTTTGTCATTTACTTGTTCCACTAAATATGAAAATGTCAAAATTAATAACAGTGTTTCATTGTTGGACAGAGGATGTTTCATTGTGTACACCTAGGTGGACACAATGAAACAATTCCCATTTTCTTTTAAAAGTCTTCTTATTGGTTTATGTATCTATTTATTAATGAAACTATAACTGCCATTTTATACCTAATTAAGTAGATTCCGTTCCTCTAAAAACGGAATTCATATCTTTAAAAATGAGAGAAATATGAGACTCAGAGCTTTTGGTGTTGCATTGTTCCACACTGCTCTACGTTTGTATGTATGTGAGTTTTTGTATTGTTACTTGGGACAAGTTTCAATGGTTGTAAAGTAATTTATGCTTACTACATAAGTCAAAACTTGAAAAATTAAACTTTAGTATTTACTTACCTTTTAAAAAAAACTAAAAACCGACTTCAAAAAACCTGCCTCTAAAAAGCAAGAAATAATATTCAAATCATTAGATATGCATTATCATTGTTATATAATAACAACACGTCTATTGAAGTCGGGTGGGGCTGGAGTACAACTTTGTTTTTTTTATTCTAAAAGCCCTACCCGACTTCAATATACGTGTTGTTATTATATAACAATGATAATGCATATCTAATGATTTGAATATTATTTCTTGCTTTTTAGAGGCAGGTTATTTGAAGTTGGTTTTTTGTTTTTTAAAACATTTTTTTTTATTTTTAAAACAATTTTTATTTTTTTGTTTTTAGTGTAAGTACCTTCTCTATTAGGTAGTGTAGTGTAAGTATATTATTTGGTAGAAAAATCGGCTCAGTCAAACGTGAGATATTCGCGGAGAAACATACATTCATACAGGTCAAACTGAAAGAGAACCTTCTTTTTTTTGAAGTCGGTTAAAAAGACTAAAAGTACCTCTTACCCAACAAAAAGAATCATCTTATTCGGTTCATAAATAACAAAATAGTCAAGTTAGTTGATGCAAAATCATAGTGTTTTCAGGATACCTTGAAAACTACTGAACCGATTTGAAAAAAAAATAAATGGGACCATTTCGCAAAAAAATTGAATCGAACAAAAAAAGAATCATCAAAATCGGTCCATAAATGTCGAAGATACGCGCGAACAACGATAAAAAAAAACATACAATTAAGGATGTAATAAAACAGATGCTTCGTTCGGAGTTATTTTATTAATAAAATACATGTAAAATATTTTTTTTTTCTTACAAAGAGGTTATAAGAAAACTGAATTTCTTAGTGCTCATCACGGTTAGTTCAGAGCCATCACGCCTTATTAGTAAGTTTGAATAGACTAACATACACGTTACTAACATAACAAGTGATGTATAGGTACTTGGTTATTTATAAAGCTGTTGGGTTTTAAAGTAAATGGGAACGGGAACGAGAACGAAAACGGAAACGGGAACGGTACTTACCTACTAATCTCTGAACTAAACTTTTCAATAATTTATACCAATTCGAATTTAATATTTATAACTAAGACAGGACAACGTCTGTCGGGTCAGCTAGTAAAATAAATATTTGAGGGGGCTCCCATACAACAAACGTGATTTTTTAGCCGTTTTTTGGTACGGAACCCTTTGTGTGCGAGTCCGACTCGCACTTGACCGGTTTTTATTTCCTTACCCTCAAAAAATATTTTGTTACAGTAGGTAGGTAATCCTTTCTTTTTAAACTTTGCAAGAGGTAGAGTACAAGAATGTTAATGATGTCATCTCATCAATGAGACTGTAATTGACAATAATAACACATGCCTACTTCCAAATCACGCCAACAGCACTGTTAGCCTATAATCCATTAAATGAAGTAGGTACACAAATACCCTATCTGTGTAATATTTTGTGACTATTTAATTTGGTCGGATACGCGCTAACAGCGCTGTGAGCGTGATTCGGAACGCGGCCACAGTATCATCAAATGTATTTATATTCGTTCGTATACTTCTTACCTACCTACCTACTCGTTACTTCAAATGTGTCACCGAACTTCAGTACCTATGCTTAGGCGTCACTTAAGTCACTTACTTACTTTAAATTAGGCGAATTAATTTGAAGTGGGATATTGTGCTGGCTCAATACGAAATAGAGGCTACTTTTTACAAATTCTTTTACCCAAAGTCGCTCGAACGGCAAAGTACGTAGCAGTGGTGCTCGAAGTACGCAGCAAACAGCGGTGCCCCGGCTCCCACCCCCCCCACCCCCCCCCCCCCCATTTTCTTTTGTGACTTTTACAGGGTGTTGAAAAGAAAAAAATAAAAAGCTGAAAATTCCATTGATGAATTTAGCACAAAACATTATGTACAACAGATACTATTGATCTAAAACATTTAACACTTATTTAACCAATTGTAATATTCTTTTGGAGTTACTAAGGTAACGCTTTAGGTAATAGTCAAATAACAGTATTCCCGTGGACAAAGATGACACAAAAAGCTCAAGTAAGTACATCGGTTACAACTTCATAATCATCATGAAAGTAAAATTTTCAACTTTAATTTTCTTTTCGTCCGATAGCGTTAAAAAAGACAAAAACCTAAATTGTTACTTATGCATCAAACCAAAATGACACAATTTCATGTATTAGGCTAAGTGAATGGTGCAGAAACTATATACGAAAAAAACAAACTTTAATATTTTTAAAAGCTAAAAACTTATCCCGATCGGTCTAAAATGCAAGTTGAAGTGTTTTTAGATACCTATTTTGAAAGACTAATACTTCAAAAAACGAAGGAAGTTCTCAGTTCGGTTGCATTCAACCGAGACCTAAATTAATGGGTGACTGATACTGATGATGATGGGTGACTGGTACTGAGTGGGCAATTATTATACCAATTATGACGTTCACATTTTTAACACGTTTTTATAAGGTTACCTACTTTCTCATTTGTTTGTTTGTATTTTGTCATCTCGATTAGGATAAAAGTCACCTTTTTACGTCCCCTAAAAAATATTGCAATATTGCATAGTCAGTAACAGTATGATAGTAGGTACGATACGTACGAGTATGTAGGCAAATCAACCCTCAACATTATGTAGTTCAACTTGAATTTTATTAGAAACAGCCTAATGATTCCTACGGACCGACGATATGGTCACCCTACACACTGATTCATAATAAATCATAGTAAATAAATTTACTTATTTCTCTAAAACGAATGAAGATATAGTGAAAATATGTTTTCGGGCCGTTTATCGTGATCAAACGGTTACGTAAACTTGCTTATTTTTAATCTTAATACAATTTTCACCAGTATTTTAGACTTAAGCGTGTGGGCCGGAGAGTCGCATGCTTTTAAAACTTTAGATCGCCATATCTTTGTCCCTGTTGCGTTACATGAGCAACAAATGTGTTTGTAGCTGTTACAATGAATATGTAACGGCTACAAATACATCAACCCAGCGGTACAGGCTCCGATTGATCTGGAATTCGACGATTTAACAAAAAACATAACCTCAAAGCATGCGAATCTCCGTGCCACATGCTTTTGTCAATAATTCTGCCGGGAAGCCGGTACAATCGATTTGATATCTGAAATAAGAACGTATATCATCGGTACATTACTTCTAGGTAGTTTTAGAATGGAATTATTCAGTGGCACGGAGATTCGCATGCTCACAAAAGTAACACAAAATGTTACAAAAGTAACATTCTGGCAACGCTGTTGGATTCTTTCCTTTCAAACGTCAAACAAAAATTTGACACTAGGTGCATTCCAACAAACTAATCGCTGAGTCATTAATCGCCATAGAATACATTTTAATCATTGAAAGTAATAAAAATGATTAGAAAACAAATAAAAAAAATAGGTATGGGCACAGAAGAAATAATCACTACGTTAATTTTCATGCAAGTGATTATTTCCTCTGTGGTTGATTGAAACCAAAATTCCAGCCGAGACCAAAACTGCGGGCTGATTATCTAATTAGAAACCACCTAGCGACCGGTTGCAGTTCATAGATGATAGTGATCCATTGCTACTTCTTTTTGGATTAAAAAAAAAAACATACCAAAGAAAAGTAGCAATGAATGTGGAATGAAACCGGTCGCTAAAAGTTTCTTTTTAGATAATCAGGGTTCCGATACCATGCTTTCGGTCCTGGTTCAAGTTTCAGCCGAAACCATAACTAATTTTTATTATTATTAATTAACGTTGTTTTTTACACGTAGGTACAGTCATGAGCAATAAGATGTACACACTTTAGAACTATGTCACATTCAATCAATATATCTCATCAGTGTGATAATGTTATACCTAGGCTATTCAAAACGTAATGTGACAAAGTTTTATAGTGTGTACATCTCATTGCTCGTGACTGTACATGGTTTGTGGTAGGGTTTGTTTCAAGCACTCCAGTGGTTGACGAATAATTAGAAATACCAGTCAATTTTTATACAAACAAGATAAAGGGTTCCCTATGTATTTGCATAAAATTTTAAGGCATAATATGTCATAGCATAATATGATTTCGCCGAATGATGTTTACGCATAATATTATTTAGTCATAACAGCTTATGCATAATTTTTTTAAGCATAACTACTTTAAGCATAATCATGCTTAAGCATAATATTCTTTAGAATAATGTTATTAACGCATATTCAAAAAATCATGACGTTTAAAATCACAAAAGAACATTTTACCTAAAATACAAAATTCCGAAGCTTGAAAAACCAAAGGTTCATTAATTGAGGGTTACATGCTAGCAGGTCAGTTCTGGGACTTCGCCGGCTGCTGCCGCGGCACGCTCACTTTGCTCGCTCGGCTCGTGCGTTGTAGGTCGCAATGGAACCTTACGTCCTCCTCGCTCGCTACGCTCATTCGTCGTCGCACCTAATAGACCTAAACAGACTTTCGAGATTTTTAACTATCGGCATTTTAACTTTCAGGGTTTCCAACTATCATCAGTCATTTAATAATCGATATTTCAAGTTTCGGTCTATTGGATATCGACATTAAGGATTTTCGGTATTTTAAAAATAGGTGTTTAATGAGTCGATATTTAGGTCGTATGTGTTATGAGTTTTTGGCATTTTAATACAATATACCTACCCCTTTTGCATGAAAATAAATAAGTGCGTAAAAATATATATTCTTATTGTTTTTTATTTTTATGCCTAAATAATATTAGGAATAGACAATATGCCTAATAACGTTATGCGAAAACAAATTAGTCTAAATGATAATTATGCCAATATAAATAGTATGCCAAAAAACAATTATGCCAGAGTATTATTATGACAAAAAAGATTATGCCAAATCTGTTATGCCAAATCAAATAAGTTATAAAACCATTATGCGAAAACAAGGGATCCCAAGATAAAGAAGCCTTGGTTCTCCGCCAGAGATTGATTAAGCTGTAATCTGATTATGTCTATCCAGGGAGTGAATAGAGATCTGATTGATCAGCATTCTAAGAGATGTTTGGATAAGTTTAAAAAAACTGCCAAAATAGCATTAAAAAAAATTGAAACTGGGCCGTACCGGCTAACTTACATGGCTATCGTAATCACTTTCATTTGACAGATGGATGTGATACTCATACATTGCTACTTTTCTATGGTATGTTTTTATTTATGCCAAATAGAAGTAGCGTGTGTGACACATTGTCACATCCATATGTCAAATGAAAGTGATTACGATAGCCATGTAAGTTAGCCGTACGGCCCCAGAGAACTCTGATTCTTGAGGCTCTCAGGATGTTGATCAGATCAGTTGGGTGTACATAGCGACCTGGATTTCCTTTATTCACTCCCTGGATAGCAATAATGAGGGCTAACGCGTATGAATTTGCCGCTAGAGGCGCTGATGTCGAGTGAGGTCTTCGAAACCTCAAATGTCATACTTTGTGTGTGAGCTACGCACATTTATAATAAAAAAATGTTGTGATTATTTTCCAATACGAGATTCAAAAAGGCAAATATGTTACGGGTCAATGAACGTCAGTGCTTTAAAAGCGTAGCTACGAAAAAGAGGTTTCTCACAACAAAACGGGACTGCAAAATATTGCGGTATGCTAAATATTTTTATAAATTGGTCTTATCTAAGATTTGATTTCTTTTAAACCCGTATGGCCGTAGGGGCCGTAGTAAACAAACTTTGTTTAAAAAGTAAACAAAACAGGACCTCTCGCGACTGTGGTGCCAACTGGTGAGCTAAAAAACGGTAGCCCTCATTAGATCACAGCTCGTAACCTCAACTCAACAAGGTCACGCCAACTGGCGAATTTAGAAGTTAGCCGATTGACATGCGAGAATTCACGAAAACCGAGTTTCGGCCGAGCCAACATTTTCAGCCAGTAATTGGCAGAAACCGAAACTGTGGCCGAAACAAAATTTTTTGGCCGAAACCTGCCAAAACTACGGACGGTCTTTAGTAAAAAATATCTGGGTGACCAAGCTTTGCTCGGTTATTACTATTTATTATAATATGGTGGTGTTTAGGTGATAATCTATGTTATCTCAAACATTAACTAAATTTTTTTAAACTTGTCTAAAAACAATAAAAATATAAAAAAATATAAATAAACTTGAACATAATATAAAAAAAAGTAAGTTACCGAGCGGGATTCAAACCCGTAACACTCGTTTCTTGCAGTCCGCGTGTTAACCCACTGGACCGGACGGACAGTGGCCGGTAGGACGAAATTAGCGACCATATTCTGCGTCGAAAGAAAAACGCATGAAGACTCAAAAACATGCGTTTTCCTAAACATAAGACTAATCTACATCGATTTTTTACCCCCGAAAACCCCCGTCTACCAAATTTCAGCGAAATCGTTAGAGCCGTTTCCGAGATCACAGAAATAAATTTATAGGTATACAAGAATGGGGTTGGAATGCAAAGCTAATTGTAGATGTCGCTGCGTACGCTTGTTCCTAAGACAGTAGACGTTTAGAACAAAATGTATGGGAAAATAGGTATTTATTTTGTGGTATTTTTTTTACCAAAAAAGACCCATTGACATAAATGAATACAAAAGACATTCTACAATGCAAATGCCGGAAATGAAAGCCAAATTAAGACGTTTTTATTATTACAGAATTTATCCATTTTTTCTATATCCAGATTTTTCCGAAATTTGTAAGCGCCAACATTTTTAAAGCACAGAATTTAACCATTTTAAAGCTAAAAACACGATTTTTAAAGTAAAAGTCCTTTGTTTTCATATCTCTCGTGGAACAAGCGTACGCAGCGCCATTTTGACAGTTGCCTTCCCCATTGCTCGTTAAAAGGTATAAGATTAATATTGGTTGGTCATAGATTAATATTAATAGTGGTGACATGACAGATGACTTAGCCAGGCATCCGTCACTCGCCCATACCTACCGCGATAAATAACTAGCGGCCGCCCGCGACTTCGTCTCCTCGGGAATAATATTTTTTTTTTCGGGATGAAAGATCTATGTCCTTCTCTGTACCCCTAAGAACGTGTATGCAAAATTTCATGATGATCGGTTCAGTAGTTAAGACGTGAAGGCGTAACAAACAAACAAACAAACGGACTTTCGCATTTAATTTTAATTTAATTTCCTCCTTTATCTACCCATAAGGATGACCTGTGGCCCTACAGTAGTGGGGACATTAAAATGGCTGATGGCCATTGAGGTACCGACTACCAAGCAATGGATGTGAAAACCTGGTGAAGAGACAGTTTAGTTGAAGCCTTATTATTACAACAGAGTAAAACCATACTGCGATGTAGCTCAGTACAGTGACATCTATTGATAGTTTAGAACACTAAATAAAAATAACATGGTCCTAAATTGACCACAGAATGACGTCATTTTGACGTACACTTCCGACCAATATAGTAATTGGTTCTAAACTGACCAAATAATGACGTCTTTTTGACGTTCGCTTCCGCCCAACACAGTACTGACCCTAAATTGACCTTAAAATAACGTACTTTTTTCGACTTCGACGTCATTTTGCTACCTGGGTGGAGGCAAAGAAAATATACATTAACGTGAAAAGAAGCGACACTTGCGCATGGGTGCTGTAAAATTGCTCGCGGCTATGTGTGAGTGCGCCGGGTGAGCGCGGGGGTGCCGCGATGCCATCGGGGCGAGGAATCTCCTCCGCGGAGGCACGCGCTATCAGGCTTGCCTAGTTCGCTCGCACCGCGCAATAGGAGTTGTTGGACGTCTTTGCTTGCGTAAATGATGCTAATAGCCAACCCTATCACAAGTCGTGACTACTCGTCACGCTTCCGACGTAGCCGCCGCCAGACTGGCGCCAAGCTCACACTTACAGGGAGTGACGCCGCTGTGGTGGAGGGGACGAAATCAATACGCTTATACGTAAGTTAATTATACAGTTTTTCTGTTCCAAAAAGGTATCGATTTCGTCGCCTCCTAACTTGATTAGGCTCCTTGTAGGAAAATGAACTTTATCTCATTGTAGCTAAAAGTATATTACACTTTTTTATTTTTAAATAGTTGCAAAATGTATCAATCAACTTTATCCCTTCCACCACAATATAGAGAGATTACAGTAGTTTAGCTTAGTACTTCGTGCGCTCGAGCAACGCACACATAGACACCTCTCACCGACACGGAATCTTTGCCACGCTTAAGCTTAAAACACTTCACGCGCGAGTGCCACGTGATGCAGTTGTAGCCAGGCTAGGATAGGAGTATAGTGTTCTGTGGTTGTAGCGCGTCCGACCCCCGCGTCGGCCATTTGTACGCTTTGCGAGATTCAGTAAAAATGGAAGGCAAAAATAAAACGTACTATAATTGCTATTGCTTAAACTCGACATTAAATACAGAATACACATTTTTTTACGATACCAGTGTACCCAGAAAGGAAAGCAAACAGTGAATTTTGAAATAGCCGCTAGTGATTATATAATACTAGCGGCCGCCCGCGACTTCGTCTGCGTGG
Organism: Agriphila geniculea; assembly: GCA_943789525.1. Classification (NCBI taxonomy): domain Eukaryota; kingdom Metazoa; phylum Arthropoda; class Insecta; order Lepidoptera; family Crambidae; genus Agriphila; species Agriphila geniculea. The sequence goes on from OX038886.1 coordinate 17,985,123, forward strand.
AAATATTTTTTGCTATCCCTCGGGAATAATATTTTTTTCGGGATGAAAGGTATCCTATGTCCTTCTCTGTACCCCTAAGAACGTGTATGCAAAATTTCATGATGATCGGTTCAGTAGTTAAGACGTGAAGGCGTAACAAACAAACAAACAAACGGACTTTCGCATTTATAATATTAGTAAGGATGCAGTTAAATAAAAAGGCAGTTTTCATTAATTGTTGTTTCTAAATCAAGAGCTCAATACAATAATAATTTTACCTTATTTATATGCCAATTTGACGTACTTATACTGAATACTGATTTCTATTCGAAAATAGACCTACCTAAGTAAATACAGATATCAACTTTGTCTAGGGATACTAGGTGTTATTTTCATACAAACGAGGTAACTTTGAAGCCTTGGTTTCCTGCCAAGGATGTACTGTGCTGTGATCTGATGACGGCTATCCAGGGAGTGAATGGAGGAGATTCAGATCGCTATACACACCCAACTGATCTGACCAGCATTCTAAAAACGTAATGGACATGTTTAAAAAAAACCTCGAAAATAGCATGAAAATGTATGGAAATCCTCAAACTGAGAACTCTAACCCATTAATATTTTAGAATGCTGATCAGATCAGTTGGGTGTTTATTGCGATCTGAATCTACTCCATTCAGTCCCTGGATGGCCATCATCAGATTACAGCACGGTACATCCCTGGCAGAAAACCAAGGCTTCAAAGTTACCTCGTTTGTATGAAAATAACACCTGTATCCCTAGACAAAGTTGATGTGTATATTAAGGTGGTACCCTGAGCGAAAGTGGCGCCGCGGTGAATTTTATTTAATATTATAATTCTAATACACAATTTTTATAATGTTTATCGTGGAGATTTTAGGGCCTACAGTCTAGTATTTTTAGACGGTATCGTTACATTCCCTTGTAGTCACTGCTAGAAGTAGATAGAAAAACTGCTAAAAGTGGCCGTTTTTGACACATTTGCTATCTACTTCTACGAATGACTACGAAGGCATGTAGTGATACCTTCTAAAAATACTAGACCATGGGCCCTAAAATCTCCACGATAAACATTATTAAAATATTTTACTATTAATAACTTATTAAATAAAAACCTCTGAGGGCGCCACTTTCGGTCATACAACCGCCTTAAGCAATTGGTACCTACCTACCTAGTACCTAATATTATTTAAATGTACATTTACTACATTAATTGGTCTTTGAATACAATTTGAAGTGCAGTCGTGACTAAAATAACTGCTATTGTAATTTCAGACTTTTTTTTTTGTCTTTAGTATATTTTTTGTTAAGGTATCAAAGTATTTTTTATTTTTAATAGTAAAGTTAGTATTTATTAATCCCATAAATAAATGTCTTTAAAATTTTATTATTCATTGTATTTTTTGTCCTTTCGATTCAACCCATTAATCAACATAATAAACTTGTGTTGTGTAGGTACTTAGGTATATGCAGATAAGTTAGATAATATGACAAGGTACTAGGTAGTACCTACCTAATAAAATATTAAGTATATACAGGTAGGTATAGGTACCTATACCTATTTTTTAATACTTTAATCAGAAATAGAAATATTCAGCTAGGTCGGTTCAAAATAGTAGCAATTACTAGGTTTATTAAAAATTTTTAGGGTTCCGTACCCAAAGGGTAATAAAAAAAAAGTTATGTTAATAAAAAAAAAAAAGTTAAGTTATTTATTACGAAATTATAGATACTTTAACCCAAGTTTTACAGATCCAAACCCGCCGTAACCTATATTTGTATAACTCCAAAAATGATATTTTTTTATTTTTCAAGGTTTACCACATGGTTAAGCTATTGTCTGTTCTACAGCTTTGTTTGATTGCCACTGATAATAGTAAGACTATGGAAAGTAATCATACACAGATTTAAGACCAGATAAATTCCAACCATTTTCATCAGGTCTTAAATCTGTGTATAGCTACTTTTTATAGTCTTACTTTTATCTGTGGCAATCAAACCAAGCTGTAGAACACGACAATAGCTAAACTATATACCACATTCCTTGTCAGATATTTGCCAGATTTTGCCACGTCTTATTTGACTAATATTTCGTAAAGTAGTGAAAATAGGGATAAAATCTTATACAACATAAAACGTCAGCTCGTGCGATGACAACTTTTTGCTTTCTCCGTGGTGAACCAACGAATATAATAATTATACTCTCAGAGGAGGTGACAACCTGACAACTGACATTTATTTTTCTTAATCGTACAAATGCACTAAGAAGTTTTGATTCCGATATCGAAGTCAACCACCCTAAAAATAGCTTTCTACCCCTTTTCAACCCTGTTAGGGGATACATTTCAAGAAAATACGAAACACGTATTCAATTAATATTGTGAAAGAATGTCTATGCCAAATTTCAAGTCAATCGGGCCAAGGAATCGCTTTCTCCCATACAAACTTTGCCACCCTGTTTTACCCCCTTAGGGGTTGAATTTAGCAAAATTCCGTCTTAGTGAGCACCTACACCCTAAAAGGAACCCTCATGCAAAATTTGAGACTCCTAACACTTGTAGTTTCTGAGATTTCGTGATGAGTCAGTGAGTGATTTACTCTTTTATATATGTAGATACTGATTTCTATTCGAAAATAGACATACCTAAGTAAATACACACATCAACTTTGTCTAGGGATACCAGGTGTTATTTTCATACAAACGAGGTAACTTTGAAGCCTTGGTTTCCTGCCAAGGATGTACTGTGCTGTGATCTGATGACGGCTATCCAGGGAGTGAATGGAAGAGATTCAGATCGCTATACACACCCAACTGATCTCACCAGCATTCATTCAGCATATGGGGTTCTTGTTTGGAACGTATCTTGTAAACACCATAATAATTGAAATAAAACAATTTTCAACGGATACTAGCCCGGTTTTATTAAAAGTACTTTGGAAATTAGTTGGTATTTGGTTTGATTTTTGGTTTTCACGGGGGACTGTCCCCATGTGGGACGGTCACTGTCTTTGTTTCTTTTATGCATTACACAAGTACGCATTATTTTATAGATTTTGTGATGCTGCGTGGTTATCATATAAATCACATTTCGCTGTTCTGAACAAGTGATGTGTCTGTCTGTACTCCTCCATTCGTGGATCGTTCGTGAAATGCACGAATGTGCAACAATATCAGAGGAGAATACCCTTAGGATGGTGATAACGCATTTTATTAACAAGGGTTATCATAATAAACACGTTACTCAGCTACAATATTGCAAGTTAAGGTCCATACTCGTTCTTGAGATTCAGCAATAAAAGCAAGATGGTGGTGCAATTGGGACGCCTACCTACCAGTACCGAAGGATCCATAGTCCATACAAGCCCGATACCCATCGGCTAACCTTTAAAAAATCCCACCACACCGATCGAGATGCAGATCAAAACATTTTTTGCCGTAATTCACCGCTCGCCACTGTTACCTACCTACTATATTTTTTATTGTTGCACTGTATTTAGCGAGATTCATTTGTTAAGGATTCGTGAAGAAGTCTTTCAAGAAGAAGTCTTTTGTAAAGAAGTCTTGCTTCTTACGCAAATGTTATCCCCGAATTTATCGCAAATCAATACACGTAATTTAATTAAACGTCCTGCAAACACAATTAATGAAGATCAGTAATTTACTGATCATCATAGAGATCCTTGGCGGCGGGAGGGAGGCCTATGACAAAAAGTAGGGGACATAATGCTGAATAGTGATGACGATGACTCCTGCAAATACAATGAGGTCGAATTTAGGAGCACAGCTACAGCTAACACATGCAATCATGACTCTCAGTATAGGTAGGACATACTCACTTAAATTGACACTAATGAAAATTGATTTTGATGATAACAGCAGAGTCGGTAGTAGGTAACTCCCTATGATGACTATGAACCTGACTGGCAAAGGAAAGAAGAGCTGAAAACATCTTGTTTAGGTTCTTATAAAACAGTATAGTTATGGCATTTCTGCAACAGTTGCAAGCAATGGATCTTCCATGTCATCATAGCTCGGTCTCCAATAAATCGTCACTAACTTAGCTTCGCGCAAACTTTCAGCTTCCCTTTAACAAATTGTCGACACACTAAGAATTGCTCATGTCTTTCATTATTAGATCATAGTTTCTTTAGAGTGGTAGTCATAAACTACAGCAAAATGTTTTCTAAAAGTGTAATCATATTTCTAATGCTGTTTATTTTAAAATTGATTTCCGGCAAAAGTTTCACTATAGTATTAGACACAACGCAATCAATAGATCTAGAGGTTGATGTTATCAAAGGCAATATCCAAGCCGTGACATCCATATTAGCGAATAGGACAGAGTTCGAAAATTATATTTTGGTGCCGTTTAATGATGCGGGTAAATAAACCTTATTATTTTGTTTGAATTTATCAAGGACATCTAAGTTTTTTAAATTTTTATTCTCAACCTAACTAAAAGTACCTATTTGAATAAATGAAGTTGCAAATATAGAATTAGGACACTTTACTTCTAATGCTTGTAGACATCATCTCGCCCATGGTGACCACGAAACCGAATGAAATGACGGATATGTTGACCAATCTCAGAGTAGGTGGTGGCAGTGAATGCCCCGAAGATTCTCTGTCTGCCATCCACAGAGCTCTGCAGATCAGTCAGCCTGAATCGCACATTTACCTGTTCACCAATGCCAATGCAAAGAATGCTAATAAATTGAGAGAAATCGAGTGTCTCTGCAGAGATACTGGAAGTCAGGTAAGAACGTTATGATTATGATCTGATTGAAATTTATGAAACACAAACTGAGCCAGGAGACCCCACGACACCACTGATACAAAGTGGTTGGTTATGATATGCACGATATGTTGACAGTTCGAATCAAATAGTTCTCTAAATACTCTTCGATACTTTCTGAAATTGGTCGAGTTAAAATTTTGCTTCATAGGTAAAATCCTTAAAAATATTTTAGACAACGCTTACCTAAAATCCATCCTACATCATTCGTTATATTTTTGGGTATTTTCATACCTTTTCTCGGTACCTATGCTGACCCTTACGGCCTGTGTTATCCTGAAGCTGATGTTATCAATTATTTTTTTCAATTTAAGGTAGTGATATTCTTAAGTGGAAGCTGCTCCCCTCGAGATCCCGGAGGTGCAGGCTACATCGACGTGTACTACGAAATAGCTGAAGCATGTTCAGGCAGTGTATTCCGAATCGCTGCCGTTAATTTGGGAAAGGTAACAATGATGAATGTTTTAATACAAGGTCCTATTCTATTGTCTTATTTTAAGTATTGGAACCGCTTAAACTGGTAATGGTCCTTGCCTTTTTAGGGTTCCGTACCAAAATGGTAAAAGAGGAACCCTTATGGTGTGACTCAGTCTGTCTGTCTGTCTGCCTGTCACAGCTGGATATCTCAGGAACTACTATTGATATCAACTTCAAATTTGGAATAGTTTAAGATGACAGTTGCCCAACCATTTTGCAAATAAATAAAAAACTTTTTCATAACAGGGACTGAAAAGGGGTCTTAAAAATTTGAAGTGCGGCTACTAGGGCATGTGGGGTATCATATGAAAGAGCGCCATTTGCACGTTTTCAAACATTTCTTTTAGGCCGCATAGTCCACATAGACTTATGATGAAAAATGTAAAAATACCGTCCCCCCCCCCCCTAATTCTAATTCTATGTCTCTATTACAGGAAAAATAAAACGATGTCTCAATATAGCACACTTTTTTAGAAATTATTAAAGTTCTAAAAAAGTTAACATTCCTTCCACTATCGGTCAAGAGATGACGCTGACCTAAAACTGCAAAAATAATTTTATTATTCTACTCTGTTGTGTATTTATTATGATAGTACGGAACCCTCGGTTTCTGTATGCTCTAAGCCCTCGGTGCGCGAGTCCGACTCGCTCTTGACCGGTTTTATTACTTCATAGAAGTCCGTTGTCTAATTTTAATAATAATAATAATAAATGCTTGGACAATTTCACACAGCGCCATCTAGCCCCAAACTAAGCAATGCTTGTAATATGGGTGCTAGACAACTGATATACTACTTATATCCTTCTAAATATATGCTTATTATACATAGTTACACTCTTTAATTACTTAGGTAGGTACATTTATTTTTGAAGACTCCTATAAGTGGGGTCAGCAGTGTTATGTCATTGTTTTGCCAGAGTTTTGGTTTGATTGAGATTAGATGACCTTCTCCAAACCGAACCACGATAAATAATTGGACGACGTTCGTTCCGCTTTGTGACATAATTAGCTCAAGAATTTGGACCAAAATTAAGTAAGTCGGCGAACCGTGTAATAGTAGTAGAACGCAGTAGGTAGGTAGGAGAGAAACTATATGTTTCCCATTATCCCCACATTTTTTATTTTATTTTAGAACTAGTATTTATAGTAGTTTACGTAACGTTGATAAGATTCCTATAAACATCCGGGCCAAGTTAAAGCAATACAACAAAGTAGAGGATTCATAACGCGTGCAAGTTATCTAGGTTCAACTGACCCATCTTTAGCGAGGTCAAATTGAAGATCAGTTTATTTTATAACTGCCTACCTACCTACATTATCAGAAAGCTATTTTAGAAGTGAAGAGAATGTCTGACTTAAAGAAACATGATACCTACCTGAGCTTGTACAGTTCTATTTTCACCAAGAAAGTTGTGAGCAAGGAAAGCTTGCATGTAATTTTTTTTTCGTATTGTATTGTATGGTATTTTTTTGTGTTATTTTTAAAATTAAAATGAAGTTTTCTTTCAGTAGAATTTCCTACCTTCAATATTTAATTTAAGGTACTTTCCCTCTGTGTAGCAAAGTTTTGGAACACCTTGTATAGTACGAGGCACGTATCTTGAAATTTTTTCGACGGAGTGGGGATAAGTTCGCGCATGTGCTATTGTGAGCGACCAATAGCGCGCGCCCATCTCCCGCCACCCGCGCTCCTCACCGCTACGCATACCCAAAATCTGCGTTTCGCGCAATCCCCACCCGATTTCAAGATACATGCCTCGTACTGTACCTAGGTATTAGTTGGCATGCATGCATTACAAAGTATTATATTGTGTAATTTTAGCTACAGTCTTCAGTGATATTTTTTCCCTTCTTCCCCACGTTTATAGGTGATTAGTTACGTGTTTATATTTTACAGGCTTTTAAATACATAAAAGAAACAACCAGCACAGATTACAACGATGTGGTGAATTACAACGCTTTCCAAGGAATATTTCAAATTACTGTGAGTATTTTAAAAGGACGACACACCGGACGGCGCACCGGACGACGCTCCGTGGGTAGGCCCCCAACAAGGTGGACCGACGATCTGGTGAAGGTCGCGGGAAGCCGCTGGATGCGGGCCAAGCAGGACCGATCGTCGTGTAGATCCTCGGGGGAGGCCTATACTATACCCAGCAGTGAGTGTCGTGCGGCTGATATGATGGTGATGGTTATGTTGATTTTAAAAGGAGTAGCATTAAAATACAAGACCCAATCTTCTTACCCCCGTTCCTATAGACGAGTAGTAATGACTTGAGTAAAACTTGCAATTTTCAAATGCTTATTCACATGCAAAACATTTAAGTGTGACCTGGACTCAGAAGTCAACAGCAGAATCGCTGCAGCTTTAGACAAGCCAAGTTCCAAGGTCTTTGCTCACATGACTTAAAACTGGAAACTAAAATCCTATATTCCGCTGAAACCTGGACTGATACCGCCGTCACATCCGCATTCTGGACCGATTCCACCTCAGATGTCTATAAAATATCCTTTTTGGCGACAGATTCTACTATATCTGGTGATAAGTTAAATATATAAGCCGTGGGTTATGTTATGTTGAGTAACGTAATCAGGGGTTGGATTATTCTAATATCACAAATCACAATGTTATTTTTTGAGTTTCTTACAAGTCTCGGCACGTAAGTTTAGCGGTGAGAGATATTGGAGGGGATTATTACGCATGTTTGCAGTAGCCTCACACCACGTCTTCCGTCATTTAGACCCAAAAATTACTTCTGCGCATAAAATGACACCGCTAAAGTTATATGCCGAGGTTTGTACTGATAGTGAAAAAAATTTCAGTTCACAGTAGATTCCCTCACCACTGATGTGTTATTTGTTCTGTCGGGAGAATATCCGGTTTTACAAATATCTGATTCTGACGGATACAGCCCTGATATGGAGAAGATGGTAGATACTAGACAATCCCTGGTAAGACAGACGTTGGTAATTTTCAATGTTGCATGGATCACAAACAACTGATTTTCAAAGTTTTAAAATTTCGTAACGTCGCGCGTCATTTCTGCTTTTAGGAAACGGACGAAGTTGCATGTTTGGGACTTTACTTTGCAGATTCACTGTTCAGAGTACCGTTTTTTAGATGCTTTGCCCAAATGGAATTAACTTATTGCTAAAGCTTATTCTCCTATCACTAAAATTAAGACCTATTTAATATCCCATAATCAAAAACAAATAAATATATATCTATTTCTTCTGTTTTTAATACTATTTATTGAAAGCATGACAAATATTTGTGCAAATACAAGCCACAATACAAAAAAGTGTGAGAGGAACAATAAGTAAAGCTGAGGGAACTTTCCAGGTAGTTCGTGTATCGAACCTAAAAGCTGGTATTTACCGATCATTCGCAAGGTCTCAAGGGATTGCTCATTTGACGTTATATAAGAGAAATCGCTTGCAGTTCGAGTATGGATTTTCAACGAGACTCCCAAATTCGTTAAGGGAGACTAGTCTAAGGCCTATCCCAGGTATTTTCATAATTTTTCAAAGAACATTACAACCTACTTGGTGTTTAGGTTGATTTGTTCAAGTTATCCACTTAAACTTACGCTTTTGCTGAAACGGCTACATCTGCCTCTTGCATCGGCCGTGTGGTCCGGTTGAAATTTATTGCCATCAAGCTTCAGGTCTGGCCTTTAGCCGATTTTCTACTGTGGGAATCTGCTTGGACTTTCTTTCATGCTTTGGAACATTTTGCAGTGTTTCGAGATGTTTGACACAAATATTCTGATAGGCTTGTTAACAACAACTTACTACCCTTCCTTATTATATTTTAGGTTGGAATAATTACTTACTTATTCAAATATTACAAGAAACAAAAAACATCAGAATAAATGAGGTTGAACTGGAGTTTATTGGAAGCAATTTAAAAAAGCGTGAAATTTTGCAAAAACATGCCAAACGAGGAGGATGTTATATCGCCATAATAATGATGGAAACACAGAGGAATTTTAAAATGACGGTAAATTTTATACTTTCACTATTATTTTTCTTATTAAGTAAAGTTACTAGCTCTTGCACAGAGAATTTACCACATGATTGTTGGTGACGCTGATTAAATTGAGAACCGATCGCTATTGGGGCGAAAAAGTTTTGTAATCCTAGCTAGCTATCAAGTAGTCGACAACTGAGACCTCGTGGGTAGGCAGGTGAGGTGGACCAAAGATCTTTTAAAAGTGTCGGAAATCGTTGTAATACGGGCAGCGCAGTTTCTAAGTACGGGTTCGTAGCCGATAAAGGAATCGATTAAAAATATTTTTTTTTTAATTTTTAATCGATAATCAAGATTAACTAATCAAATTTAATCAAATTTTCGCTACTAGTGTAGGAAATGAAGCGATCTTTTGTATGGAGACCCCAACATTACAAATGAAACTATGCAGGGATGTAGTATAGTATGAACCAAAACCTATGTACAAAATATTAAAAAAAGATTTGGATAATTTAAACAATATGCTTCATTTATAATACTTTATCATACTTTAAAGGTTCGTCTACTGAAGATTTACTGTGGGGGTCCACTACCTGCCTTTCCTACACTATACCGAAAACTATCGGACATACTGCTCACAGTCAATGCGGGTGAAAGAGTGAAAACGATAGTTACAGCACCAGGCATGTATCTTGAAATTTTTTCGACGGAGTGGGGATAAGTTCGCGCATGTGCTCTTGCGAGCAACCAATAGCACGCGCCCCTCTCCCGCCGCTCGCGCCCCTCACCGCTACGCATGATTTTAAGATATTTGCCTCGTACTGTACCGGTAGCGCCAACAGTTTGCATCAACTCAAAATAGGACTACTGACAGCAGCAGCAGGCGACGTGTGTGAAAAAAGATGGCCATGATGTTGTTCAACCTAAGATAGGAGCGGAACACGAAGAAGAAAAAGTGTTTAATATTGACTCTTGGTAACAGTTAACATTTTTTTTGTAGATTATTGGTAAAGATGAGGAGACCTATCATGACGTTACGGGATCAACGAAAACCATTGAAGTGCAAAACCCTCGTAAGTTATGTTTTACCTGAATTCAAAGCTTATAAAATATTCGTCGTCTGATTTAATTAATAGAAATTTACTGTTGCAAGAATTTAGCTAATTCAAAATCTTTAATTTTAGATTATGAAACGTCTTGGTTTGCACCAACTACGGAAATTTTGAAACCAGATACCAATTTGATAGATTATGGTACCAATGTGACGGTAGCGTGCAAGGTCGTTGGGTATCCGAAACCTAACATATGGTGGGAAGATGATAAAGAGAATACACTGACTTCAGAGGTACCTGAACTTTTTAAAGAACTTTGGAATTTTCAAACATTTAGACTTACTATACTAGTGAATTCTGAAAATCAAGAATTTAAACCATTTCTTTGGAATTCTACAGCACTAACTAAAAAACTTGGCATTAGTTTCAGAAACTTAAAAAGCCCATCTGCTTCCGGGTATTTTCTAGATATCATTCCTGACATATTTTGATATCAAAATCCCAAAACATTCTTGATATCTTTGATATTTAAACAATCAAAGGATTTTTTGACCTGTTGAAAATAAACCGTTGAGAAGTTTTTTCCACCAAGCTGTCTAAAAACAAATCTCCTGCTTATAAACCATATTTAGTATCTATCAATATATTAATTTATTCATATTAAGCACATGTGACATCAGCTCATCGACAATATTTTTTAGAAGAAGAAAGCTAATTTAATTTTCTCATTTTCCTTTTACAGGACGTATTGTTAGAGATACCATCAGTACACATAAGTTATGTAAATATAACAAGAATGTCATCGAATTTCACTTTATACTGCAAGGCCAAAAATGCTCAAAATAAGGATGAGAGCAGTATAGAACTGTTCGTAAACAGATCATACACTTTTGACGTTATTCAAGCACCTGAAGGTATGCCTTTTTTCAAATTTCGATTTTATTGCTCAATTACCTAACATGAAAACAAGGTCATGATAAGCAGCGTCATAATCTAATGTCGCCATTATATTAGTTAGTTAATCTCAATTCGGGTACATAAATAATGGAATTTGGGCTAGCGAATAGGAATAGACTAGGAATGTTACAATACGAATACTCGTATTTACATTAAACACTCGTAATATAATGGGGAATTTCAAAAATACGACATTCGTAACATCGCTGTGCAAGAAAAAAGAGCATTGCTTTTTCACACATTCAACCAATTCGTGTCCACCAACGTTAATCTAGATTTGGGCTTACGACCTAATAATTAATTTATGTTTTTGGTGTTATATCAAATTTTGCTAACACATACTTTTTACTATATATCTTAAATTTCTTAAAATTGATTTGAAATTATGTTATAGATCAAGCCATTGAATTCGGAACAAATGGCAAACTATTTTGCGAAGTGGACGCATACCCTGATGCTGAAATTAAGTGGTACCATAATGACACTACAGTAGAACTCAATGATAATATCGATATTAATGATGAAGAAAACGCTTTGCAAATTAAAAATATGACATTGGATGATGCTGGAAATTATACATGTATAATTACTAATGAAGCAAACAGAGTGGTTTTGTCAGCTACTGTAGCTGTAAGTGGACTAGGTAAGACAATAAAAATAATCACCTACATACTATTCCTACCTACTATTAATTGTATTAAATTAAAACAATAATAAGCTACTGAATATCTATAAAACTTGTTATAATATGTAATTAAAAATGTCTCTCCTTTATCGAAATGGTTTCAAGTTCGATATGTTATGTAAAAAGAAAGAAAGGAAGAAAATAGGTACTTTTATTTTAAACATACCTACACAACGAATAAACAACATTACAGTAGAAGAAAAAATAAACTAAACACAAGGACAACAGTTATGCATCATCACGACACAGTATTTAGATAAGTTAACTTATATATACACTGTGGTCACAAGATGCCAAAATTGTACACAGATCCCAAATGTTATGTTATAATCATTTTGTGTACAGATGCACCACAAGTAAGAGTTCCAGATGAGATCATTCGAAAGCCAGACGATTGGCTCGATATTGAATGCAGGTAAAACATAATTTAAACTTACTTTAAAAAGTTCTTCAACTTTTTTAATTTTGCTACGGTAAGTATCTATAGTACTTTTAGGTCTACAACTTTGGCATGTTAAATTAATTAGTACAATGTAAGGGTGGGTATTGTGGCGAGGGGTGAAATTATGGCAAAGGTAAGCCCTACTATAAAAATATTATGATCTGCATAGTGGATGAGTGGGGTGGGAGTTTTAAAAGGTAAGCCGTTGGGAATCGGCTTGTATGGACTCTTCGCCACTGGAGGTATACTTCTAGATCATTATGATACATATTAATGATCAAATTGATTTATTCACAAGTTAAATTTTACGTTCTCAGTATGTTGCGAAACAGATAGGACAAAAGTTTGTCATCTTCATCGGTCTTTAAACTTAACAAAACCTTTGTTCACAGCATAGATAAAGGTAATCCTATGCCAGTTGTATCATGGGAGTACAAACCAAGTTATGATGAAGAATTCATGAGCACAATGCCTAGTGAAGTATACGTTGATGGAAACAAACTAAAGTTGTCATCCATCAAAATCGAACATAACGGCATGTACAAGTGCACAGCAGTTAACATGCTAGGTGAAGACAGTGGAGTTGTTACTTTAAAAGTTCAATGTAAGTTAAATATTTTTTTGTTAAGACAATCATTGTTTGAAGCTCATTAAAATTGTGCACAAAATTTAAAAATAATCTTGAATAAAGTTGGTGTGTTTTAAAATCATAGGAAATCGGAAAAATAGCATTTATTATGAAATTCAACTTGCAGATGCACCCAAAATAATTAATACTGATAATTCTGCGGTTACCGTAATAGAAGGCAATATGGTGGAGTTGCCGTGTGAGGTGGACTCCATTCCTGAAGCTAATGTAAAATGGGAGATGTACCAGGATGACGTCATTATTAATTTAGCTGAACGACATACGACAAACGACAAAAACACTCACAAGTATGTACTCTACGAATGTATACGAAATGTTACCAATGATAATTGTTCCAGTGAAAAATGTATACGGGTGTTATCAGTATTAAAAAAACCGGACAAGTGCGAGTCGGGCTCGCTCACCGAGGGTTCCGTACAGACCTACATCTATACATAAAATAAAGCTATAGAAAAGTTGTGTCGGTACAAAGGAAATATTTTGAAAAAAAGTGGTTGGGATGTTTAATAACAACCAATAAAATCCATTTCGTTTTTTTTGGGATTTTTGGCTATTTGTCTATATGTTAGTGCGCTGATAACATTAGAAGCGCTAACCTAATCGTAATAATATTAACATACAAAATATAATACTGTATATTATGCAAAATAATTTAGTCTTTATTTTATTGCAATCGGTTTACTCAATCAAAAGATATACAAATTTTTTTTTAGAAGAGTTTACGTTGAATTTGTTGTAATAATTATCTTCGGGGAATTACACTGTTAGAACGACCGGCCAGATGGTGTATCCACATCTGGCACAGTAAAATGGTCAATGCTTAAAAGTTAACAAAAACGTGTCGATGTCGGGCCTTTTGTAATATCACAGAAACAAAATGAACCAAAATCAAAACCCGCTTTCTATTATATTATTTTCTATAAGTTTTTTTATATGCATATATACATATTTTAAAACTGTACTACGGAGAGTTCAAGCTTTATCCCAGGTTCTACCTACCGGAATTATGTGAAAAATTGCTTAGATTATAAGTTGGACTCCAAGATACCAAACTGTAAAAAAATACCATCAAAATCTGTTCAGCAGTTTTTGAGTGATTTGCGCAAAAACATTTAGAATTGACTGGTATACATAGATAACCATTTGAAATCCTTTGTCGCCACGTAGAAAATAACCTCAGTGGTCCCTTCCAGGGATTACGACAAAGAATTGACCACGGGCGAAGGTTTGAAATGGAATAGTACATTACTGCAGCGGCACTCAAGACAGGCATTGAAGAACATACGCGTGTCCATCAATGCCTAGTTGCGGCCAAGGCTTGTATAGTACTTTTCTCAAATAATGTGCGGAAATTCAAACCAAGTAGCTTTTAAACTTTTAACTTTATAGTTTTAAGCTTTTTATTTTTAATTACAGTAATTGAAAAAAGAAAGATTTTTAATTTTTTTGGAATGTGCACATAAAGGCCTTTCATTTGATACCCATATTGAAAAAAATATTTTTTTTTTCATTTATTTCCAGTTTTTCATTTTTGTTTCAAGTTTTTTGGAAAGTGCTCATCAAGGCCTTTCATTTGATATACATATTGGAAAAATAATATTATTTTTTTTCGTTTTTTTTTCCAGTTTTTTGGAATGTGCTCATCAAGACCTTTCATTTGATACCCATATTGCACCATAAAAAAATATTTTTTTTCGTTTTTATATTTTTTTTCAGTTTTTTGGAATGTGCTCATCAAGGCCTTTCACGTGATACCAGTATACATAATTTTGGAATGTGCTCGGTCATCAAGGCGACATTTGATACCTATATTTGTGTTTCATTGAAAAGTTCGCTCCATTTCTGAATTACTTACACGTGTGTAATGAGTTTTAATAGAAACATTGCCAGACAGACGCCTGCAATTTTTGTATGAAAATCCATTATTACACGTTAGTAATGGATTCTCATACAAATATTGCCGGCGCGGTTTAGGTCTGTCCGTAAACTCCGATTTAGCACGAAGAAGGTTGTCAAAATAATGTTTGAATTTCCAAGCATGTTTGAGAAAAAATAAAATAATTACAAACCCACCGCACCTGTATAAAATACAAGTACTGCTAATTGTCAACAGATGGCGCTGTATATCAATAGTACACTGTATAACGTTCTGTGAAATGGTGTTATCTATCGCAATGTTATTAGAGAAAATGGGTGTATTCCAACAGGACCCTTGCGCCGAAAGTCTGTTTCCATCCCGTTCGAGTCACGTCATATCGGTGTGAAAAACGCGCTGATTGTTATATACCTACTCTGTGGTGATAGCTATTGGTCTGCTGAAATGCACTCCGTTGATTGTTTTACTCTTTGACCCCATGTCATGCAGCGTGACACTACCGCCATGTTGCGAAAATATTTAGAGCCAAATTTATTACTTTTTAATTTTATTTTTAAAAGTAATTAACTATAACAATATTTGAAAGGATCTGACTAATTAGTAATAATAAATATTGATATTTTAAAAGAATTAGTGGCGCGATTATCACAAAAGTAATGTTGTTTCACCAAGATGATTAATAATTACGTATTTTAATGACCATAATTTTTTATTATTTAATTACAAATATACAGTTTTCAGATTTATTCCTGTAAGTGTAGTATAAGACGCTATTACCTGCCAAATTTCATGGTTCTAGGTCAACGGGAAGTACTTACTTTACTTACTTACTTTACTAGGATGGCGCAGCGACCCAAAGTGAGTCTTGGCCTCCGATAATAAGAGCTTCCATCTGGGTCTGTCCTGTGCCACCTCTTGCCAGTCATCCGCGTGGAGCTCGCGCAGATCCTTCTCAACTTCGTCCCCCCAGCGGTATCTGGGACGTCCAACCGGTCGACGGCCATTTGGCCGTCCCAGGTACGCACGTTTCACGGCACGATCTTCATCCATCCTCTCGAGGTGGCCGAGCCAGCGAAGTCTGTGTGCTTTTATTTCGCCTATGATGTTTGGTACGGCCATCTCCTTTTCCAGCTCGGTGTTTTTCCTCCTCCTCCACAAGCCATCTTGTGTACGTACTGGCCCCAGAATCTTCCTCCAGATCTTTCTCTCCGCCACCAAGAGCTTGGTAGGCAAGAACGGGAAGTACCATTTGAATTTTGATTCCTTTGAGAGTATCGAAAATGCGTTTTTTGCGCCCTAAACGGCAGTATATTTTTTTTACGTTAGCTTAGAAATTTGATTTTTTTACAGCTTGAAGGGACCGTAGACTTTAGTATATGGTTTAAATTTCGACTCGATACCTCCACGCGTTCCCGAGATAAAGGCTCTTGACAGACAGACGGACGGACGGACGGACAGACAGACGGACAGCAAAGTGATCCTATAAAGGTTCCGTTTTTACCTTTTGAGGTACGGAACCCTAAAAAACGAATTATAATAAAACTCCAATCGAAATCTAAGTGCACAAAACCAACACAGTTCCGTTTACCAACTGCATAAGTTAAAGTTTGTAAGGATGGCACTAAATGTTCGTCTTTTACCTGCCTCCATTGTTTTTATACAAAAGATGCTCTTGTGACTTTTGAATAGATGCAAGACAATGCAGACTACTCAATCTAGAATTGAACCTTAAGATGCTAAGCTCATAGCTTTGTTTATTGTACTTACGTGGTTTAGTCACCAGCATTATTGACTTATTGTAACTGTTAGCAAAATAGGCAAGTAGCTGAAACATTGGCGTTATTATTCTAAGCATTGATGTTAATAAATTATTGGAACTATTTTTCTCTCATTATTTTTAGGTTCTACGCTCTAAAAGAGGATTCCGGCCGTTACCATTGCATAGCTGAAAATGAATTGGGATCAGCGGAAAAAACTGTTACAGTTAACGTTCTAGGTAAGAAAAATATTTATCACATCGCTCGAAATATTAGTTTTGAAGCAAAATAAACTAAAGATAAAAATCGAAGATAGCGCATATTTGAAAACTTATCTAATTAATAGGCATAGCAACGTCAACTTGTACAGTACAGTTCAAGCGGCGTAAGTTCAGCTTTGCATCTGTGAGAGTCTGTGAGAGTGGTTGCCTGCAAGCGGCAGAGTGGGGAAAGGTGAGGAACGCGCCGCGCATCAGTCCGTTTCAAAATCAGAACAAAGTACAAGTTTTTTTTTTACACAAAAAACAAACTCAAGCCGATTGTCATTTTACACTATCAGTGTGAACTGGGCACTCACACAAATGTAAAGCTTATGCCTCGCGAACTAGAATACTGAACAACTTCTTAGAAAAGATTTTGGAATAGAGGACGTAGTAACTATTATGTAAACTAATAGTGTAGGAAAGGAAGGTACCTCTCTCTACTCCCACAGTAAATCCTCAGTATTTCCAGTCCAGATTTGCAAAATAAAATATATTTTGCAAATCTGGACGAGTGTTGAGCATAAAAGAACACAGATTACGTTGGAACGTACCAGTTTAGGTCGGTCATTTAAAGAAAGGGATTAACATTGGCGGCATGACAGTGGTATATAATGAGTTCAAGTGAGTAAAAAAGTGAAGTGAGGGAATTGTGTAAGGCAAAAAGGAGCGCTGCCATTTCAATCTCTTTCTTTAAATGACCCAGATAGTAATGTAGGAAAGAAAACAAAGAACAAAAAGAAATAAAGTAAGAAACATTTATGTATGGTGTTGCAGTACCTCCTTATATTGACAAGCCTGTATCGAGAGACGTGACAGCTACAACTGGCAGTAGAGTCGAATTCGAATGCAACGTTTTATATGGCAACCCAGTCCCCACCACTATGTGGGAATTCATTGCTCTGGACTCCACGGCGTCAGTACTTTTAAGGTAAGAAATATACAATACAGCGTGTCGATTCTCTAAAAATATCTCTACGATGCGGCACCGCTGTCACGCTAGCGCTCGGACGACGTGCTCGCCGATGATGGTCGGAACTATTTTTCTATACAAAAATGACGTTTCACGATGACAAGCGAATCTCGACGCTGCTGCGGATGTTTGTAGAGAATCCTACTTAATATATAGGTATAACTGTGAAAGTGACTAAGGATGTTTGTTACTCAATCGCGCAAAAACATCTGAACCCGATTTATATAATATGGCACACAGATACCTAGTTTATAGCCTGGATTCAAACATAAAATACTTTTCAACACACTTGCTCGTAAAGTGAGCCCTAATACATCGCTTTTAGGGCCATAAACCGAACTATAACAAACGCGTGCAATAATATATAAAACACTAGTTGGTTATAGAATGATCCATACAAAGTTAAATAGGTACCTTACTGCAAGTTCTATGCGAGTAAACAGAGCATTTTCAATTTAACCGGGTAATACAGTTATTTTTTTAATAACAACAAAGAGGTTTTGTGCCGCTGAAAATTCATTTGCATTTTTGGAAGAAATAAATGTGTAGGTCCTTAATTAAGTCAAACAAATATTAATTAATAGTAAATTATTCCTTATTTACAATATTTTGTTATAAAATATTAAAATATTTGCATTTTATCACTTAAATTTATAATTTTGAAGTAAGCTGTATGCTCACTAACCCCTTTGTTCACAAAATATTCTTGCATTGGGCGTGTGAAAAAAACAAAAAAAAAACCTGCGCGCCTTTTCTCATCGTGATTATTATTTTGTTTTTGTCGTATTTGTTACTGTATGGTAAATTACTTTGCTTTTTCCTCGCAAATGTGTTGAAAAACGTCGTATGAAACTCGTGAGCTCTTACTTATTGCACACTCGGCTGAGTTACGCCCTCGCCTGCGGCTCGGGCTGCAACCCACAGCCTTGTGTGCAATAAGCAACCTAAGCTAACTTGTATCATAATGTACTATTTTATCCCTGTTATAGGTTTCCTTTGGTTTTTCTGAATGTTTCCGCGGCAAAAGCCGCGGGCAAAAGCTATTAAAAAAATGGACTTTTAACACATTATAGGTTCCGCATAGCATCATAGCACTATCTTCCGTTAAATTATAAAATATATGATTATTTCTTTTCTTTTAGGGGCACTTCGAATACCACCACACTTCATCTGAACCGAGTCAGCAAGGCGAACGAAGGCTTGTACCTTTGTATCGCTGAAAATGATGTAGGAAACGATAGGATACGGATTCATTTGAAAGTGCAATAGTTTTAATACCTACTTTAAGAAAAAATAAGCATCAATATTGATTAAATAAAAGTAAGCAACTTTACCTGAATGTTTTATTTCCTAACTTGAATTAACAACTAAATTATTGTTTTCTGCTTTTTAGTTAACGAGCTAAGACGATTCAAACGAGCCCAAACTCGATGGGGTTGCATGGTTTTATTAAAGAGTTTCAGTGGCCTTCTTCCGGCTCCATCATCAGACCCTGGAAAATGTTTCCCAACAAAGTACTCGTCAAAACGATTCAAACGAGTTCAAACTCGATGGGGTAGCGTGGTTTCATCATAGAGTTCCTGTGGCCTTCTTCCGGCTTCTTCATCAGATCAGTTTAATAACACCATAATATTGCATCGATTTCTAGTTCTGACCTATATTCAAAGTTTCAAGGCTCTAGCTCATCGGGAAGCTAGTATAAAATCGTTCGCAAACTTTGTGGACAAACAAACAAACAAGAAAGTAACCTAATAAAAACGTGTTAAATAACAGAGATTATTTTAATTACCAAATTAGCAATTTAAATTTTGTTTTCGATAAAAAAGAGTATACTTACCTTATTGTAAAATTTAGTTATTATAAAGTGGACGATTATCTTAAAGATCAAAATGCGTGGAAATGATGTAACACTTGACTATTTTAAGTACTTTGTTGCCCGTGATAGTAATATAATAAGTCTATGTTTGGTGCCAATAATCCTGTCACCCTGTTGTAATTATCTGGTTACGATTACTTATTGCTGTTAAAGCTGATAAGTTTCTTGCGACCGTTCTTTTGTCAGTTAAAAAAGTCTAAACTGAAAGGTAGGAAAATATGGACGATTTAAAAGTACTTAATAATTAAGATTATTTGAATAAAGCTATTTTTTACTTTGACTTTGACATTGTAGTTAATGTAGTCTCACTAATGAAAATCATTGACTTTTCCCAAACCATAGATACCTATAGTATATTAAAATCCCAAACCATAATATGTAATAGTATTAGTAATTACGTTTATTGCGTCATGTGGTACATAAGATCTTAAAGGTTAATCCAAGGTCATATTGATTCGCCAGAAATATTGGAACATATAAAAACCACTCTTCCTCGAATCGGAGTAGGTTGAAAAATCGCAAAACATTCACCCTCCCTCTGTGTAAATCAAGACTCGGTCATCACTCTCCACTGTATCGAATGTGTCATGCATATAACTGCATCAGATTCGATTTCGACATCTTTAATGGTTCTGTGTTCCTCAGCAAAGAAGGCCTTAAAAGATATTTACTTTTAAAACTTTTATTTTTATTGTTGTACTTTAACAAATTTTAATTTGTATTGTTAACTTTTAATTGTTTATAATTATAATAGTTATAAAATGTTCCTCCTGAGCCGGAAGTAGTCCGTGTTTATTAAAATAATTTACTTACGCATGTTATGCTTACATCTAGTAGGTTTAAATGTAGTGTAACAAGTCATAAATGTTTTTTTAGCTAATGTGATCATCGTAAACCAGTTTTGTGAGCCTACTAAAAAAAACAAATAAAAAATAAGTTTACATGAAACCAATACACATGAACCCCGTAGGGGCACTGCAGAAACATATTACCTGCAATGCTTATCAAGCACGTAAATGCTTGTCAAGCAATAATCTTCGCCGACGAGAGATGAAGGCACTTAAGTTAGTATACTTCTTTTATAAAGATAAATCAAAAATAATAAGGGAACAAAATAAAACAACAATGAAACTTAGTTAAATTTCTTATTTTATTTTCAAATTAAATGTTAAAAAAATGGAATTCGGAAATAACGATGAATTTAAAACGGTTATTTAGGCATTTTTTTTAATTCTAGGTCTAATTTAGCATCTTCTAAAAGAATTTGCTTTATCTCAATATCAAGATTGAGTAGAACTTTAGATTTTTCTAATTTCACAAGTTCCTGTTGTCGTTGTATCTCCAATATTTCTAACTTTTTAGTAGTAATAGCATCCTCATTCATTTGCTTTTTTGTTTCAGTTAAACAAGTCTTCTTGATTAACACTTTTGGTGCGTCTGTAATTTGATGCTTATGTGGCGTAAGTGGTCTGTCGGAGCAATCTACTGCTATTTCATGCACCGAATCCTCTTTTGCACCCAGTATAATAAATAAAGCTTGTGAAGTTTCAACTTGCGATACTTCACATTGCTCTTGTGTTTCATTAACTGGAATCAAATAATTATAAAATAAATTATTATTATCTCTTTAACTATATTTCTGTTTAATGCTTGCAACATTTTAGATTATTTATAATTATTGTATTACTTAAAAAAATATTGGTCTGTTTAATACAAACAATAAAGTGATTACCGACCTAACTCACATGTATTAAGTATATCTAACACACAATAATATAGTCTGATGCTGAGGAGTCAAACTTATTAGTAAAAGGTTTGAACTGTGGAGTTAATAAGACCATAAGTTTTTTTATCAATGGCAGTTGTTTTTGGACAAAAAGTATCTCGTCTTGTACATTTCAGACTGATGTAAACATTTGATATTTAAGTTCTCTATTTGATATATCAACTCTACATTATCATCTAGTAGGTATGTAAAACCACATTGCAAAATTTATCAATTTGAAGTGTAGCTTAGTGATGACTTTAGAAACCGGGCATTAATGCGTTAACATACTTACCAAATCCTGAAATAAGTATATTGAAAGAAATGTTTACTAAATTATCTTCATTCTTAGCTACGCAATAATATGATCCATTGAATTCAACTTGCATATTTTTTACTGACAGAACACAACCGTCGGAAGATATATTGAAATATTCATTTGTATGTAGTTCTTTATCATTTGCAACCCACGTTATTTCAGCAGGCGGCCATGCTTCGACTTTACAATTAATATTGCCACTCTTTTTATATTCTATTGTTGTATCTGCAAATAATATAGTTGTTAAAATAGTTGTAGGTTCCAAATATTATGATTTTTTTTGCATTTACAATAAATCTCAGTTACATCCGTATATTCTCAATAAATTACAACCAAAATAAAAAAAACACAAAGTTTTTACCTTTTGGGACTTCTATAATATTGAAAAATTTCTTTGGCACAGTCTTCACTTCTATGTTTTCAGAATTATTTTCAAATACATTAGAGGCTTTACAAGTATATGTAGAGTTCTTTGTCACTTTTTCTATTTCCAAAACAACGACGAAATCAAATGGAAGCTTGAGGATGGAAACCTAGGGATTAATTTAAAAGTATTGACAGCAATTAACACTATTTTTTCAATAATTAGTTGATAATTGGTTAAGACACTTTAGTAATATCTAAATCTCAGTAGAAAAAAGTCACTTAGAGAAAAAAAAAATGTTGACACACGCTACTAAAACAGTGTCCCTAATGAGTTAATGCAAACTATTTTCGTTACCGAGAACTACAGTTTTCTCTCTTTCACTCATATTGACAACAGATGCACTACCGGTACATTTTTTTTCGAGATACTAATCGGATGGTATTCGCCATTTGATGTAAATTAGACCAAAATGACTGTAGCATAGTAAGTAGATTTATAATGATTATGATACAATGCAACTTACCGGCGATGAAAAAGAAGCACCGCTCTCATCTACCCAGATGACGTTCGGTTTAGGGTGGCCTGAGACTATACAAGCTATCTTTAACGGTTCGTAAAACTCGGCTATTATCTTTGGACCACCGACAATATTTATACGAGGCGCCATTATATCGATTTCCATTGGTGCACCTGATGAGTCTGAAAAATGTTATAATTTTCCTTCTGTAATAGTAAATGCTTTGAACGCATTGTGTGTTCTGCTTATCCTGTTTTTATATTAATCACTTCTGTCCTGTCAGGATCAGTTTCAAATTGCTGTCCTAATACGACTGTTATACCTTTGTTTCGAATCTATTAAACCCAATTTTAGATAGTGTAAGATTGGTGAAAAAAAAATTCGGCGGTGAAACAGGCCTTTCAATTAATTAATCAGCATAATCTCACCTATCTCGGGACGCTGGACTTCAACTGGAGTAGGGCTAATAATCCTTCTAAAAGTTGCATTGGTTTTTGTATCTAATCCTTTGACCTGAATAAAAAAGGAATATTCTAAAAATAATGGTCACTTTCACAGTACCTGGATTATCACATTCCGTATCAAGTTCTGTTCCATTTGTAGTGCTCGGTACCTCACTTTTGAGTTCCTTTGAAAAACGGAACCCTTATTTGCCACTTTGTTGTCCATCTGTCTGTCTGTCTGTCCTCCATCTGTCAAGACTCTTTATTTCGGGAACGCGTGGAGGTATCGAGTTGATTTTAAAACCATATTACTTAAGATGATTAGTGCCCTCACAGTGGCGCCCTCAACTTAATTAAATTTATTGTTCGCTAAGTACATAACCAAGCCAAGCCAAGCCTTAACTTAAGCCAAGGCAGGGTTGGAAAAAAAACAGTTTTTTTTTATTTTATAAAACAAACAGTTCAAAATGTTTTAAACAAGTGTTTTTTTTTTGTTTTTTTTTATGTTTTTTAAAACATCATTTTCAAATCAATTAGATCTATATTTAATTTCAAGACTATTTTTATTTAATCACATGATAAACATTTTTTTTATCTCTAATCAATACATACACCTTGTAAATAGGTACCTATGTCCAGTCCAGTCACGTCTATAAATATGTATACAGTTTAGAACTTTGTCACTCTAAAAGCTATTCTTTTTTTGAACAGAAATCAAAGACAATGACAACTACAACAAAGTGACAAAGTTTTAAATTGAAGGGGTTTTTTTTACAAAAACTCCATAACTGAATTGCTACAAATTTTTCAGGAGAGACAAAAAACCATCTCCCGTCTTACGGTTTAATTTTATCATCACAAATATTTGCACAACTGTTTTTGTGGGTATATAGAATAGAATAAAAATCATTATCATGAACATTATTCTCTATTATCACTAATATTCCAGAAATTGTGAAAATGTAAGTTAATGTTACGCAGTTTTTGTAAAATTTTATAAGTTATGCTGTTTTTGTGGAAAAAAACACAAGATCATGATAAAATCTTCCAAAATTAATATTACCCAAGTCTTATTTTTCTTCGTTGTCAATTTCATTGTAAAAAAAATAAATATATTTTTTTCTGTTTTAGTGGGTTCGATTCCTGGTTAAGGCAGGTGATGTTTCAAAAATCTTTGAATGCTGTTCCAATTCTTTTTAAAACAAAATGAAGTCTTCTTTCAGTAAAATTTCCTATCTGTGGCAAAGTTTTGGGACACCCTGTATATATAAGTATACATATATGTGTAATTAAAACCACAATATCACAAATGATGCCTGAGCAAGGAGTATTTAAAAAAAATACGTCTGTGAGACGAATGTCAGTGTTAATGCAAGTAAATACATACACGTCAGTGGGAGTTACACTTAGGCTCGTATTATAGAACGAGACTCAAGCACAGCTTGAACTCTAATCACGTGATCTCTACTTAATTACTGAATCTAGTCTCAAGCACCCTGTTGATTCCAAAACTATGCTTGAGTCTAGCTAGACTCAGCTGATCTCTACTTAAATAGAGATTTGCGACTATCTATGGTTATAGTCTGTTTCCTATTACGAAATTTGTTTTTAGCAGAATGAATTTCATTTTACGCATAATTAGGCCAAATAAATGTTGCGTCGTCGCAACGTGATTTATATATTTTTATGAGTGACATGGGCCAATTAAACATTAATTTTAATAAATAAGCTATTTGTGCTTAGAATTATAGGAATATTGCGAAGATTATAATGGGTGGTTTTGTCACTGCAGTAAGTTTTTCGTAAAACGGAATATGACGATCTCGACCTCATCAATTCAACAAACTAAACTCAACTCAGATCATGCTAATTTTCAAACGATACTCGAGCAATGCTCGACTAATTTTAGAACTAAAATCTCTGCTTAGAAAGAATTTGATCTCTGTTTACGTAAGGACGGTCGAGACCACGCTTGAGTATTGATTTAGGTTCATATTTACATTAGTTAAGGTCGAATTTAAGGGAGCGGATGGTGAGCAGATCCTCCATGCCCCTTATCAAAGCATTTTGATTTTTTTAATGAATTTTGAAATTTTACCAAACCTAACCTCAAAATAAATAAAAGCAAAAAAACATTTAAGGGAGGCGAGTGAGGGGAAACATTTTGAGGTTAGGTTTAGTAAAATTTCAAAATTCATTTAAACAAAAACTGTGCGTTGCCGCACAAAATGCTTTGGTGGGGTGAGGTCTCCTCTCTCCCTCCCATCCACCCCTCCCCTAAATTCAACCTTAACTAATAATAGAAATAAAACCCTGGCAACACTAGTGAAAAACATAAACCTAACCAAAGTCAAGCATCGTTCTAAAATAAGCTTTAATCTGAGTCGCATACTCAATCATCGTTTTAAAATTAGCATGATCTGAGTTTGAGTTTAGTTTGTTGAATCTCTGCTCAAGCACAGTTCTAGAATTAATACTCGACTTAAAACTAGTTTTAAGTAGAGATCAAAGCTTCAGTCTCGTTCTGTAATACGAGCCTTAGATTATCCCAATTCTTTCAATTTTTCTAAAATTTTACGAATGGGATATTTATCTTATATGACAACTTACAACCATTTGTTAGTACCTATTCCCCTTTTAGGCTTTAGATGCTATGTCCATCTTTTGCTTTATAGAAACCTTAAATATTCTAAAACAGGACAAATACTTTACCGCGATTTTAAAAAGATGTTCTGGCGGTTGAAATCCATCCGTTGAATAAAATTTATCTTTCTTGATGACCAATATCAGTGGCAGTTCAGAAACTACATTATCTTTAATGTCTATTAGTTCTGCCGAGCTGATAACCATATCGTCGTGAGGAGTTGCTAGTTTTATAAATAAGTGGGTTTTTTCACCTAAAAACAAGATTTAAGTAAATTAAGCCATGTCCAATTTGCAAGTATTTTTTTAACTTCTGCAGAATATAATGCATTTTTACGGCGAAAATTTTCAGAACATACGATTTGATGCGATGAGTCAGCATTTACTATAATAAGATAGATGTTACAAAAACTTGTAAAATACTGAAAAGACAATTTACTACAAGTACAAGTTAAAACCTTCTCTTTCTATATTTCAAAGTCGCAGTATTCGGATTACAGAGAAGTCATATGCTTTAGAACTGGGGTACGTTTGATACTAGTTTTAAGTACCTAATTAAATGCTTTTGAATAAAAATTCCGAGATAAAAAAGAGTGAAACCATCCCACTGCAGGAACCAAATGATTATAATTTCACTCTGTATCCAAATTCAAAATTATAAGGTTATCGAAATAGGTAAAAATTAACTTGCCAGAAATAGGAGTCATTGATGTAGCCTCGATATTGTGAACCTGAACTCCAGAGAAGCCATGCTGGAACTTGCTGATTGACGCTGATACTACGACGCTGGTCTCCGACTTACTACCGACCACTGCTGTGTAGTTGCCGGGTTCAACGTCATCGAAACGAATAGCCTGGAAATAATGATGATTCAGAAATCGACCCAGTGAAACCACAGTAAGTATATTTGGGAGAAATCATATTATCTCTCTGTCAATATAATATACTCGATTAAGTACTAATAGAAAGCTTACTTATCCTTCTATTAATACTCAATCAGTTCTTTGTTGATAAATTATTCTTTTTGTGCAAAAATCCTGAGATTTCCTGAGATTTGCAAAATCCGGCCGCAATCCTGAGAAGAGTCCAAAAATCCTGAGATCTCAGCACAAATCCTGAGATATGGTAACCCTAGGTGGGTGACGCAGTAGTTTAGCGCCTGGCCCAGCGATTGCGAAGGTTAAGCCATAAGAATAAATAAAACTGGGTAGAATGGACTCTTCTTTGTCCGAGTCTCATACGCAGCCATTTGTATACCTACTTCCCCCTTCACGTCATTACGCCCCGCTGTCGCCCAGGCGTGCTCCAGGGTTGCTTACTGTTAAATATTGCTTACTTATAAGATAATATTGCTAAAATATACGTTTTTATTTACTTTGAAATCATTATTTTATTCTAGCTTTACAAAATATGAGATTAAGGCTCGATGGCAGGGCTATTGAAAACGATTTGACGGCAAGTAAAAATATACTGGAAGTCTCTACTTTAACTAAATTTTACTATTGGGTTGGGCGAAACAATTGGCTACACCAAAATAACTGATCGTGTCCTTTTGATAAATTAGGTACGAAAACGGAATAATATTTAGAAAATTACCTACCTATCATCATCTTTGTCAAACTAAAAAAACTTAAGTGTGACATCGCTTTCGAATTGTTTGTAGGTACAACCAATCACACCACAATAACTTGACGCCATTGTAATTTGTTTCCAAGATCGTACGGAACGTACAAACAGACAAACGCACGTGCGGCGACGGCGGCGGCCGTGGCAGCCCGACTGAGTTTTCTGTTTGTAGGCTAATATTGACTTTGAACCCGTCCGGAGCGTGAGTGTCCCTTCTACCCAGTTTTATTTATTGTTATGGTTAAGCAACCAGTTGATCTGCCACATCCAGCGTCTTAAATTCGTGGTTGCTTGTTGAGGCTTGAGGTTTACAATTCACGTCAACAGCGACGACAGTTTCGTGTTACCATTTTATTTTTTTAAGTTATATTTGTGTACGCTCATTTTGTTTTCTTTAATGAAAAGTTGTTTTCTCAGTAAGTGAATTAATGTACCTACTTAATTCTTTATGAGAAAATAAAGTTCTTAAACCATTATACTAAAGTTTCATAATGCTGCGTTCTTATTCTTAATTAGATATTATTTTATTAGTATACTTACGAAGACGTCTGGGATATCCACAACCGTCTTGGTGTCGGACTTGCTCCCGTCTGGCGATCTTACGTGTATAGTTGGCGTATCCCCAGATGCGACGATCATCACAGTTTTCATATCACTGTTCACTGGAATCTAAAAGTATCAGGTAAATTTGTTTCTCTGCTCTCATATCGCTATGACACATAGCGAGAAGAACCGATGGCCGTTGGGGCCGAAAGGTTCTTGAATGGCGACCGCGCACCGGACGACGCTCCGTGGGTAGGCCCCCGACAAGGTGGACCGACGATCTGGTGATGGTCGCGGGAAGCCGGTGGATGCGGGCAGCGCAGAACTGATCGTCGTGGAGATCCTTAGGGGAGGCCTATACCCAAGCAGTGGGTGTCGTGCGGCTGATATGATGATGATGACTCTCATATCATTATGAATTTCAAATATGAATTTATATTGACATACTTGGGCCCACACTACACACATAACCACGTTGCGGCGACGCACCGCAACGCAACGCAAACGCAACGCCAAAATCGGCGGCATGGCACTGCGCGTCGCCGCGCGGCGCCGCATAAATGACGTCACACTTGTCGACAACAGTTTCAGTCCCACCTGGGATACTCCATACCATAGTACTTGTTGTGTGGCCTGTGATAGTATAAAACCGCCGCGTTGTAACTAAACTACCTAATTACACAGATGACGTTTCTTCATTTAAAACTTATAACGAAATATTAATGAAAAAAGAATAAATATAAAAAACATTTATGGGTCTTTGCCTATGAATTGCCGATATTTTGTAACATACAGAGAAAATATGTAATAACTTCTATGATTTAAAATATCCTAACTTAATACTATAATGGGGAATGTCCGAAAAAAATCAAATTAGCTGATTTTTTTTTATAGGTAGGAATAAGCTCTCTTAGTAATAGAAAAACGTTTCAGAATATTTGGTTGCGTAAAAAATTTTTAAATACTTCACAAATGAACGAAAGTAACAGCAGAATGGACGACCTCCGTGGTCGAGTGGTTCGCACGCCGGTTTTCAAGGCGTCACCATCTCTTGAGGTCCCGGGTTCGATCCCCGGCTGGGTCAATGTAGAAAAAAAAACTTTTCAATATTGTCTCAGGTCTGGGTGTGTGTCATACCACCGTTGTTTCTGATTTCCATAACACAAGTGCTATAGCTACTTACTTTGGGATTGGAGCAATGTATGTGATGTTGTCAAATATTTATTTTATTTATTTATTTAATGGAGAATATACCTTTGCCACCACCTGCCACAACCACAACAAGTATTAAGAAAAAAAGTTATGACATTTCTTTTTTTTAATACCGTGTTGTGGTTGTGGCAGGTGGTGGCAAAGGTATAAATTCCATTCTGCTGTTACTTTCGTACATTTGTGAAGTCGAAGATACTTTCATTTTTTTAATTTTTTTTACGGAACCGAAAATTCTGAATTTTTTTTTCTATTACTAAGGGAGCTTATTCCTACCTATAAAAAATATTCAGCTAATTTGATTTTTATCGGACATTCCCCATTGCGTAAGTCCGTTTGTTTGTTTGTTACGCCTTCACGTCTAAACTACTGAACCGATCATCATGAAATTTTGCATACACATTTTGAGTTACAGATACGACATAGGGTACTTTTCATCCCGTAAAGAAGTTCTGTTTAATATCTTGATATTATATCGAATTATAACCATGATAGTCAAATCAATAAAAATAAAGTCATTATTTTAAATAAGATCATGTGAGTGACTTTTTTTGTTAGCAAAAAAAGGTGACGGACGCATTGCAAGATTTGTGAGTGACATAACCAAAACTCTTTTCGCTTATTACTACTACGACTGCTTATTGATTGGCCTATATTGCGAAAAAAAGGGATCCAGTCTAGCTATCATGGTTTATAAGATAGACCCTGGTGACAGACAGACAGTCAGACAAACAGTGAAGTCTTAGTAATATGGTACCGTTTTTAACCATAGGTATGTGTACGAAAACCTATAAAGATATTTTTATTTTGAAATTGGGTACGTAATGCCAGTTAAGAAGGCCATTTTTAGGGTTCTGTACCCAAATGGTAAATACGGGACCGTATTGCTAAGACTCCGCTGTCCGTCTCAATCAACCAACCCAGCATCTCCAGAACGTTTACAGGTTTCCTTCCTTTTATTTTATTATACTATAGTATAGATAATGGTGATAACTTGCTTAATAGCTCTTCAAACGTCGATACACTCATTCTAAAGTATTCAAAACATTTTTTTTCGTCTATCTTTAATACTTTTATTTTCGCGAAAAGTACTCTCCATCAGGATTCATAACTTTATTAATTGGATGTACCCAAATGTTTCTCCTTCTATCTCTGTCGTCATTTATTTAATTTGCCGCAATGTGTACATAATAACAAAAGAGCTAAATAATCGCTTATTGCAATCCATCACAGAGACACGTGTATCAACACTCACATATGACAGAATCGGTCACCTCAAGCAACACGCAACTGACGTAACACACCGCAAAAATTTGCGTTGCGTTGTGGTGCGGCGCCGCAACGCAGTTATGTGTGTAGGCCCTTTATACACGCAATACCGAAAAAAATTAAAAAGTTATTTTATAACATACCTTCGCTAACTTGTTATAAATAAGACCTAAATCGGTTTTTGAGCGAGAAAAAGGCTCACAACGCGTTTAGGTCACTGCCAAAATGCCACAACGCGAAATTTGTGTCATGGCTCTTATAAAAACACCCAGAACGCGTTGTGGTAATCATAGAAACACCACAAAGCGAAATCCGCGTCGTGGCCAACATAGCAAACAACCACAACGCGTTGTGGAAATGAAGAAAAGCCATGACGCGTATAGAATCATGATTAAGTTAGAAAACGACTCACACTGATTTGGCATACCTGTGCGTGGGTCCTACAAGTTTGATATTATTTTTTAGAAATATTTTTGTACTTTATAAAATACTTAGTAGGTAGACGGACAATTTATTATAAATCGTGTCATTTAAATAAAAGGACATCATTTGTTGAATAAAAGGTTACTTTATTTAAAAAAAATATGACTTTAAGTTATTATCAGTCATAATTAATAAGAAATTTTAGAACATATTTAACGTTATGGTTGCACCAATTAGTGCTCAAATGCGTCATAGCTTTTCTTCATTTCAACAACGCGTTGTGGTCGTTTGGTATGTTGACCAGAATGCGTTGTGAGCGTTTATGTAGCTCGAAGACCGAAACATATACATTATACAACGTGTTAAAAAATAACCCCTAATACCGAATATGGTAGATGATAGTGACCATCAAACTGAACAACTTTTACTATGGGACCAACTCTGAAATTGCAAAAGGACAAATCAGCTGTATCATACATTTAGATAAGTATTTATGTTATAATTTTTTGTATGAAACAGCTGATTATTTTTTCGCGATTTTCAGAGTTGGTCTCATAATAAATGTTGTTCAGTTCGATGGTCCCTATATACATTCTGTGTACTAAGTATCGGGAATTTGTCAATAAAACAAAAACACAAATTATTCATCTAAATTTATTTTATCGCCTTCAAAGTAGGCCCCATCGCTTGCAATACAACATCTCCACCGCTTCACCCAGTCTTCCATACATTTTTCATAGGCTATTTGCGGTATGGCCTTTAGCTCATTCAGCGAATTTTTCTTTTATGGCTTCTATCGACTCAAAACGTTTTCCTCGAAGTGGCAATTTTAACTTGGGAAATAAAAAAAGTCAGACGGAGCCATATCAGGTGAATACGGTGCTTGGTCGGGAACTTTTGTTGAATTTTTCGCTAAAAACTCTTTCACTATAATGGCTGTGTGTGATGGTGCATTATCATTTTCCATTGTAAAATTCGCCGAGGACTCAAAACTATCACCAACAAAAAGTGTAGTTTAAAACAAATTAAATGACAGATCCCGCTCAAATTTTGCGCGCTTAATCAGTACAGTGCTACCAACATGCAGTAAAAAAATTAGAACGACCTCTTTTACGCGGGTCTTTTTATTGACATATTCCCGATACTTTTTACACAGAGTAGTATTTGGCATTAGGGGTTATTTTATTTGTATATTTAATGACGAATAAAATATTTATAAGACATAGGGTAAAACCGGGATACATGCCGCAGTGGGATAGGTGCCTCATTTTCAAATACCTAACTTCCCAAACTCGCAACTAAAAATTAATAGTATAAGTAGGAGCCGTAGTCACCCCGCTCCTTATTGCCCAAGGGCTGGCATTCGGCGTGTGCACCTGAGTGTAGATAATTGCTCTTTTGTTTTTAATTTATTTAAAAATAACTTGGGCATCTATCCCTATCACAAAGGATAGTTGCCCTGATTTTTCGAGGTATAGGTTAGGTACCCTTAGGGACATCTATCCCTTCGTATACTTATTTATAATTATTCTTTTGTCAGTGTATATTTATAATTATTTTCTGTGTTTTGTTATATTTTTTTATGTATTAACATATATTTATATTTCGACTCTTACTGATTGTAGCTTCGAGGTATAGGTGCCCTAAGAGGCATCTATCTCTCCATACACCACGTATACGCGTATATATGATGCCAGTGCATATTTTTAAATTATTTTTAGTTTTCTGTTATATTTTTATGTATTTACGAATAAATTGCTGTTATATGAGTAGAATAACTTCATAAAAGTTGGTTAGGTTTTTCATTTACACTATCCCGCACTGCAGGCATCTATAATTCTTATTATTTTCATGGTGGGGCAACTATCCATACGGGTAGGCATCTATCCTCAAAAAAAGGGTTCCACCAAAAGCCAAATTCTGCAAAATCGGTAATTGATAGGTCAAATATAAATATTCATGATAGGCAACATAAATGATTAAGCTAGCCTACATTCAAATAAATTATTCATATTAATGAAAATTTGGAGGCTTTTTCAAATAGTAGGGCATCTATCCCAGATTACCCTAATTAGGACATAATATTATGGATATATGTATATTGATATTGATTTCAAAGTTACACTAATAAAGTTAAGTTAGTACTCACGATAACATTGTGACCAGGACCAGGAGGAAAAATCTTCGAAGTAATCACAGTGTTTGGGTATTTAAACTGTTCCATTAGATAATTCAGTATCTGTAAGACAAAGTTTTATGTAAAATTATTGATAACTAGCGACCCGCCCTCCCTTCACTTCGGTTCCTTCGTTTGTTTGCCAATTTCGAGCTTCTAACAACACCCAAAAAGAAAAAAACCGGCCAAGTGCGAGTCGGACTCGCGCACGAAGGGTTCCGTACCAAAAAACGGCAAAAAAATTACGTTTGTTGTATGGAAGCCCCCCTTAAATATTTATTTTATTCTGTTTTTAGTATTTGCTGTTATAGCGGTAATAAAAATACATCATCTGTGAAAATTTCAACTGTCTACCTGTTGTCGTTATTAATATCAAGCAAAAAACGGCAAAAAAATCACGTTTGTTGTATGGGAGCCCCCTTAAATATTTATTTTATTCTGTTTTTGGTATTTGTTGTTATAGCGGCAACAGAAATGCATCATCTGTGAAAATTTCTACTTTCTAGCTATCACAGTTCATGAGATACAGCCTGGTGACAGACAGACAGACAGACGGACAGCGGAGTCTTAGTAATAGGGTCCCGTTTTTACCCTTTGGGTACGGAACCCTAAAAACACGACTGCCCTGCCAAAAACGTACTAAATAGTTAACTAACAAATGTCATTGCAGTCGGGGGACCTCTTTGATCAAAAATTGTCCTATAAAATGGTCCCCCGACCGCAATGACACTTGTTATTTAACTTTTTAGTACGTTTTTGGCAGGGCAGTCGTGATTTTTAATATTTTTTTAATTTATTCGTTTTTGACCTATAGTTTACAATTTCTAAACAGATTGCTAACCCTATTATGTGTTTGCATATTATGTACTTTTTATTAAAATTGGGACAGTTAAATTTTAATAAAAAGTACATAATTTTTCTAATCATTATTGAGAGGCAAAGCTACCTTCCATTTGCTGAAAAACTGAATTAATTGTATTCGTTGAAGTCGGTCCAAGGATTATCAAATGCAGAACCCGCCAATTTGACTCCACCCCTGTAAGGTATTTTTTCTTTGAATTAAGGAACCGATCTATTTTATAAATGACAGACCCATTATTTTGATGATTAAACGAATTAAATGATACTAATAGTTTGTTGGTTATATTTTAGAGGACGGATCTAATATTCAGGCTCTAGAAAAAAGTGATCAAACTATTATTTATGATTCATATTTACATTAATCTAATGATTTATTCTTAGTGACAGTTTTAATGAATAGATGACTAATATATTTCTTGGGGATAGATATTATTATTAGGGTATTGCAGATTAGTGACACATCTAAACTTAGGTGACAGAAATTATTGTTCCCATATTTTAATACCGCTATCATTTTTCGTCTGAAAAAATAACTTTGTTTTTCACAGTGTTTGTATGAATGACAAAGTTATATTTGCGGTTTTGGAAAATGTACTATATCTTGAAAACTAATTACTATATCTCGTTCAAACCAATTTTCGTTGAAAGTGTTTATTAAGATCTATAGCTTATATTTTTTTTAGATTTTTCACCCTCTTACTTTAAAAGTTAAAGGGGGGGGGGGGGGGGGGGGGGCACACATTTTACCACTTTGGCGGCATATATCTTTAAGACGGTTGACTTTGAAAAAAAATAGTCTTAGGAACCTCAATGTCATTTTTAAAGACCTATCTATAGACACCCCACAAGTATTGGTTTAATGAAAAAAAATATTTTCAGTTTCAGTTCCATGTATGGGGAGCCCCCCCTTAATTTTTTATTTTTTTTATTTTTGTGTAAAAATCGTAAAGCGGTTCACAGAATACATCTACCCACCAAGTTCCAACTATGTAGTGCTAATACTTTTGGAATAAAGTGGCTGTGACATACGGACGGACAGACAGACAGACAGACAGACAGACAGACAGACAGACAGACAGACAGACAGACAGACAGACAGACAGACAGACAGACAGACAGACATGACGAATCTATAAGGGTTCCGTTTTTTGCCATTTTGGCTACGGAACCCTAAAAATACCTTCTGGTCGTTACCTCCATTCGCTCCAAAAGCCTGTTTCCGTCTGTCCTAGTCCCGTCATCAGTATGAGAAACGCGCTACTGGTTAAAATTTACTCTGTGGTGATCGATGACTTAGCGAGTGGAATGGAATGCTGGAAAATACCCCCTGTCACGCGGGCCACGCGGCGTAACACTACCGCTATGTTGCGGAAATATTTAGAGCCAATAATGGCAGGGTACACTGATTTACAAATCATCCACCACCACAATCGTAGTCGGCGCACTAAATTGGCGCTAGTGTAGATCTGTCATTTTGTTGTTTCATATGTGTTTGCTATCAATTTTTGGATGTTGGAAGAGTATTTTAATAAATTTCAAATGTTCTTCCAACACATTTTGGTTTTCTTCAATCTTTAATTCGTTTACTATCCGACTTCCATAAAAAATATTTATTGACCGAGCGAGCACGAAGTGCGATCGAAGCGTCTCTGCTTCAGCTTGGGCAAAAATTATTTCGTATGTCTGGCTGTATGTTCTCACCTACAGGTCGCATTTCTTAACCGATTCTCGTGAAATTTTGTGAGCAGGTTTGAAAATTATACAGATTTTTCTGTCAAGCCAGTTTTTTTAATTTTTTCGAAATGGCGGAGATATGTTAAAAAACATATTTCAGTCCGACATTCCCGCTCTCCCTGTTCTACCGATTCTCGTAAAATGTTGTAAGCAGGTTTGAAAATAATACAGAATTTTTTGTCACACCAGTTTTTTGAGTTTTCATAAAATGGCGGAGATGTTTAAAAAAACATATTTCAGTCTGGCTTTCCGGCGCTGTCTATTCTTCTCTACAGGTCCGCATTTCTCAACCGATCCCGGTGAAATTTTGTGATCAGGTTTGATAAATACATAGATTTTTTGTCGAGACAGTTTTTTGAAATTTATTAAAATGACGGAGATATATGTAAAAAAACGTATTTCAGTCCGGCTTTCCGGCTGTACGTTCTTCTCTACAGGTCGCATTTCTCCACCGATTTTAGAAAAAAATTGCGAGCAAGTTCGATAATTATATGTAACTGTTTAGTCAAGCCGAAGAAGACGAAAGTCTTCAACCAGTGCGTCCTGCCTGTCATAACATACGGAGCCGAAACGTGGACACTCACTGTAGGGTTGGTCCACAAATTTAAAGTCGCGCAGCGAGCTATGGAAAGGGCTATGCTCGGAGTTTCTCTGAGAGATCGGGTCCGGAACGAGGGGATCCGACAGAAAATTCATCGACATAGCCCACCGGATTAGCAAGCTGAAGTGGCAGTGGGCCGGCCATATTAGCCGTAGAACCGATGGCCGCTGGGGCAGACGAGTTCTTGAGTGGAGACCGCGTATGGGCAAACGTAGTGTGGGACGCCCTCAGACAAGGTGGAGCGACGATCTTCGCAAGGTGGCTGGCATAAACTGAATGAGTATCGCCGTGGATCGTGCGTAGTGGCGTGAGCTCGGAGAAGCCTATGTTCAGCAGTGGAGGATGATAGGCTGATGATGATGATGATGATGATGATGATGATAATGACGATGATAGTCAAGCCAGTTTTTCCAAAAGAGCTAACTAAGGTTTTTTTAGTATAGTTTCAAGATTATAAGTTGGCACGGCATTGAATAACTTTAATGAATTTTAATTATCATGTTTCCGTCAATCACATACCTGAGTACTATAATCTTTTATCTATATTATTTTTTAGGACCGATTTTATCAAGTAACACTGTGTTGCTCAATTATGTGTGTATTTTTGACGTTGTGCGGCCCCTTAGGTTGATAAGTATCCTCAAAACTCAATATTCAATAGGTGAGAAGTGTTTAATATAATATATTGTATAGATACCTCTGTAACATTCTGTTTCCCAATGAGGAACACTTGCCCTGAGGTGGCTTCAGCTAATGTGTAATAGGCTTGATAAGAAGAATCGTCTTCGTTTGGCGTGCACCTTCCAGTTAAAAGAAATACTATCTGAAATTATATAATTATGATATTTAAAATTGAAAAAATTAAGTACGATTATCATGAATCTTTAAAAAAGTACTAAAATCAAAATTAGCATTGAATGTAGGTAAAATACTATCTCTGTGATGTTTATCTGAGAATTGGGTTCCCGTTTTTGTTTAACTTGTTATCTTGAGTTAGCAAAGCATTGTTTAAATATCGATTCCATATTTTAACTGTTTATTATTTAACCAGTTTTATTGTTTACCTGTAAATTTTTTTCGATAACTTTCCTCTGCACATAAGCTAGTTTATTTGTGTCCTTCGGCGATCCATCAGTAAAGACATAAATATAAGACTCTGGTTGAATCCAGTTCAGTACATCGTATATACCCTCAATGGACATTTTTTTGCAATCGCCATCTCTATAGCCAAATATTCGGTCCAATTTTTCTTGTAATACCTCACGTTTATAAGTAAGTGATTGAATATTAGAATCTAAAAAAAATCGCCCGTTTTTTAACGAATCTAACTTTCTTTTCTTTACTTATGTAATATCTGGGCGACCGAACTTTGTTCGGTTATTACTAGATATTGTTATCTCAAACATTAACCTTTTTTTAAAACTTGTCTAAAAACAATAAAAATTAAAAAAATATATAAACTTGAACAAAAAAAAAACAAAAGTAAGTCACCGAGCGGGATTCGAACCCGTAACACTCGTTTCTTGCCGTCCACGTCTTAAACCCTGAACTGGATGGACAGTGGCCGTCCGGACGAAATTAGCGACCATATTCTGCGTCGAAAGAAAAACGCATGAAAAACGGTTTAATGGGCCCTCCACTCCACATGTATAGGCCCGGCCGGAAGACCGCCGCGTATCGGTCAAAGACAAAACAGAGGCTGCTGATTCAGCTTGCGGGTATCATCCTGTTGGACTGTGAAATGCGGTATTACCATCAGATTCCCATTATTAAATAAATCTTCTTTTTTAGGGTAAGTATACTATGATTGTTAAGCTTTGTTGTAGTCTTGTCTGTCTTAAGGTTCTTTGTGTGCTGTGTATGTGCCGGGTTAGAATAGCACTTCCCCCTCTCATCCCGTGGGTGTCGTAAAAGGCGACTAAGTTAACAAAGCCATTAGGAGACGTGCAGCAGCGTCTCCAAAAACCTTGGCCTACTGCGATCGCCAACCCGCCTGCCAAGCGTGGTGATTATGGCAAACCCCCTCCTCATGCACAATGGATCAAAAAATCGGACCCCCATCCCCGGTAGCCCCGCTATAATATTCCTAGCTACGGTAGCGGCTATGGTAACGGCGGAGCAGGGGGTGCTAATAATCCCCGGGTGCGGCTACCACCAATCACGAAAACTGCACCTGGCAACCTAAATATAACACGCGTACACTGAGGACCGACACAATGTTAATCGAGTCGGAAGAAGTCATAAACAAGTTTCACTGGGACATCATTGGGTTATCTGAAGTCCGAAGAGAGGGAGAGGACTCGATAATCCTCAATTCCGGTAACTTGCTATACTACCGGGAG
This sequence comes from Agriphila geniculea, assembly GCA_943789525.1. NCBI lineage: Eukaryota > Metazoa > Arthropoda > Insecta > Lepidoptera > Crambidae > Agriphila > Agriphila geniculea. The sequence goes on from OX038886.1 coordinate 18,023,735, forward strand.
GGCGACCAACAGTCCCTAGGTGGTGTCGGGTTCATTGTCCACAAGTCCCTTGTCAACAACGTAATTACCATCGGAAGTGTGTCGACCAGGGTGGCGTACCTTATACTCAGAATATCCAAACGGTATTCGTTGAATGTTATACAGGTTTACGCACCGACCTCGAAGCACCAAGATGACGAAGTGGAGGCTATGTATGAGGAGATCTCTAAAGTCTTGCATTGCTACAAAACCCACTACACCGTTGTGATGGGGGACTTCAATGCAAAGTTGGGGAAACGATGCGGTGATGAGCTGCGAGTGGGACAATTTCGAGTTGGGCAACGGAATGCCAGAAGCCAGATGCTGGCCGACTTTATGGAGAAGGAGAACCTCTTTATGATGAACTCCTTCTTCAGAAAACTGGAAAGCCGGAAGTGGACCTGGGTCAGTCGGGACGGTACAGTCAGAAATGAGAAAAAGCAAATATTCAATGATGTCACTGTGATCAACGCCGTCAAGACGGGGAAATATCACCGATTGGTACGTGGCACATTGAATATCAATATAAAGCTGGAAAGATCTTGACTGATAAAATCAACACTCCGACCATTGCCATTCCATATTCAAAACCCCAAAAGCTTTCAACTTAAACTCCAAAACCGCTTCGAAGCCCTTGAGAACAGCATACTGGGGTGTCCCATAAGTAAAGAGACCAAATAAATTATTATTTTTTGTACAAAAAATTAAATGAAAACTGTTCAGATTAATATACAAATTAACGTTCCTCAGTCGTTCCCTCATGGTTGAAGATCGTAACTGTTATTTGTTGAGGATCGTTACAGTAATACAAAACTGACTGAAAATCGGTTTATAATTGTGCCCCGTAAGTGGTCCTTTAGATTTGGAATTTTAGAAAAACTGGTGTTTCCGTACATAAAAAGTGATGTAGCGTCGCAGGCGTATTGTATATTTAGCCGTATTACATAGGAACTAGCTGTTTTAGAAAACGGCGCAGTATTGTAATGCGGCGGATTAAAGATAACGCCGTATTCAAAACGGCTGATCAAAAGTACGCCGCATTGAATAGAGTGCTTTGCGATTTTCAATACGGCTAGCCGTAATGTAATTGGGCGGCTCATAAGCCGCTTTTCCGTAAAAAATTAAATTAAATTTTTTAAAATTAAAATTTTCAATTAAGCACTGTTTCATTTTGTTAGTGAGGTCACTCTACAATAGAACTTTGATACAAAACGGCTAAACGTGCTCCGCAGTATTGAACAACGTATCACATTGTCAATCTGGCGTATCGTTGACTCGCCGTATTACAATACGGCGCCGTTTTCTAAAACAGCTAGTTGCTATGTAATACGGCTAAATGTACAATGCGCCTGCGACATAGCTATTATGATTATTGACCGATCGTCATGGTAATCGTGTTAAAAGATGCAGAAGCAGACGAGAAGTGCATTCGTTGGAATTTTGAAAATCGGTTAATAATATTTCAGGCAGTAAGTGGGCGCTTTTGTAACACGAGGCTAAGCCGAGTGTCACAATCGTAAAAATAAATAGGTACTACCCAGGTAACTTTAAAAATATAAAAAGATTTTGCATTTGATTTTTGGTTTTTCGTAAATTTTTGTATTCATTTTCTATAGGTACTCCGATTCTTGCGGAGACTGCAAAATCTATGAATTTTTGAAGCGAAAACTTCTTTAGCGGCGTTGTGCGCGTTTTGTAATGGGGAAAAAAATTCTAAACTCGCGTCAGTAAGAATCACGTGGCTGATCGAAAATGCGTAAGACGAATGTGACATGTGATGTGACGCATGGAGAGAAGACAGCTGGTGGCTGAAGTATCCCCCTATCTTTCTACGGGGCGCGTTGAAAATGGCGGCGCGTCTCATTTTAAGACGTACATAAATACTTGTGTCACCAGCAACGCGCTAATTTTGAAAATGGAACTAATAGCAGCGATCTCTTTGGTGAAATCAGACTTATTTATACTCTGTGACTTTAAGTTTAAATCGTAGAATGCGTGCATGTAGAAATTAAAAACGCCACTGGCGCGAAATATATATAATTTTTCTCTAATTACAAACTGATTGAAATATGTGACTGTATAGTAATAGAAAAGAAATAATTTTAATCCTTTGCCGCTAGTTTTAAAATATCAAAAATGCACAACGTTAATATTCAAGTTTTCACTTCTGCCGGCGCTCCCGGAGTGCCAACGGATTTTTTGTTTGAGCTATCAGGAAATCGCTGTAAAGCCCGCCGGTAACGATCAATTGCGATTGTCAATTTTTCCGTCAATGCCATTGTTGGAGCAATTGACAATCGCTTCAATTGCACGCGTAAACGATCAATTTTTCTGTCAATGGGCGTCAATTGCGGAAAAATTGACAATCGCAATTGATCGTTACCGGGGGCTTTAGTTGAACAACATTGATAACCTTTTGACACCGGTCGATAAAATCTTTAGGAGCAATTTCATAAGTGATTTTTACAAATATCTCAGTTAAATGACACTTTAAACTTATACTTACCTAAAAAACTAAGTTGATGAATCAGAGATTATTGTTAAGTGGGTATAAGTACCTCCTAGTGAACCACGGATATAAAATTAACAAAAAAAAAAACAAAATTCTACTTACAGCGATTATTGAAAGTCAGTACAAGGAAGTTCTCTATCTTTGACGCGTTGGAATTCGTAACAGTGTCGAATATAAGATTGACACCATTCTTTACTTGCTCTATAACTCCTCTCATAGACCTGCTATCGTCAATAATGAATGCTAAACTAGGGCCCACCGAACCACTTTTTTCAATTTGGCCAAAAGTCCTGCTAAATAATACTAACAATAATAAAAATAAATATTTCTTCATTGTAACAGATTTTTTTTAGTAAAATGACTTATCTATGAAATAGTGTCGCGAGAAATGAATGTCTGAAATTGTAATACTTGCTATATAAACATTATATCGCTAAAACCCTGATATCCGAGTTAATTATAATTGGGGGATACCCAACCCATTACCAGTGATATTATTGTTGTAAAATCCAAAGTCTCTATTGAATATCTGCTGATGTTTATAAAAAATACTATCAAAGAACTTGAAGATAGAGTTCCGAGAAATAATTAACTAGGTATAGTCAGCAACAAAAGTTATTATACAAATACAAAGTTACAAAACTAGTGTAACACCGAAACCGACACGAAACCGACCATAAATCACTTGAGAACCTTATAGCCGTCAACTGGCGCCGGCAATTCATTTATTTTTAAAACGTTAATCAGGTTTTTTATACAGGGTGCATTTGTAATCAATCTCCAAATTTTAGGGATGTGTTCAGTCCATGAAACTGAACAAATTTCTCCATGAAACATGTGTCGAAATACGCCAAAAAATTTTGGTCATCCCATACCAAACTGATCAAGTGATCTCTTTGTTTTGCATGAAAAGTCATTTTTTTTACATATTTGACCCTATGTTTCTTAGAGAATGTTGTTCAGTTTCATGGACTGAACACATCCTTAAGATTGTTCAGTCCATGAAAGAGACTTGGAGGAGAGAGATTTCAAATGCACCCTGTATAAAAGGAAACAACCATGCCCTCTTAAATTGTATCTCATATTTTTTTAATAACTCTTCAACAGTTTTCGTTCTTTCTGTAAGTTTTAAAATCCATTTAAACCAAAAGTGGCCACTGTCGTTTCAAATCCATTTTAAAACTAGTACAAAGAATGAAAAATAATAAAGAGTTATTAAAAAATATATTAGAGTCAATTTAAAAGGGTATGGTTGTTTTTTAAATATTTACTTGGTTTACGAGTAATAAAAATAAATGTATTGGTGACGCTAGTTGACCTATGTAAACCCCTTAACAGAATGAATAGTGTCAATAGTGTGCCAAAAAGGGTAAATATTTCAATGTTACAAAAACACTAAACATGGTTATCCACTAATCTGTCAAAGGACACTTTTTCAAAATGGCGTTGTCTGCCGCGGATTTGCGAATTGCTAATTGCATAATTAGAGCAGCCCCCCTCAAAAAATTATAAAAAAAACTTAAAAATATGTAAAAATAGCATATTATAAATGATATACCGTTAAAATCGTCATTAAGTAACCAAAAATTTGCTTATACATAAAAATAACCTATATTTGATAATTAAATGACAATTTAAAGGCAAATTACGAGGAGTGAATTTTTTGTAACCAGTCCCTAAACTCCCTAATTATCATAATGTCATAATTCGCTTAAGAGCCCGTACCTAGCGATTTTGCCGCTGACTCATCATCATCATCATATCAGCCGCACGACACCCACTGCTGGGTATAGGCCTCCCCCAAGGATTTCCACGACGATCGGTCCTGCGCTTCCCACATCCAGTGGCTTCCGGCAACCTTCACCAGATCGTCGGTCCACCTTGTCGGGGGCTTACCCTCGGAGCGTCATCCGGTGCGCGGTCGCCATTCAAGAACCTTTCCGCCACAACGGCCATCGGTTCTTCTCGCTATGTGTCCAGTCCACTGCCACTTTAGCTGAGCAATCCATCGAGCGATGTCGGTTACTTTAGTTCGCCTGCGGATCTCCTTATTTCTGATTCGATCACGCAGGGAAACGCCGAGCATGGCTCTCTCCATTGCACGCTGGGTGACCTTGAGCCTCCTTGTGAGACCCATAGTTAGAGACCACGTTTCACTGCCGTAAGTCATCACTGGCAACACACACTGGTCATAGACTTTCGTCTTGAGACACTGAGGTAAATCGGACACGAAGATTTTTCGGAGCTTCCCGAATGATGCCCATCCGAGTTGGATTCGATGAGAGATCTCCTTCTCAAAGTTGGACCTACCTAACTGGACTGCCTGTCCTAGGTATACATAATGGTCAACAACTTCAAGTGTAGTGTTCCCAACATGAACTGGAGCGGGCACAACATGGGCATTCGACATGATTTTCGTCTAATCCATGTTCATTTTAAGACCCACTCTTTGGGAAGCACTACGGAGATCTTCGAGCATTGTGTTCAGGTCCTCCAAGGTCTCAGCCATAAGAACTATATCATCGGCAAAACGAAGGTGTGTTAGGTACTGGCCATTAATGTTGATGCCGAGTACTTTCCAGTCTAAGAGTTAAAAAGATATCCTCCAACGCAGCTGTGAACAGTTTCGGAGAAATAACATCTCCCTGTCTCACACCTCGCTGCAGTTGGATAGCATTTGTTCTCTGGTTCTGTACTCGGACCGACATGGTAGCATTTTTGTATTAATACCTCAACACCTCGATATACCTGTAGTCCGCTTGGCATCTTTGGAGAGACTGCAGCACCGCCCAGGTTTCAATCGAATCAATAGGTTTTCTCATAATCCACGAACGCCAAGCATTGTGGCAGATTATACTCCTCGGTCTTCTGTATGACCTGCCGCAGCGTATAGATGTGGTCTATGGTGCTAAAGCCTTTTCGGAACCCGGCTTGTTCGGGAGGTTGGAAGTCGTCAAACTTGCGAGCGAGACGGTTCGTAAGGACTCTCGAAAACAGCTTATAGACATGACTCAGAAGCGACATGGGTCTATAGTTCTTTAAGAGGGACTTGTCACCCTTTTTAAAGAACAAAATCACCTCACTTATGTTCCATGTCTTCGGCGTTCTGCCCTCGATGATGACGGAATTGAAAAGCTTCTGGAGGACTTTAAGTATCGGCTTACCGCCCGCTCTCAGAAGTTCTGTAGTGATTCTGTCGTCACCCGCCGCCTTGTTGTTTTTCAGCTGTTTGAGAGCCATACTAATCTCGTACATGCTGACGTCCGGGATATCTTGGGTATAGTGTCGGGTAAGCTTGGCTCTGGGGTCTTTAGCCTTGCTTTCAACAGGTGTCTGCGTGGGATATAACTGCCCATAGAAACTCTCGATCTCCCTCAGGATTTCAGGCTTCGCTGAGATGATGCGTCCGTCGTCAGTTTTCAGCTTCGTCATCTGGCTTTGCCCAATAGACAGATCTCTCGCGAACACTTTGGAGCCTTTGTTCCGCTCGATGGCCTCTTTAATACGATTCGTATTAAATTGGCGAAGGTCGCTCGTCAAAGACAGATATCTGCCTATTAAGCTGCCGATAACGATTAGCATCTACTGAACTCTGGAGCCTCATTTCACGTCTCTGATCTTTCTTTAGTTTGGGATGGCGGGTCTTGAAGAACTTGGACCCTACCGTACGGACAGTATCCACCACCATATTGTCTAAATCGTCCACATCTATGCTGTTCTCAAGGGCTTCGAAACGGTTTTGGAGTTCGATTTGAAAGCTCTCGGGGTTTTGAACATGGGCCGGCAATGGTCGGAGTGTTGATTTTATCAGTCGAGATCTTTCCAGCTTTATGTTGATATTCAATGTGCCACGTACCAATCGGTGATCGCTCCCCGTCTTAACGGCGTTGATCACAGTGACATCATTGAATATTTGCTTTTTCGTCGACATGATAAAATTTATCTCATTTCTGAGTGTACCGTCCGGACTGACCCAAGTCCACTTCCGGCTTTCCGGCTTTCTAAATAATGAGTTCATCATAAAGAGGTTCTCCTTCTCCATAAAGTCGGCTAGCATCTGGCCTCTGTCATTCCGTTGCCCAACTTCAAATTGCCCCACTCTCAGCTCATCACCGCATCGTTTCCCCGACTTTGCCGCTGACTCACTGACATGAACAAATTTTTTTTAATATATGCTGGTCAATGCGCTGACTGCTGCTCTCTCGCTCGCACATTTCATATTTTCTCAAGATTTTTCAAATCTGAGTGCGTAATTGAAAAATGTGTCTCGGCCACTTTTCGTAATATAAGATTATGGACATTTCAACATATATTTCAGTTTCAAGTTGCTGAAGTACAAAAGTTATCGTATTTGCCAGTTGAAATTAAATAATAATATTACAATAAAATATGAGGTGCCTTTTATTTTCTCATAGAGGGTGATGAAAAGTATAGTGTATCACTCGGGCGCAAAATATTTTTTTGGCTCGGGCAAAGTACTTTGTATCCCTGGCTACGTTCAGGTTTCTACTCTAGAATCCCTCATTTCGCTCTGGATTCAAAAAGCGCCCTTGCCGTAAAAATATTATTTTGCTACCATATGGTACAATCTACTATTAACGCTTAGATTATATCAATAATCTAAGTTTTAACGCATGATGATATAACATTATGTAATGATGTTGTTACCTGTTCGATAATTATAGGTTCTATACGGGACTCAGCAGTTCCCTTTGCAAACACATATCACTTTATACTTTATTGTTTACTTATCACTTCATTATTTTATACTTTATTTATAACACTTTCTAAAACAGGACGTGACGTTTCCTTATAGGATTTTTTTACCGTTATTTTCATACAAACATGCTCACTTCACAGTTTCATAAATAAAAAATAATTTTAAAAATTATTAAAAACACGACTGCCCTGCCAAAAACGAACTAAAAAGTTAAATAACAAGTGCCATTGCAGTCGGGGGACCGTTTTGTTTTTAATCACATACATACATGAACCGTGAACACATATACACTCCTTTTTTGGGCAGTCGTGTAAAAAACGGTTGGACATTTCTGCAATGATTTGTATGTTGATAGATTATTCAGGTGCCCATTTTTCGAATAAGAACGGTTTCCGTTCCCAAAAGGTAAAAATGGGACCCTATTATTAAGATTCAACTGTCCGTCTGTCTGTCTATCACCAGGCTGTATCTCTTGAACCCTGATAGCTAGACAGTTGAAATGTTCACAGATAGAAAGAAAGAAAGAAAGAAAGAAAGAAAGAAAGAAAGAAAGAAAGAAAGAAAGAAAGAAAGAAAGAAAGAAAGAAAGAAAGAAAGAAAGAAAGAAAGAAAGAAAGAAAGAAAGAAAGAAAGAAAGAAAGAAAGAAAGAAAGAAAGAAAGAAAATACATTTATTTGAAAATCACACACAGTAGATAAAAAAAGCCTAACCACGCTGTCTCAAAACGGTCCCGAAAGTCCCGAACTCGGCATATTGCATGGTCTGCGACCAGCGCTGCTGGTCTTCCGTCGGGACCGGTTGTTGACGCTGCGACAGGTACACACAAGATGATGTACCTACCTATTTATGTTGCCATAACAACAAATGCTAAAAACGGAAAAAAATAATACAGACTCTTCGTGCGCGAGTCCGACTCGCACTTGGCCGGTTTTTTTGCAACAACCATAATCTCTGGAAGTGGGTATCTCCGCAATTCAAGGTCTTAGCGATATTAATAATGTTTATATAGCAAGTATCTTAATAATATCAGACATTTAGCTCTCGGGAAACTATTTCAATGATAACTCATTACATAAAAAAATAAGTTACAATGAAGACGCATTTATTTTTATTGTTAGTATTATCTAGCAATACTTTTGGCCAAATTGAGAAAAGTAGTTTAACATTCGTTTTTAGTGATACGGGTGTCGAATCCGGAACAAATCGGGGAGGAGTTATAGAGCAAGTGAAAAATGGTGTCAATCTTATATTTGACACTGTTATGAATTCCAACGCTTCACAGATAAAGAACTTTGTTTTGGTGCCCTTCAGTTATCGCTGTAAGTAAATTTTTTGTCAACAATTAAATTATAATTTTATTTTTTTTAAATGGTCACAAAATCATGTGGTAATTGTGGAAAGGTATTTAGATAGATCCTAGAATCCTTATCAAATTAAATGCGTTTGTTACCTTTGTTACAATATAAATTAAAATTAAGTCTTTTTAATATTTGCCGACATCTTCAGCAATAATCGTCATATTTCTACCAGTTTACATAAAACCTCAACTTATTATGTGATCTCAACTCAACTTAAACCTTTCTCAGGAATCACTCTATCATTTTGTGAAAACTGCATGAAAATCCGTTTAGTAGTTTATCGCGAACAGACAGACAGACAGACGCGGCGAAGGATTTTGTTTTATAATAATTAATTATGTAGTGATATTCTCAATCTCTTAGGGTGGGTACTCACTTAGGTTCGCGAACCTCCGCGCTCCGCGAACCTAGAACAGTGATCCATAACAAAAACAAATATTTTTACTTTGGCTACAGTGTGTGCCTGTGCGAACCAGCTTCGCATACGAGTTCCCTATACGTACACACCTCGGCGCCCTGTTCCAGCAGAGGATAAACGATATTTTCGGTGCAGGTTCGCGGAGCGCGGAGGTTCGCGAACCTAAGTGGGTACCCACCCTTATAAAGATCAATATACATGTCGCAGGCGTATTGTATATTTCGCCGTATTACATAGCAACTAGCTGCTTTAGAAAACGGCGCCGTATTGTAATGCGGCGTGTCAACGATACGCCAGATTGACAATGTCATACGTCGTTCAATACGGCGGCGCACGTTCAGCCGTTTTGTATCAAATTCCTATTGTAGGGTGACCACACTAGCAAAATAAAAGAGTGTTTGATTAAAAATAATTTTAATTATTATGAAAAAAGGTACTCAACTACTTTTTAAGTAACTTCTATAGTAATTAGTAGGAACTAAATTTATCAAATAAGTGGGTACGGTGTTAAACCGATTCTTGTTCGTAAATTGTAATACGATATGTTTGGGTAGCGATGTCAGAGCTTTTAAAGGCAGATAATATAATCAATTTTATCGACAAAACCCCCCACATGTTGGGGTTTATGCTCTCTTCTGTTGGGATGACCGGCATTTTGAATTTGATTTTTTATTTTAGATGGCCCTGTCGAAAAATATGAATTCTTCCGGATATTAAAGTCCTACAGATATGAAAAAAAAAATACTTTTCGAAAGCTAATAATACCTTAAGATTATTAACACAATTGAAAAATATTAGAATAAATCGACTCACCCGTAGCAGCTCAGACGGGACTCTATAATACCTACAATAACTCTCGCAATGATTTTGATGTCATTTTGTAGATAATATTCCTGTGTATTATAAAAATGCACATTAACGTCCAAGTTTTGAGATCTGTGAGAAAAACTAAAAAAAGCACACTAATTTCGGATTAAAATTTACTTTAGTAATTTTTTATGACGTATTAAAGTAAAAAGTTTACAAAAAATATTTTTTTACTTTTTTACTTGATAGATGATATTATTAGCTTTTGAAAAATATTTTTTTTATAACTGTAGGACTTTTAAATCCGGAGAAAATAATATTTTTCGGTAGGGCTATCTAAAATAAAAAGTCAAATTTAAAATGCTGGTTATTCAAACAGGAGAGGAGGAGATAGACCCTAACATGTGGGGGTTTTGTCGGTAAAATTGATCATATTATCTGCCTTTAAAAGCTCCGACATAGCTACCCAAACATATTGTATAAGTTAGACTTACTACAACATTTACATAATTTTAAATCTTTTTAAAAGTTAACTCTAAATAAATCACATAGAACAATCTTTTGGTTACCCTTAAAATATTTGTTCTTATACTAATACAAACATTTGTACGTTTCATCACAGAATAGATAATAGAATGGTTTCATTGGAAACTCATCTTAAGGAAAATGTAGTCTTAATTAAAAGAGATCTTACGCAGTCTTCTCATTAAAAAACAACTATAGATTGTTTATACTTAACCTAATTTGTACTTTTTTAACTAGTTTATACTTAACCTTATTATCTTATATAAAAATAAAATCTAGTTTTATACAGGTATGTCTTACACAGTCTTTTTATAAAAAATCAACAAAAAATATACTTAAAATGTAATCAAAACTTCAATCTAAGGCACGTCTTAGTGTAGTAATACCAAATCTAATGATTTAGTTAAATTTACAATAAAATTAAACACTGTATTAAACCAGCTATAATGGCATCAAAACAATTTAAAATAATAAGTATTATTTGTTAAACTAAAAATATCTCAAATAAATTATTGTCTTTATGGAGGTAAGATCTCACACAGTACTCTCATAACAAAAAAATAATAATTATAAAATTCAATCAACGTCATTTTGAAGTAAAATCAGACATAATTATTAAATAAAACTTAAATTTAAATATGAAAGCAATCAAGCCAGCCGGGAAAACATTAACACAATCAGGAAAATATTATTTGTTAGCACATGTTAAGCTAGAATGGCATTTAGATCCGCAAAGAGTATTTTTCTTAAAACAGGCACATCTATTGGAACAGCACTGATTTTTCGCTGGCTTGCATGAACATTTTTGGAACCCTTGTCCACCAAAGAGAGACTGTTTGGTAACAGCCTCTCGTAACGATAAAAAGTTTTGTGGTATTTCTTCATTATAATCGTTTGAAGAACTTTTTAATTCATGACGAGGGAACCAGTTCTTTATTATTCCGATTTTGGTACCTATTTGGTAAACGCCGTTTCTAAAATCAATAACTTTTCCAGTAATGTTTTTTGTATCCAGGGGGCCGCGGTCGATTTTTGGCACATTCAGAAAGATACTATCTCCAACATTTAGAGGTGGGATTTTTTTGGCCGTGTCAGAAATCATTTTTTCTGCAGCACGTTTAACGCCTTTATGTGCTTTTTCTCTTTCATTTCTGATAGTTTTCTCGTTATTACATAATGTACACAATACCCTTGAACCATAGCCTTCAGTGCCGTCAGATAGTCCACAAATTGTGTGTACGGATTTTAAACAAGAATAGCACTGATGAGCACCACTGGTGGGTTGTGCACAGACCACACAATTCGAATCTAGCAGAACTTCATTCTCAGTAAAATCGGTATTTATCTTTAGGTTACTTGCCTCTACCTCTTCAGCATGAATCATAACACCATTAGTATCAACGTCGCTAAATATAACTGGAGGGATGAAATGGTTATCATTTTTAGTCACAGCGAGAGTGGAATCAGTACTGACAATCGTATGTTTTAAAGCATCATTCAGCTCCACATTGTTAGCAACCCATTTGATTGAAGACTGTGGTGATAATGTTAAGACGGTTGATTTTTTTACTGAATTTATGGAGTTGTTTGAATTTTCTAAATTATTATAAACTTCTTCTGTTGCAGTATTGAAAATATCTATATTATCATTTTTAAGATAAGTTATTATTGCAGCTTTAGTCTCATCGGTTGATATTATTGGGTTGCAATTGTTGCCGTTGTCATCATTCAAAATTAAAGTGTAATTTGTACTTCTAATGGTGTTTAGTAATGTTTCACTCGGTTCCAAATTGTTAGTAACTCGTTTGGTTGAAGTCTGTGGTTTTGTAACGGTTGGGATTTTATTAAAATTTGTGTCTGTCTGAACATCTACAAGATTTTCCAAATCCTCTTCTGTGTGAAAATACTGAAGGAGACTACCAGGAATGTTAGTTCCTTGCAGACCAGATTTAGGATCACATCCGAATAACGCACGATAAGGTGATCTTCCTATGATTCTATGATAAGATGCATTTTTTTGATATTGCACAAACTTACATCCAAAAGACCAGTTCGTGGAATTGTTTTCTTGCATCCAAATACGGAGCATATTTTCCACGTCTTGGTTGCTCCGTTCCACACTTCCTTGAGTCTGTGGGTGACGAGGGCTCCCATGTACTATCTTGCAATCCGGCCACATTTTCACCACCTCCTCAATAATTTTAGCAGTGAACTCGCGACCGTTATCGCTTTGTAATACATTCGGTGCTCCAAAGGTTAAAAAAATGTCTACTAAGTGTACAGCGACTTCAGATGCCTGCTTAGTTCGCAGCGGACGAAGCTGAAGAAATTTTGTGGCATGATCTTGATAGTTTAGTAACCATTTGTACTCTCCATCTGCCGCTGATTGAAGATCTATCAGATCAACTTGGCCCCTGTTGTTAAAGTCTTTTGATATTATTGGTTTTGTAACAATGCCTTTTTTTGGCAAGTTGCGTTTAGATTCGCATATTGGGCATAAGGAGACAAATATTTCAATTGCCTTTTTTTGAATATATAATCTATTTTTTATGGAATAAAGCATTTTGTCTCTACCGCCGTGGCCACTTTCTTTGTGTATTTCAAATAATGTGTTATAATACTGTTCCAAAGGCACTACCCGAATAGTAGGGTCTTCCGGAGTATTTTTCTTTATAATTAGATAATCTTCACTGGCTACAGTCATTAAGTCGTATTTTTTACTCCAGTAATATTGCATAGGATTCCGCACAACACCAGAAACCATTGCCACCTTAGCAGTTTTAAGATGCGTTATAACCTCTAAAACTCGATCTTTGGTCCACGGCTTTTTAACACTTCCGCGTTGAGCTGCGTAGAAATTATTTAACTGGACATTAAAATTATCCTTAAAACAACTATTCGTACACACGTTTGGCACATTTTCTTCACTAATTACATCCATATTCTCACTTTTTTTCATTGCAATATCCGTACTTGACGCCATTTTTGTTGTTATGGTAGGTAGCGCCGCGAGTGTTGATAATTAGTACTAATAACTGACAGAACAGCGGCTTATAAACCGCCCAATTACATTACGGCTAGCCGCATTGAAAATCGCGAAGCGCTCTATTCAATGCGGCGTACTTTCATTCAGCCGTATTGAATACGGCGTATCTTTAATCCGCCGTATTACAATACGGCGCCGTTTTGTAAAACAGCTAGTTGCTATGTAATACGGCGAAATATACAATACGCCTGCGACATACATACAGTGGTGGTCACATAATCTAAGACGCCAGTCGATTTTCATACAAACGAGGTAATTTTGAAGTTATGGTTCTCCACCAAGGATTGACCCAACTGTGATCTGATGATGGCCATCAGTGACTGAATGGAAGAGATTCAGATCGCTATACACACTTAACTGGGGCCCTACCAGCTAACTTTTCGAACTTCGGTGGGTCTGCCAAGCTTTAGCTTAAAACAGATAAATCGAAGTAATGAATTTCGCATCGTACTATTTGCCGAAGTTATTTGGAAGATATCAATGTTCGTGTGACATCATGGATTGGGGTTCGCCATTTTGGCCCGACTGAGGCTCGATTTCTCTGTTTTAATTTGAAGCCCAGCAGAATTTCAAAGTTCGATGCGTTAGCCGGTATGGCCCCTGATCTGATCAGAATCACAGAATAGATATTCAGCATTCTCAGAGTTTTCAGTTTCAGGATTTCCATACATTTTTATGCTAATTTCGCGGTTTTTTTTAAACATATCCTTATACCTCTTAGAATGCTGATCAAATCGATTGGATTTTGTATAGCGACCTGAATCTCCTCCATTCACTCCTTGGATGGCTATCATCAGATCACAGCTAGGTCAATCCTTGGCGGAGAACTAAGGGTTGAAATTTATCTCGTTTGTACGAAAATCGACTGAGGGATTTTCCAAGTGTCACATAAAAACAAAAATAGTAACTATTTGCCTCACTAGATGGCGTTGATAGAAAAGTAAAGTGTCAAAATTGGCTTTGAAAAATAAACACCTGGGCTTAAAAAATTCATTTTCATTTCTTAGCGTTCGTTGGTTGTTAGCGGTCTTTTTGGTGTTTTCATCTGAATTGTGTTTTCTTTTTCCTACGTTTTTTACAGTTGACACTTGCCTGTTTATCAACGCCATCTATCGAGCCTGCAGATTTTTGGCAGTTTGAAAAGCCCTATTATGTTCCAGCCACTGTATGTGTGCGTTGCTCGAATGCGCGTAGTATGTACCTACTAAGCTTAACTTCTGTCCTCTATTTTGTGTTTGACCGATACGCGGCCATGCGCGGCCGGACATGTGCATGTGGAGGGCCCATATATCCGTTACTATACAATAGAAAATCGGATCCGTTAAAGGACAACCTGACGATTTTTTATAGATCCTAGTTTTCGAATAAAAACTGAAAGTCGGGAGGAATTCAAAAAACAATTGGACCAAATAATTGTCAAAGGAGATAGCGATTGTAAAGGAATGTCCATGGAGGTTATATACCGAGCACTGATCTGGAGTGAACCAGGGTCGCTTATTTATGTCTTTACTGATGGACCAGCGAAGGGCGCAAATAAACTAGCTGATGTGCAGAATGAAGCTATCGAGAGAAATAGTCAGGTAAAAAATAGAGCTGGTCTTTATAAACAGTTAAAATAACAGTTTTTTGAGCTAATCATCACAAAGATATTTTACATCCATTAATTTTGATTTTAGTATATTTTTGAAAATTCATGATGCAGTGTATATATTTTTTCAATGTTAACTATCAAAAATATTTAATTTCAGATAGTATTTTTTTTAACTGGAAGGTGCATGCCAAACGAAGACGATTCTCAATACCAAGCTTATTACACATTAGCTGAAGCCACCTCAGGGCAAGTGTTCCACATGGAGAAACAGAATGTTAAAGTGGTATATACCGGGTGTAACAAGACCTTCAACGAAGCCGAGGTCTACGTATTCTGCCCATCATCACGACCATTTGTGATCAAAATTATTGCTGGGAAACGATTTTGATTTTTGGTGTTAAAAAAGCATTGCATACTACCACGCAATGTAACGCGTACAACAGACGTGCGGCCGAGTTAAAACGCAGCGTTTATGTGCGTGCTCATGAGATACATCGAGTGACGACGTTTTGAAGCCATTGTTTGTTACGAAATACATATAAATTGTATAATGTTTCATTGGACAAAAAGTAGGCAATAACGAATAAAATAAGATTTCATAAAAATAAAAAATAAAAATTGACTTTGACCTTCAATAACTTCGTAGCTATTGGTTCCCAGGTATAGTCTAAAAGACAAAAATGATCCTGATGATGGGCGAAATACGTGGACTTCGGCTTCGTTGAAGATCTTGTTACACCCTTTACATATAATATATTTAATAAAAGAGACTCTTCTCACTCATTGAATATTGAGATTTTAGGGGGGCCGTACACACTCAAAAACCCATAATGAGTATCAGTCATTATGTTTGTTTAGTGACTTTTCAAATAGCCCATGATGATGG
This sequence comes from Agriphila geniculea, assembly GCA_943789525.1. NCBI lineage: Eukaryota > Metazoa > Arthropoda > Insecta > Lepidoptera > Crambidae > Agriphila > Agriphila geniculea. The sequence continues at coordinate 18,039,616 of OX038886.1, forward strand.
ATGATGCCAGATGAATAACTGCGAAGAAATTTTTACTATAAATCTAAACCTGAGAGTCTATATGGACTAGAACATTATAAATATACATATAAATACATAGCGACATTGTAAACTAGCTATTTTTTATAGATTTAGATAGCCTTTAACTCAATATATTGTGGGAAAAAGAACGAATCAAAAGAAAACTCTTAATAACAATTTGTTCAATTAATTGAAAATCAAACTTTGTTTTACAGATGTTGAACTATGTAGTGGAACAGATTAAGAGCCCAAAAACTGTGATTACTTCGAAGAAGTTTCCTCCCGGTCCTGGTCACAATCTCACCGTGAGTACTAATTTAACTTTATAAGGGTAACTTTGAAATCAATGTTCAATTATCTCATAGTGTGACGTCATAGTAAAAATATTTTGTTCGTCATGTATCAAAAAACCCTGTCAGATCCTAAAACAGGTTATCACCTGTTGGTGATGCTGAGACTGAACAAAATTCTCCAAGGAACATAGGTCGAAAAACTATTTTTTTTTCGCTTTTCCATAGTAAGTCGGTCAGCTGACCAATACATTTTGTATGGGAGTATGAAATTTTTTTTTCGTTTTTCGACCTATGATCCTTGGAGAAAGTTTTTTAATTTAAGCAACACTATCACTTGTTTAAGTATCATCACATCATTTGGTACCACCTTATATAAGGTCCTTCATAAATAGTGCACATAATTTTAAGGGGTCAATGTACTCATGCATACCAACAACTTTTACTATGGGACCAACATTGAAATCGCGAAAAAAAAATCAGCTGTTCCATAGAAAATTTTAAATCGAATAGATCAAAATGTATGGAACAGCTGATTTTTTTTCGCGATTTCAATGTTGGTCCCATAGTAAAAGTTGTTTGTATGCATGAGTACATTGACCTCTTAAAATTATGTGCACTATTTATGAAGGACCTTATATATAAATAAATGTAGGTGTGCATTGCGCTATATTTATAAGACAAATTATCTGAAACTTTAGATTCCAGTGGACAGTGACATGAAAACTGTGATCATCGCCGGATCTGGGGATAAACCAATTATACACGTGACATCGCCAGACGGGAGTAAGTCCGAAACCAAGACGGTTGTGGATATTCCGGACGTCATCGTAAGTATACTAATAAAATAATATCTAAGAAAGAATAAGAACGCAGCTAAAAAGCAATGTCCTTCTGTCACAGAATTGCTTTATATTAGATAAACTCAAGGTTTAGGTGTATAATTCTTTAAGTTTTTGTGTAAATCGGTTAAAATAATGACGATGACTGTTGAAACATCCGGTAAAATACATGAAGATTTTAATGGCAAAATCTTTATAGTGGTTTCTTCCAAATCCAAATAGATTGTGTTTTCAGTGGATTGATTTCTGAATTATTCTGAAATTATTTTCAGGTTATTCGTATCGAAGACCCTGTGCCCGGCAACTACACAGCAGTGGTCGGTAGTAAGTCGGAGACCTCTGTCGTAGTATCCGCGTCTACCACCATTAAGTTCCAGCATGGCTTCTCTGGACTTCAGGTTCCTAATATCGAGGCTACATCAACCACACCTATTTCTGGCATGTTGTTTTTTACCTATTTCGATAACCTTATTTTTTAATTTGGATACACCATAAATTTGATTTTATAGCTACACTCCAAAGATTTCTATGACACATAGAAGTCTTTGCTACACTCGTTTCCCGTCATTGCCCACAGTTTTTGAAGTTAAAACCAAGGAAGTTAAAACTTCTTTAGCGGCGTTATGCGCTTTTTTTATGGGGAAAAAATGCTAAACTCGCGTCAGGAATCACGTGGCTGATCGCGTAAGACGGATGTGACGGATGGAGAGAAGACAGTTCTCGGCGGAAGTATCCCCCTCTCTTTCTACGGGGTGCGTTGAAAATGGCGGCGCGTCATTTTATGACGTAAAAACTTGTGTCACCAGCAACGCGCTAATTTTGAAAATGGAACTTATAGCAGCGATCTCTTCGGTGAAATCATAGACTTATTTATACTCTGTGACTATACGTTTAAATCGTACAATGCGTGCATCACTGACATCCATTATACGGTAACCGATCACATGTCCGAAATTTATTTGTCCTGATTTCATTTGACCGAAAACTGTTAACCGACGTCTTTGTTGCTAAATGTTTGGTTTGCTATATTTTTGAATCATCGAAATATTATTTGGCATATGTCTCATTTTACCGAACCACTTTTCATCGATTTTCAAAATAACGTTTTACTATTGGCCGAAGTCTCTTTTGACTTTTTTTCATTTGCCAGATTACTTATTTGTCATACTTTTACTTCACCAGAACAACATTTTACCGAATATCATTTGGCCGCAAGTTTATTTGAATAAAGAAATTTTTTACTTCGACTTAGCCTTTGACTTTGACATTGGTGAGTTAGGTTAGGTCAGTGTTTTGACCACTCGTAGCAGAGCGAGCGAAGCGGCTGGAGCTTAATAATGTTTGCATGCATGTTCCGTGCTTGCTTGTTTGCTTGCTCGCTTTGATGCATGCTTGCACGCATACTTGCTTGTTTGCATGTTGGGTGCTTGCTTGCAAAATGCTTGCCGGGGGGTGCAGCCCCCCCGCTATAAAGAAAAACTTTTAATGCACCTACCAGTAGGTTAGGTTAGGTTAGTGTTTTGACCACTCGCAGCGGAGCTCCAAAATGCTTGCATGCATGCTGCATGCTTGTTTGCATGCTGCATGCTTGCTTGCATGCTGCATGCCTGCTTGCATGCTGCATGCCTGCTTGCATGCTGCATGCCTGCTTGCATGCTGCATGCCTGCTGCATGCCGCATGCCTGCTTGCATGTTGCATTTGGGAAAATATTAGTTAACCTAGATTTAAGTGTTGGTAGTTATTTTGCATGCATAATATTTATTGAGTCAAACAGAAAATAATTTAAATAAATAAACAATTAATTTTCAGAACATCACAAAAATTTATTCGATTCCAGTTTAAAACGATTTTGAAAATCAACTAATAACTTTAGAACACTAAATATTATACTAGAAAAAATACGGCTCACTACGAAGTTTAGGAATCGGAAAAAGTTTGCTACAAGTTTTTAATAGTCCAATCAACGGGGCTTATGCAACCCGAATAATTCTTCCGTCTATGAAATTTGGCATGTGATGAAGTTAGGTAATACAGATTACAGATGAACAATAATCCAATAAATTTTGTTACGAGAAGTTAGGTATTTTTACCTAAACATGAAAATCGCTTATATCTCTCTGTGAATATTTCCTCGGGCTAAAATACTTTCTGTATACGTACTTGTGTATTAGTTAGAATAAGTATGTAAAAGAATCCAATATTTTTTCGATTTCGGAGATACTTCAAATTTAAATTTTAATATTTTTCAATATATATTTTCTTGATAAAAATATCTGCTGATTATTGTTTTTAATATGTTTTTATATCCTTAAATATATAGCTTTGTTCAGTAAGTCAATTAATTTTCTTCTTAAATCATATTTTTTTTATTTTTTGGTCTTAAGAGGTAATGTGAAAAATAGTCGGTTCATTTTCATACATTTATGTATAAATATGATTAAAGAAGAAAATTTGTTGGCCTACTGAACAAATCTATATATTAAGGGTATAAAAACATATTAAAAAATAATAATTAGCAGATATTTTTATCAAGAAAAGAAATATTGAAAAATATTAAAATTTAAATTTGGAGTATCTCCGAAATCGAAAAAATATTGGATTCTTTTACATACTTATTCTAACTAATACACAAATACGTATACAGAAAGTATTTTAGCCCGAGGAAATATTCACAGAGAGATATAAGCGATTTTCATGTTTAGGTAAAAATACCTAACTTCTCGTAACAAATTTTATTGGCTTATTGTTCATCTGTAATCTGTGTTACCTAACTTCATCACATGCCAAATTTTATAGACGGGAGAATTTTTCGGAAGTCTCCATACAACAAATATGCTCATTGATTGGACTATAAGGCGTTTGGTGAACTGAAATTATGGCAAATAAATCAGTGGTGTAATGAATGTTCGGGAATAATAATATATTACTTCGACGGAACGTTTTTTCGACCGAGCATTACCTCGGTAAAAAGTTTTTCGGCCAAATGAGACGTCGGAGTAACGAAAAAAATCGAATTAATATTAGGTCAACTGATACATTGGAAAATGTAATTTCGACGAAGTAAAAAAAGGCGAAACGAAAATAGTCGAAAAGTTGTCGGTAAAATGAAATTCTACCAACACAAAATTCGACCTTAAGATAGGCAGGGGAGTTTATATCTTGTACCTGTAATAAATTGTCTTTTCTGAATTTTACTAATTTTTGCAACATCTATCTTATTATCTCATCGCATCAAATCGTATTTTCTTATCTTCGATTAGATGATAGAAAGTTCTATTAATTGCTGAATCGAAAATAAATTGCAAATTATCGCCGTACCTTACCTTAAAGTATAAACAAATGCATTATATTCTACAGAAGCTCAAAAAATTACTTGAAAATTGGACATGGCTTAACTTAAATATTGTTTTCAGGTGAAAAAACTTACTTATCTATTAAACTAGTAACTCCAGACGACGATATGGTTATCAGCTCGGTAGAATTAATGGACATTAAGGAAAACGTAGTTTCTGAACTGAAATTGATGTTAATCATCAAGAAAGATAAATTTTATTCAACGGATGGATTTCAACCACCAGAACATCTTTTTAAAATCGCGGTAAAGTATATAGTCATATTTTAGAATATTAAAGGTTTCTTTACAAAACATAGGATGGGTATGGGGAATACTAACAAATCACTGACATCCATTATAAAAATTGTATAATGGACGTCAGTGTAACAAATGGTTGTAAGTTGTCAATGTCACTGTTAGCGACGCGGCTCAGACTCAAGTCCAGCCCCCGGACCGCCTAACTCTCTCGCTTTGACTCTGGCTTTGGTTTATGACGTCAGTGCACTGTCCGTCCATGTCATCGTGTTATGATATGACAAGGATGGATATAGTCTAGCTATCGCTCTGGCTAAAGCTTTGAGTTAGGCGGTAGGGCCCCAGGGCGTTATTTTAAAAATAATGTTTAAAAATACCGGTCAAGAGCGAGTCTAATTCGCGCACCGAGGGTTCCGTACCATCATAATGGGGAATGTCCGAAAAAAACAAATTAACTGAATATTTGTTTATAGGTAGGAATAAGCTCCCTTAGTAATAGAAAAAAGTTTCAGAATTTTTGTTTGTGTAATTTTTTTTTAAATAATTAAAGTCTTCGATTTCATAAATGTACGAAAGTAACAGCAGAATGGAAATTATACCTTTGCCACCACCTGCCATAACCACAACAAGTATTAAGAAAAAAAAGTTTTGACATTTCTTTTTTTAATACCGTGTTGTGGTTGTGGCTTGTGGCAGGTGGTGGCAAAGGTATAAATTCCATTCTGCTGTTACTTTCGCACATTTGTGAAGTAGAAGAGACTTTCATTTTTTAATTTTTTTTTACGGAACCGAAATTTCTGAAACTTTTATCTATTACTAAGGGAGCTTATTCCTACCTATAAAAAATATTCAGCCAATTTGATTTTTATCAAACCCCACTGCAGAGTAAAATAATAAAATTAGTATTGCAGTTTTATGTCAGCGCCATTTCTTGACCGATAGTGGAACTAATGTTAACATTTTTAGAAATTTGATAATTTCTGAAAAAGTGTGCTATATTGAGAAATCGTTTTATTTTTCCTGTAATCTTTATATAAACTGCTGTCACATAGAATTATTTCAGATTTTTCTCATTTCTTTTTCATTTTTTTTTACATTTTTCATCATAAGTCGAAAACTATGCGGCCTAAAACAAAAAAAAAATTATTAAAAACGTGCAAACGGCGCTCTTTTATATGATACCCTACATGCCCTAGTAGCCCCACTTCAAATTTTTAAAACCCTTTTTCAGTCTCTGTTGTAAAAAAGATATTTATTTTTTTATTAATTTCTTTTTTGCAAAATAGTTGGACAAATGTCATCTTAAACTATTCTAAATTTCAAGTTGATACCATTAGTAGTTCTCGAGATATCCAGCTGTGACAGACAGACAGACAGACTGAGTCACACCATAAGGGTTCCTTTTTTACCATTTTGGTAAGGAACCTTAAAAAGAGTTGCCACAGTTTAGTTCGTACTCTCGGTTGTTGTTGTTGAATGTCAAAATATACGCACATCTGAAAAAATATCTTATTCTAGTTTTAATTTATTATTTTGCTCCGTCGCCTTCATGTTACATTCGTCATTTCTATCCTAAAAAGTGCTTCTTCGAATTTACGGAACACACTAAAGTAAGATTTATTCTCTATTAGGCGAAAAATGTAGAGCATTTAAATATTTAAATAATGTAAACGCTTAAGATTCACAGCACCTTTCTACTAGTTTTATTTAAGAACTATAATGAGTAACCGACATCGCTCGAAGGCTTGCTCAGCTGAAGCGGCAGTGGGCTGGGCACATAGCGAGAAGAACCAATGGCCGTTAGGGCGGAAAGGTTCTAGAATGGCGACCGCGCACCGGACGACGCTCCGTGGGTCGACAAGGTGGACGATCTGGTGAAGGTCGCCGGAAGCCACTGGATGCGGGGAGCGCAGGACCGATCATCGTGGAGATACTTGGGGGAGGCCTATACCCAGCAGTGGGTGTCGTGCGGGTGCGGCTGATATGATGATGATGATGAAATTAAGAAACCCGTTTCCATCATTTTTTTAACCCGTGGATGTCTGATAGTGTGGGCTTCACAATAAGTAAATTTGTTTTACTAAATATAGTTACATTGTGAACGCTGTTTATTATCCCAAATAAATAAAAAAAAACCAGACAAGTGCGAGTCAAACTCGCTTACTAGTGGTCGGCGTACGAGCTCAATTTTGAAGAAATACTGCAAATCGAAACATTTTCAAAACATACCAACTTTGGGCTCCTCCAGATACAATATGGTTGAATATTTTTTCATTAAAATATACTCATTTTTCCTTTTGAGATAGGGAACTAATTATAAATAAACCTTAATAAAAACGGAACAGAATTTGATAATGAATAACGGAATGTGATTATTCGGATACTGTGAAACTGACCCTTATTTTTAGAATATTCTTTTTTATTCAGGTCAAAGGATTTGATACAAAAACCAATGCAACTTTTAGAAGGATTAGACCTTTTCCAGTTGAAGTCCAGCGTCCCTCGCTAGGTGAGATTTTGGTGATTAATTTATAAGGGCCTATTTAACCGCCAACTTTTTTTAATCAATCTTATACTATATCAAATTGGGTTTAATCCATTCGACACAAAGATATAATAGTCGTACCAGCCCCCCTACTCAAATGGCCAACTTTCTATTCGTTTGAACGCTTACTTTTAAAGCTTAAATATGAGCAATAGATGACTAAATCACATGTCGCAAACTTATGGAAATCACTGACTTCGATGTATTGTATGGAATTGTCAAGATTACGGCACATAATTTTATAGTTTACTGCTTATTTTAAGGTTTTAATAGTAAGCGTAGCGTTCAAACAAATAAAATGTTGGCCATTTGAGTAGGGGGGCTGGGCAGCTATTTGATACTGATCTTGACAGGATATAAACGTAATAATCTAAAAAGGGAATAGGCAGACCTCACAATATTTCCAAAGCCTTTACTATGTATTTAAAGAAGGAAAATTAAATACATAGATCATCTTTGTTGGCCGTAGTCAATCCGATCATTGATCTTCATCAACATACAGTGACGTGGCGGTCGGTCACATATTTGGAGACAACAGTAATTTTTTATACAAACGAGGTAACTTCGAAGCCTTGGTTTTCCGCCAAGAATTGACCTAGCTGTGATCTGATGATGGCCATCCAGGGAGTGAATGGAGGAGATTTAGATCGCTTATCATACTCAATTGATCTGATAGGCATTCTAAAAGATATGGATCAGAGATTTCAGTTTCAGGATTTCTATACATTTTTATGCTAATTTCGCGATTTTTAAACATATCCTTATATCTCTTAGAATGCTGATTAGATCAGTTGGGTGAGTATTGTGATCTGAATTTCCTCCATTAACTCCCTGGATAGCCATCGTCAGATCACAGCCAGGACAATCCATGGCGGAGAACCAAGTTTCAAAGTTGCCTCGTTTGTATGAAAATCGTCTGGTGCCTTTAATTATGTGACCGCCACTGTATGTTTGAATTGAAATGCAGGCAGTTAGTGAGGTCGTCGTCCATGTTCATTGTGAAACAGGCCCTATGATATTGGATAATTAACAAAGATGATATTTTAATTTGATTTTTCAATTTCATTATAATTATGTACAATTTGATGGTAAAATGCAGTATGTATGTTTTGTGTTTTGCTCTAGTGTTAAGGGCATATTTTTCTGTCACTATGAATATGTTTGCTGAGTTACAGCGTAGGTTTATATTAACTTCAGCAATATTAAACGTGTAAAAGCTATTCATAAAATATTTTCAGACTCATCAGGTGTACCAATGCTAATCGATATAATGGGGCCTCGTATAAATATTGTCGGTGGTCCAAAGATAATCGCCGAGTTTAATGAACCATTAAGAATAGCTTGTAAAGTCTCAGGCCACCCTAAACCGGACATCTTCTGGGTAGATGAGACCGGTAATTCTTATTTATCGCCGGTAAGTTGCATAATATCATAATCATTATAAACCTACTTACTTTTTATTATTAACTTTATGCTACATTATTTTTGATCTAATTTACATCAAATGGCGAATACCATCCGATCAGTATCTTGAAATTAATTGCACCGGTCGTACATCTGTAGCTCTGCCATTAATAAATGCAAACTGTTTTCGCTGCCGTAAACTATCGGATACATGCTGCTCACAGTCAATGTGAGTAAAAGAGAGAAAACTATAGTTTACTGTAACGAAAACAGTTTGCATCAACTCATTTGTTTATTATAAACAACCTTCCACCCGCGACTTCGTTCGCGTGGATATTAGAGAAAATCCTTAGGGAACCTTCAACCAGGATCCGACCAGCCGGGTCGCGAATTTACCGTTTATTTTTAGGTTTATTTACCCATTTCACCCCTATTTCATCGCCATAGGGGTTGAAGTACTAACAATAACAATATACGTTGCGTTAGATTTTCTTCCATAAGCCTTTATTATATTAATAAAGTGATTTTTACTTTGAAAATGAAGGATTTTCTTCTATACACAACTTCATACCCCTTTTCACCCTTTCGGGGGTAGAATTTTGAAAAACGCTGAGACCCGTATTTATAAATTTTCAATTGTCAGCCTAAACACAAAATTTGAAGATCGTAGCTTCAAAACTGAGGGACTTTCATACAAACTTTCATCCCTTATTTCACCCCTTTAGAGATGGAATTTTCAAAAATCCTTCCTTAGTAGATGCCTACACTGTATGAGGTATCTGTGCGCAAAATTTCAAGTCTCTAGGTCCAGCGGTTTGGGCTGTGCGTTGATAGATCAGTCAGTCAGCCAGTCAGTCAGAATTCAGTTTACGATTTTATATATTAAAGATTAATCCCTAGGTTTCCAACCTCAAGTTGCCATATGATTTCATCAATGTTTTGGAAATAGAAAAAGTGACAAAGAACTCTACATATAAGTGTAAGGCCAATAATGCATATGGAAATAATTTGGAAGACATTACAGTGGAGACTGTGCCAAAGAAATTTTTCAATATTATAGAAGCTCCAAGAGGTAAAAACTTTGTGTTTTCTAATTTGTGTGTTATATCGTATTATACGAATGTAACGGCGATTTATTGTAAATGCAAAGAAAAACAATATTTGGTATAATTATTTTAACAAATATATCATTTGCAGATACAACAATAGAATATAAAAAGAGTGGTAATATTAATTGTAAAGTCAAAGCATGGCCGCCTGCTGAAATAACGTGGGTCACAAATGATGGAGAACTACGTACAAATGAACACTTTAATATATCTGCCGACGGTTCTGTTCTTACAGTAAAAAATATGCAAGTTGAAATGAATGGATCATATTATTGTATATCTAAGAATGAAGATAATTTCGTAAAAATTCCTTTCAATTTACGTCTTTCGGGATTTGGTAAGTCTATTAACGCATTTATGTCCGGTTTCTCAAGTCACAAAGCTACATTTCAAAGTGACCAATTTTGCAATATAGTTTTACATACTAGATGAAAATGTTGAGTTGCTTTATTAAATAGAGTACTTATATCCTACGTTTACTTCAGTCTGAAATGAACAAGACGGGAAGAGGCACTTTCTGTCCAAAAACAACTGCCGCTGATGAAAAGCTTGCTTAAAACCTTTAACTTATGAGTTTGACTCCTCAGCACCATACTACATACGTATTAGAAATAGTTAGTGATGGGACTCGAATCACAATTGATTCGAATGATTCGAATCACGTCAATCCAAGCTCGATTCAAATGAGTATTTATGCTGATTCGAATCATCACCTGAATCGAATCGGTTAGCTGATTCGAATTAGTTGGCTGATTCGAATCATCACCTGATTAGATGGCTGATTCGAATCATCACCTGATTTGAATCGGTTGCCTGATTCGAATCACCGTTGGAATTCGAATCAGTTTTTTTATTCAAATCTTTGATGGCATAACAATTATTATTTACATTGAGTTTTTTTTTTGTTTTATATATGTACCATTATTGAGTATATTGCTTGTGTCTTTAAAATTCACATTACTTACTTACTGCCTACCTACCTATTAAAAATTCTAATATATTTTTTATTTTTGTTCCAATTGATTCGAATCATCACATTGATTCTGATCATTCGAATCATCGCACTGATTCGAATCATCACCGATTCGTTTCATTCGAATCATCATCTGATTCGAATCGCCGATTCGAACCAGTTACGGGTGATTCGAATCGATTCGAATACATTTTTTGATTCGATTCCCATCACTAGAAATAATACATGTAAGTTATGTCGGCACTCACGATATTGATTTCATTATACAGACCAATTATTTAAGTAATACTATATTATTTAATCCAAAATGTGCAGGTTTCACCATTAAAATAAATACAGCTACACAGACAGTAATAACTTATATTATAATTATTTGATTCCAGTTAATGAAACACAAGAGCAATGTGAAGTATCGCAAGTTAAAACTTCGCAAGCTTTATTTATTATACTGGGTGCAAAAGAAGATTCGGTGCATGAAATAGCAGTAGATTGCTCCGACAGACCACTTACGCCACATAAGCATCAAATGACAGACGCACCAAAAGTGTTAGTGAAGAAAACTTGTTTAACTGAAACAAAAAAGCAAATGAATGAGGATGCTATTACTACTAAAAAGCTAGAAATATTGGACATACAACGACAACAAGAACTAGTGACATTAGAAAAAACTAAAATTCTACTTGATCTTGATATTGAGATAAAGAAAATTCATTTAGAAAACGCTAAATTGGGCCTAGAATTAAAAAAAGGGCCTAACTATCATTTTTAAATTCTTTCTTGTTTAATAGTAATATTGTTGCCAATTAATTCCATTTTTTTATATTTTACTTAAAGTCCCCTTTAATTGAAAATAAATTAAGAAAAACTAAGTTTCGTTGTTGTTTAATTTTGATTCCCTTATAATATATGAAGTATACTCACCTAAAATACTGTTCCAACATAACCGACCAAAATAGTTTCAATGAGTATTGGGCATATTTGACCTACTTGATGAAAGTTCGCGTACAGAAACCTAACTAGTTTTAAATTGAAGAATTCAATCGCACTTTTTAAAATACCTATATATTATTTGATTTATATCACTGAGTAGCAGATACCTTATCTACATACCTAGCCCAATTTGTTTGTGTACGACTTTGGTCAAATGTCCGAACAAAATACCCAATAAACTTTGAAAGATTGTAACAATATTTTCTTCAGAATCAAAATAAATTAAAAAAGTGTCATTTTGCTGTAGAGCTACATTGTGTAACACAGCTTACACAGCTAAAGCGACAAAGATTACAGCTGATGTATGATTTAGTTGTTGCCGTAATTTTTGAGAAAGGCTAGCAAGTCTTCTTTTCCATACACCGAACATCTTTTTAACTGTGTTGTCTTTAATTTGTGCTTCATTGTAGAGTTTTTCCAGGTTTTTTCCCAATTGTTGTTGGATTTAAAAATGGTGTCATCATGTTCTTTCCACAAGGGTAATAAAAAGGTGTTCGCCAAACTTCCGCCACTGATGAATCGATAATAATACCTAAGAACGTTACATTTTCAGACATCCGTAGAGTTTGTCCGTTAAAATTTATGTCAATGGAGTCATCTTTACTTTAAAATTATTTAAATTTATTAAATTAGTTTTAGAAAATTTGATCTTAAGATTATTATTTTGTAACCAGTTGGTAATTAATGTAGCTCGTGTTGTGCCATGGAGGCGTCAATATCGGATGCTACTACTATGGATATATCGTCGGCAAATCGTATACTTTCGTGTTCAGTTACAGGAGCAATGCCATTTACATAGAGCAGAAATAGCAAAAGAGAGAAGACGCTACCTTAGGGAACGCCATATATATTTCGCTTAAAATCTGATCTTACTGGTACTGAATATTTTTTTATCTCAATATCCAATCTCAACAATTTTGCTATCTGTTTTTCAAATAAAAGCGGACCCAGTCATTTACAGTTCTTCTCACCCCGTAACTTTCTAGTTTTCCCAGCAAAATATCATGAAAAACCAGATCAAACGTGGAAGACATATCAAGAAACAGAACCGTGCTTTTCTTTTTACTTATTAAGAATCACTAAGAAAAAAATACTTACTAAGAAATTACTAAGAACTTTGGTGGGTAAAAAATCATAGAGAAACTAATATAAGTAATAAATGTGTAAGATCAAATTAGGTATATTGAGAAAGTAATGGGCCAGTAAAATCTAAATGTCCTAAAACGCAAAACAAGATGTAAAGCACATTTTTGTTGCAAGGCGAAATTGAGGTGTGTCTATTTCCTTATTTGACATTCCTATCCGAAAAATGAGGACCTGACTAATCTATCAACATACAAATCATTGTGCACAGAAATAGAACCTTTTCTATTTATGAGACTGTGAGTGAGCATGTTTGTAGGAAAATAATGGTAAGGGCCTTTGAGCATCGCGGATTCGCTCGTCTCGAAACAGAAGCGCGTCTTACTCTAAAGGCTGGTTTACATTATCTTAGTCTTTAGTAGAGTGCTTTAGGAGAGTGCTTTAGTGGAAACATGTAAACGGTCGTCTTATGACTAAAGAGAGTAACGTTCTAGTAGCCTTTCTACTCGCTTTCCAGTAGCACCCCCTGCGCGCCCGCTCACCCCCCGCGCGATATTTTACTCGCACTCGCACTGGAAGCATGTAAATCGACATTTTAGTAGCGTCTTTAGTAGAGTGCATTTGCCGGTAAACGCGTGACGTGTAATTGAATTAAATAATAGGTATTAGGTATGGCGAAAATGTCACTCTACTGGAAGCGTGTAAACGGTCACTGGAAAGGCACCAAAACTACTAAAGCACTCGCATTCGAATCTACTCGCACGCTACTAAGCACTCTACTAAATACTAAAATAATGTAAACCAGCCTTAAGGTGCGGGCAGTTAGATGTGCCGGTGAGTGTAAATCTTTCAAGCATCATAATCTCAAAAGCTGTTAGACTAAAGGTCATTTGTCTGATGCCAAGTGTTAACACGCCGTATTTATATGGACGAGTTATAAGATAAGTGTGATCCTAATGCATACATTTACTATGAAAACCGATCGTGTTAACGCGTGGCGTCAGTCAGACAAATGTGTCCGCACCTTTACGGTGCTGATGGTTAGCTTTAATTTTTCAAATTTAATATACTTTCAAAATGATAGCAGCAACTAATGTCAAGCCCATAGTTTTTTGATTGTACAGTTTTTTCTCGTATTACGCTGGTAGCACAAATTTTTTTTGTTTGCAAATCGTAGTTTTACACTCCCCTAAGGGGTCTAAAATTCGTTTTGAGTTTTTATGTAGAATTTGAATGGCCTAATATTCAATAGAGAATATTCGTACCTACATTCTTAGGTTTCCGTATCCAAAGGCTAAAAACGGGACCCTATTACTAAGATTCCACTGTCCGTCTGTCTATCAACAGGTTGTCTCATGAACCGTGATAACTCGACAATTGAAATTTTAAAAGATGATATATTTGTATTTCCATAACAACAAATACTGAAAAACAGAATAAAATAATATGGAACTCTTCGTGCCCGAGTCCGACTCGCACTTGGCCGGGTTTTTTGCGACAACCATAATCTCTGAAAGTGGGTATATCCGCAATTCAAGGTCTTAGCGGTATTAATAATGTTTATATAGCAAGTATCTTAATAATATCAGACATTTAGCTCTCGGGAAACTATTTCAATGATAACTCATTACATAAAAAAATAAGTTACAATGAAGACGTATTTATTTTTATTGTTGGTATTATTTAGCAATACTTTTGGCCAGATTGAGAAAAGTAGTTTAACATTCGTTATTAGTGATACGAAGTCTATGGGAAGAGTTATACAGCAAGTGAAAAATGGTGTCAATCTTATATTTGACACTGTTATGAATTCCGACGCTTCACAGATAAAGGACTTTGTTTTGGTGACCTTCAATGATCGCTGTAAGTAAATTTTTTGTACCTACAATTAATTTTTTTAAATGGTCACAAATAATGTGGTAATTGAAAAGGTATTTTAAAGATGGATTGAGTATTAATCCTTATCAAATTCAATGCGTTCGTTACCTTAAGCAAATAGGTATCTTAAGCTTTGATTGAATCAGGCGTCACTTGGCGGAAGTCCCAAACCATTTTGAAAAAAGAAATATATGTAGCTTACTTCCGCAAACAATATATGCAAGATGCACCGCCCGCCCGCCCGCAAAATTATGGACATGCACACAACAAAATATCAGTGCACAAACCTGCATTTAGCAAGACAGCAACACACCTTGCACCTTCACTAATTAGTAGCCTAATTGGTGAAGGTGCAAGGTGTGTTGCTGTCTTGCTAAATGCAGGTTTGTGCACTGATATTTTGTGTGTGCATGTGCATAATTTTGCGGGCGGGCGGGCGGTGCACCTTGCATATATTGTTTGCGGAAGTAAGCTACATATATTTCTTTTTTCAAAATCTTAAGCTTTGTCCAGACTAGTCCATTTTGGCGTATCAGATCACCGTACCTTTGAAGTAATATCAACGCACGCCCAACCAAACTAGCGATGTATGGTAAAGATACGGTGATCTGATACGCCAAAATGATACAAGTCTGGACAAAGCTTTAGGTGTTGTCGCTAAAAATAAATTCAAGCTCGTTTCTCATACCGAAAAGGGGACTCGAAAGGGACGGAAACATACTTTTGGAGCAAATGAAGTTGATGACTGGAAGGTATTTGTTTTATTTTTGGGTGTTGGTGGAAGGTCGCAATTGGCAAAAAAAAGGAACCGAAGCGAAGCGAGGGCGGGTCGTTAGTTGAGTATGAGTATATTTCTTTTTAAACTCTCGAGTAGGTAAGTTTTGCAAAATCTAGACTTAAGTATCTACGTCTAGAACATTTTCGTATATTTACTAACTGAATCGTGTATCAAGTATTAATTTATGAATGGACGCGATTTCAGTTACTTTGCAGAATCTTCTATTTTGTGGTTGCAGTAAAACTAAATAAATGGGTATGAAATTTAAAAACGTAACGTGTTATTTAACTTAGATATTTGTAAAAATAAATAAATTTAAAAAATATTAAAAACACGACTGCTTTGCCAGAAATGAATAGCTATCATTGCAGTCGTGTAACCGTTTTGTAAAACAATTTTTCCATCAAAGAGGTCACCGATATTTTGACACTCTCACTGCCATACCGTCCGCCGGCGGGACGTATCTTTTCGACCTCAGCAGGCCGTACGGGCCGCCGGCGCACCGCATCTTTCGCGCCGAAATCTATCAAAATTTCCGTTATTACTTATTAAATTACCGAGTCTGGCACGCCACACCTAATATTTATCATTAACCTGCCGGCTGCATGCACGGCTCACATTTTCGTGCGGTTTATGAGGAACTACACTGCTTCCTTGTGCATTTCGTAACTTGTGCGAAGTTTTTACCATGATGTCGGACTACCAGCCATCGAAAGAATCGGAGAGGTACTTTTTCTGATGCAAGTTCGTCTGAATAAAGCGAAGAATTACCTACAAAGAGACGCCTTGTGGCTTCTGACATTCGTCAGAAGCCACAAGACCTCAGAGTATGCCAAATTATAGCTGCAAAATCCCCTTATCACATAGTTAAAGATGGCTCCGAATGCTTTTCCAATTTCCATGGCGCCATTGTAAGGCAATCATAATGTAATTTTATTATTAATACTAAGTTCGTTACATTTAAAATTGCTTTTTCATTTCTGTAATTTTAAACACCTAGTAATCCTATAAATTTAAAGATACAGCTACATATATTTTTTTTTAAATTGGAGGTAACAAAGTAAACTTTGCATCCGTAAGCTTAACTTTTCTGTAACAGCAGGCCACGCGCTACAAATTTAATATGAAATCGCGAGGTCGTAGCGGACCGCACGGCCTGCTAGTAAAAATTAACAGTGAGCCCGCCAGCCGCCCGTATGGCCTGCTAAACTTGTTATAGATTTTTCACCGCGGCCTGCATGGGTAAGCAAAGTTGCGGCCGCTGGCATACCGCACGGCCTGCTGCACTGAAAAATTCTATAATATGGGTGGCAGTGAGAGTGTTAATAGGATTTTTTTTCTATTTTACACATTTAAGTGAAAAGCTATATAGTCTTAGGGTCCCCCCAGACCTACCGGTTTCATTTCTTTGCTTTGCTGTTCTACTTGCTGTTTAGACCGCCGGCCAACCAGGGTCATTTTCAATCTATCGCATGGACCAGACCAAATTGGCAAGATAGCCATTAGCTTGGTGTTATCAAATATCATCATCTGGGTTGCGAAATAGGAAGCTTCTGGGAGATATGCCACCCTGAACATGGTCTCCGATTGCTAAAAATAAATCGATCGCATATTTATATAAATTGTGAACAGGGTTGTGGGTGTCATCATTACCTATCTGAACTATTTTTTTGTGTTTTCATAACGATCGTTTAAGGAACAAAGCTCACAAGAACATTCTTATATGTGAAATGTACTTAGATTGAAAATATGCGATAAATTGAAAATGAGCCTCTTGGCGGGCGGTCTATTGCCGAACAGCAAAGCAAAGAACGGAAACCGGTAGGTCTGGGGGGACCCTTAGCCCATATTGTAATAATAGAAGATAAATCATAAAAAAATATATTTTACGTATGAAAGTAGCGTCGTACCTACCTATAGTCGCCATTTCTTTTTCAAAACAAAATACACGGTTAATTTTTAAGTAGGTATATCTAAAAATTGAATGAGTGTATCTCTCCCCTATTCTAATCGAGTACGTACATACAGTTAAAAGTTTCAATATTTAATAATTGGTCAAGATGAGAAGAGTTTATGTCCCAAAATTTTAATGATTTCTGGATTTAGAGCTCATTCATAGAATTACACGCGCATAATCAAAAGAGACTTTCTTGTTTACCTAGGTAAATAATGAAAATAATGAATTTACGCACGTGTCTTGCTATTTTTGTGCGTTTGCCGATTAATCAAGAAAATTAAGCGTCTATACAGGTAGTTAATTCCATATTTGCATGAAACCGCGGCAGCCGGTCGGCTCCGTCCGCATGCCGCGGCAGCCGGTCGGCTCCGTCCGCATGCCGCGGCAGCCGGTCGGCTCCGTCCGCATGCCGCGGCAGCCGGTCGGCTCCGTCCGCATGCCGCGGCAGCCGGTCGGTTCCGTCCGCATGCCGCGGCAGCCGGTCGGCTCCGTCTGCATGTCGTGCCGCCCGCCGCCCGCAATATGAAATTTAACTACTGTAAATGCTTTATTTTCCTCTGGCAGATATAAAATGCGTTGCGATGCGGGCCGGTTGGTTTGAATCGTACATAATACAAAATTAAACACATTAAATTTATTATAAACTAGCGGCCGCCCGCGACTTCGTCTGCGTGGAAAGTTTTTTTGCTATCCCTCGGGAACCATCCCTTTTCTCGGGATGAAAGATATATATATCGTGGGCTAATCGTTAAACTGGGCCGATCGAGATCTGCCTGGCCAGATCACGATGTGCCAGCATTTCATGATATGGCCAATAATTTCATGATCTGCCCAATCAAAAATTAGGCAGATCGATAAAAGCAACCTATTCGTCGATTTTCCCTACTAGTACTTGGCCACATCGAGATATGGCTGGGCACATCGTAATATAGTTTCGTTTCGCGACGCTTGTGGCGCTGTAACGCTGTTTGCGCTCTCTGTGTGTTTACGTGCGAGCAAGATGGTGGCGTCACAAGAAATCGAAAATTGTGATGATAAAAACTAACAGTGACTTAGTTGAAGAAAAAAGTGCTTTCCGAGTGAATTACGAACGTTAGTTAAATGATTTTTATGCGAGTCACGCAAAATCAACGCACAATGTGAAATAATGAGAATGTTAAGATGAGAATGATGATTTATAATAAACAAAATTAAATATACATTCTTTTCATTTTACTTAATACTTTGGTCACCCTACAGAATATTTATCCCAGCATAGCTGGTTATCATTTTATTTGCTTGTACTTTGGCCACCCTACAGAATCGATTTGCCCAAGCATGGCCGGGTAAATCGTCAAACGTTATGCTTTGAACGATATGGCGGGTTTTGAAAAGGCAAATCAAGAAATGCCGGCGTATCGTGATCTGCCCAGGCAGATCTCGATCGGCCCAGTTCAACGATTGGCCCACGACATATATAAGGCGATACGCGCGCACACGAATTTTGTTGCAAACTGGTTAAGCGACGCTGTTGCCCATAGTACATACCTACTAAGCTTGACTTCTGTCCACTACCATTTTGCATTTGACCGATACGCGGCGGCGGCCTACCGGCTACCGGCCGGCCATGTGTATGTGGAGGGCCCATAAAACCGTTACTATATAGAAAAGAAAATCGGATCCCTTAAAAGATAACTGACGACTTTTTTTAGATTCTAATTTTCCAACAAAAACTCAAAGTCGGGATTTCAAAAGAGAATTGGACAGAATAATTGTCCAAGAAGAAGGTGATTGTGAAGGAATGTCCATGGAGGGTATATACCGAGCACTGATCTGGAGTGAACCAGGGTCTTATATTTATGTCTTCACTGATGCACCAGCGAAGGACGCAAATAAACTAGCTGATGTGCAGAGTGAAGCTATCGAGAGAAATAGTCAGGTAAACAATACAACTGGTTAAACTACAAACAGTTAAAATATGGAACCCAATTCTCAGATAAATATCACAGAGGCTTAGAATAATAACACCTAGAAGCCGTGTCCTCGTATGCAAAGTGAGGCAACTTATACCAAGCCAGAATGGCTTAGTTTTCAAATTTATATCCTTCATACGTTAACTAATCGTAACTGAAACCCAATAATATAGTAACTAGTCTTATAAATGTGGAAAAATTGAAACTCTTTTGAATTTAATCGGTATGATTAGGTAATAATGTAGAATAACAATCTGAAAACGGAGCCATTTTGGCTGTTTTAGTTGCCTCACTTTTGACAGTGCGCTTTGTAGAGAACTATCGTTCTAGGTATTATTATTCTAAGCACAGAGGTATATCACTATAGTATTTTTAAAGATTCATAATAAAGGTATTTTTATTAATTTTAATTTTGATACTTATATCAAAATTAAATAATTTCAGATAGTATTTCTTTTAACTGGAAGGTGCACGCCAAATGACGATGATTCTCTATACCAAGCTTATTACACATTAGCTGAAGCCACCTCAGGGCAAGTGTTCCACATGGAGAAACAGAATGTTAAAGAGGTATCTATTATAATATATTATGTTAAACTTACATATTAATAGAAGGGACACTCCTCAATTATTGAATATTGATATTTGAGGATACTTCGTCAAACAACACGTCAAATACACATAATTGAGCAACACTTTTAATTACTTGATAACATCGGTCCTAAAAATAATATAGATAGAAGATTATTTCATTCACATTTTTGTCAATCACATACCTGAGTAGTACCTACTCAGGTATGTGATTGACAAAAATGTGATAACTAAAATTTTCTCTATAGAAAAAAAATCGATAAGTGCCCTCCACTCCAATTTATGCAGTTATTCAATGCTGTGCCAGTTATGAAGCAGCTATGTATTAATAATCTTAACTTTAATTAAAAAACCATAGCTAGCTCTCTTATTTTGTGATAAATAGTTAATTTCCAAATAAGGAATTGTTTCGGCATTTAGTAATCAACTAGCTTCCGCCCGCGACTTCGTCCGCGTGGATATTAGAGAAAATTTTTAGGGAACCTTCAACCAGGATCCGACCAGCCGTTTTTACGCGATTAGGTGGGTCCCCAGTCCCCACCAAGCGCGCTGCCTCGCGAGGCAAGACGTTTGCCGTGTGTGGCAGGCCTCGCAAGAGGCTGCTTTGCTTCCACTGTGTTGGAGTTCTAAATAAATGTCATTTTCGCAATCACCATACCATAAAACCTCAAGAACGATATCCACATAGATTTTTATTTTAACTTACCCCATTTACCCCCTAAGGGATGATTTTCAAAATAACAAAATATGTGTTTGCCTATTTATTTTTAGACGTGCTCCAACGAATTTTAAAGTTGTAATGTCTATTTTATATAACTTTTCCATACAAAATTTGAACCCCATTTTCACCCCCTTAGGGGTTAAATCATGTCGATGGTGTTGGACTTCAAAATAAATGTCAATTTTGCAATCGTCATCCCAGAAAACCCCAATAACGACATTCATTTCTATTTTTTTCGTTTTTTTTTACCCCATTTCACCTCTATTTCATTACTTGTTGAAATACTGGTTGAAATACTACTAATAACAATTTACGTTACGTTAGATTTCCGTTCATAAGCCTAAATTATAAATTTAGCTATTTTTACTTCGAAAATGAATGATTTTCTATACACAACTCCATCCCACTTTTCACCCTTTCAGGGGTAGAATAAAAAAAAACTGAGATATATATATATACATATATATTTATTTTCAATCGTCAGCCTAAACACAAAATTTGAAGATCCTAACTTCGAAACTGAGGGACTTTCATACAATCTTTGATCCCCTTTTTTATCCCCTTAGGGGGTGAATTTTGAAAAATCCTTTCTTAGCGGATGCCTGCTGCTGAAAACAGTTATCGAGAAGTGCAACGAGTATCGTATCCCACTCATTATCAACTTTCTGGACTACGAGAAGGCGTTTGCTTCCATTTAATGCTGGGCTATTGAGAAGGCTCTCGCAGAAACAAACTGCAGAATTGATGAGAGATACATCGAACTTATCGAGCATTTGCAGAAGAATAGTACCTCATCAGTAAGACTTCACAAACTTACAGCAATATTCGAAATCGGTCGAGGAGTCCAACAGGGAGATACTATAACTGAAAATGGTTCACAACACAATTACCCTTGAAAACATCTTCAGTTAACCACAGTGGAAGGATAAAGAATTAAACATCAGCGGCGAAATATTGAGTAATCTGAGATTCGCAGATGACATCGCTCTCCTATCCGACGATATCGAGATATGCTTACCAAGCTCTATAGAAACATTCTGCAAAAGTAGGCCTCCAAATAAACATCTCAAAGACGAAAATCATGACCAATCAATATTCCAGAGGCAATATCATTTCAAATGCCGGTTGAAATTTTTGACCACTACATCTATCTCGGACACAAAATAACGTTGGGCTTATCAAATCAAATAGCGCAAGGAGAACAGCGCATATCACCTTCTATGATGATGATAAGAATAGACAACGCACTGGCATCCGCGTAACTAAACGAGAATGAATCTTTACAATTACCTACAAATTAACACCCGTCGTGCGAGCGCCCCATCCGCCGCGGTGTACGGCTCGTGCGTTGTGTTGTGACCCTTAGTAATTTCGATTATTTCGACTATAAAAAGTTCTTCCAGCATTGTAGTAGTCCAATCAATGAGCATATTTGTTGTATGGAGACTTCCGAAAAATTCTCCCGTCTATAAAATTTGGCATGTGATGAAGTTAGGTAACACAGATTACAGATGAACAATAAGCCAATAAAATTTGTTACGAGAAGTTAGGTATTTTTACCTAAACATGAAAATCGCTTATATCTCTCTGTGAATATTTCCTCGGGCTAAAATACTTTCTGTATACGTATTTGTGTATTAGTTAGAATAATTATGTAAAAGAATCCAATAATTTTTCGATTTCGGAGATACTCCAAATTTAAATTTTAATATTTTTCAATATATCTTTTCTTGATAAAAATATCTGATGATTATTATTTTTTAATATGTTTTTATACCCTTAATATATAGATTTGTTCAGTAGGCCAACAAATTTTCTTCTTTAATCATATTTATACATAAATGTATGAAAATGGACCGACTATTTTTCACATTACCTCGTAAGACCAAAAAATAAAAAAAAATATGATTAACGAAGAAAATTAATTGACTTACTGAACAAAGCTATATATTTAAGGATATAAAAACATATTAAAAATAATAATCAGCAGATATTTTTATCAAGAAAATATATATTGAAACATGTTAAAATTTAAATTTGGAGTATCTCCGAAATCGAAAAAATATTGGATTCTTTTACATACTTATTCTAACTAATACACAAGTACGTATACAGAAAGTATTTTAGCCCGAGGAAATATTCACAGAGAGATATAAGCGATTTTCATGTTTAGGTAAAAATACCTAACTTCTCGTAACAAAATTTATTGGATTATTGTTCATCTGTAATCTGTATTACCTAACTTCATCACATGCCAAATTTCATAGACGGAAGAATTATTCGGGTTGCATAAGCCCCGTTGATTGGACTATAGGTATCAATTACCAACTCAATTATCATAGTGCGATAATGATTCTGTGACATATTTTACATAGCTTGAAAGCCTTTAACTCAATTGATTGCGGGAACCGAAAAAGAATGAAAAAAATCCCTTATTCTCAAAATGTTCAATAAATTGAAATTAAAACTTTGTCTTACAGATACTGAATTATATAGTGGAACAGATTAAGAGCCCAAAAACTGTGATTACTTCGAAGAAGTTTCCTCCCGGTCCGAGCTACAATCTTACCGTAAGTACTAACTTAACTTTATTGGGGTAACTTTGAAATCATGTTCAATTATCTCCATGATGTGACACCATGATGTGTTGTATCATTTTGGCGTATCAGATCACCGTATCTTTACCATACATCGCTAGTTTGGTTGGGCGTGCGTTGATATTACTTCAACGCACGCCCAACCAAACTAGCGATGTATGGTAAAGATACGGTGATCTGATACGCCAAAATGGACTAGTCTGGACAAAGCTTAAGGTGTTGTCGCTAAAAATAAATTCAAGCTCGTTTCTCATACCGAAAACGGGACTCGAACGGGACGGAAACATACTTTTGGAGCAAATGAAGTCGATGACTGGAAGGTATTTGTTTTCTTTTTGGGTGTTGGTGGAAGGTCGCAATTGGCAAAAAAAAAGGAACCGAAGCGAAGCGAGGGCGGGTCGTTAGTTGAGTATGAGTATATTTCTTTATGAACTCTCTAGTAGGTAAGTTTTGCAAAATCTAGACTTAAGTATCAACGTCTAGAACATTTTCGTATATTTACTAACTAAATCGTGTATCAAGTATTAATTAGATACAGAGAAGATACGGTGATCTGAGACGCCAAAATGATACAAGTCTGGACAAAGCTTTAGAGCTGTGACACTATGGTCCTAATTATGTCTTAGTAAATATTTTGTTCATCATTAAATATACAGGGTTACTTGTAAAACACCAACAACCTCGTAGGAGTAGATTACTAACATCACAAACAACAACATTTGTTTTACGACTTTTCCTCAAACAGACAAAAAATATTTTACTTTTCATACAAAACTCGATCAGCTGTTCGGACATTTGTATGGAAAAACGATTTTTTTGTCTGTTTTCGGAAAAGTTGTAGAACAAATGTTGTTGTTTGTGATGTTAGTAATCTACTCCTACGAGGTTGTTGGTGTTTTACAAATAACCCTGTATATAGACGCAGATGTGCATTGCGCCATCATATTTATAAAACAAAATAACCTGATAGTCCGGGCGAGGCTCGGAACAAATGAGGGTGAAGCGTGTTTTCGCGTCCGCATAAGATTTATTTTTATTTTCATGATATTTCGACACTACTGAACAAGATTAGAAAGGGTGTCGCGCTGACACCCTTGAGCGTTTCGTAAAAAACGCATAATTATGCCAAGAAGCTACCGCCATTAGATAGACCTCTAATTTAAAGATTTTATGAACCCTTTTTAGAAGTGTGGGGTGTCTAATGAAAGGGAATTATTATTATTATTTAGAGGGGGGGACACCAGCGAAGCCAGACGGGTGATCAGTCACCTTGATTGGAACCATTTCACCCATTTCAATGAAAGGGAATTAAGTGTTCTATAATGTTATAATACACAATATCGGCTGAGTAGTTTAGTTCCGAAAATATTTAAAATTTTATGAAAATTCAATCTATAGAAACATGTTTTTTTTTTGTTTTAAATTACCGTAATTCTTAAGCTAGTGCTTTATTTTGCAAACAAAAAATATGTAGACAAAACCCATTTAAAGGCAATTTAAAAAATGTAACTTTCAAGTAGCTTTACAAATAATAAATAGGTAGAATAAAAAAAGTTTTTAGTTATAAAAATATGGGCCACAAATAATAGCTTATCAATAGCCAATTCCAAACGAACTCAACTTATGTTCATATTATATTGTGCTTTCACAGAAATATAGGTATCTACATCCATATTTCCTTGGTCGAGGAAACCAAGGAACGTGTGAAAAAACTGCATAGTGGCAATTTAGACTGAAATTGTGTTTTGCTTTTGCCCATAATTAGGATTGATTTATCGAATACAATAGTCTATTTGCGTCTTAGGTTGTCATTTTTCATTTTTCCATACAAATAAAAAAACACAATTTCTCAGCCATGTGGTTGGTTCAGGGTTTATAATAAATTTCAGGGGTTGCGTTTTACCCTTTCTACCATATTCGGCTTTATAAGGCTACTAGCGTCCGCCCGCAACTCGCGACTTCGTGGTGGATATCTCTATCCCTCGGGTTAAAACTTCTTTCAGATGAAAGGTACCCTTATCTGTACCCCTGACAACGTGTGTGCAAAACATGATAATCGGTTGAGTAGTTAAGACGTGAAGGCATAACAGCCTGTACCTACATTAAAAGTTATGGAAAGTTGTCCATTACAGATCAAATGAAAAACACGACAAGATAACATTTAAGGCATGCTCAAATCTGACCGGTATCCTGTACCAGTGGCGGTAACGATATCCCGATATCCCGACATACGATGGGTATGCGGTAACGCGCTGTTCAAAAGTGTTTCGCAACAGCTGCGGTAAGGCCATACAAAATACCGGTCGGGATATCGGTCGGGTATCCGTATACCGTTACCGACGGCGGAAGCGGATACCGCTCCGGTTTGAGTAGTCCTTTACATTGAGTGACTCATCCGATGATATCTAGGCATAAATTATATCATCTTCGTTTGATGCTGTTATTGTTTTTACATGTCGACATTTCTACTCAACACGGTATGAACAAAATATGATGCATTGCATGGTAGTTTAGCTCTATTGCAACGGCATTCAGACGTTAAACATGGAGCGTATTTATCAGAGAAACAGTGGCCGTGAATCATATCTAGCAACTCTTGAGTTGAGGTGCCAGTGCTATATCTGCAAGCCAAAAAACTGGAACTATTGACTTTGACCGATCATCAGCATTCCACCCGTAGGTTTACCATGGGATCATGAGCTCTCCGAACATACAATTATTCGAAAGCTTCCGTTATTCGTAGCACTTCAATAACAGGCAGCTATAAAAGATAATAGCCGCAGTAGTAGGTATATTTTTGTTACAGTTTCAAAGAGTGAATCCGTTCTTCCGAGTGCCTGAAGATATTTTCCAGCAGTAATTGCCTTGATTGCTTTTACCTTCCCGATGCAGAAACATTGGGCCACTGTAATAAAACGTGTCAAAGCGTGTGCGCCCGGAAAAGTGACAATAATTTCATTATATTGAATTGGTTTGTATTGTAAAATAAATAATTTTGTTTTGCGCCTTATTTGAAGTGGGCTTATTATGGACCTTGACCATGGAAACATGGAAGTAGAATATAGGTACCTATATTTCTATAAAGTGACAGTTATTAAGGTGAATATGAACATAAGTAGAGTTTTATTGGGATTGGCTATTTATTAGCTTTCATTTGAGGCCCATATTATTATAACTTAAAAAAAATGATTTAAATAAAACACTTCTTAACGGATACTAGCGCGGTTTTATTGAATGTACTTTGGTATTTAGTTGGTATTTGGTTTGATTTTTGGTTTTCCCGACGTTTCGGCACCTTTGCAGCTGCCGTGGTCACGGGGGACTGAAGCTACCCGTGAGTCTACCCTCAAGCAATGAATTTTTTTAGACGTTCAGAAATTAAAATTTTAACAAAATTTTTAAATGTTTTATGTTGATTTATAATTTAATTTTATGAATTATTTAGTGCTAAAAAGAGAGAGAATCTACTGAAGCTACCACCATTTCATAAAATTGGGAGGCCCCTCCAAGAAAGAAATGGCGAAAGAAAACTTGGAGAGGAAGCCGACCTCCGTCTTTTGAATTAATTTATTTATTTGCAAAAGGAACTAACCGTATCATTAGATCTTACAGTGTGTGTGAGGGGCTTTAGCTTGTGAATGATGGGGTCCCAAGCTGGTGGAATTTTCCAACCATCATCTCTATTGAAATTCGAGCGTGCGTCAATCAAAACTTACTTCAAGCCGCCGAAGAAGATCAACCAATTCTTACGACCTGTCAAGTGTAATATCCCCCTTCAAGCTGCAGGCGTCTACAAACTAGATTGTGACTGTGGGCTCTCCTACATCGGGCAAACAAAGAGAAGCATAGGGACCCGCGTCAAAGAGCATGTAGCTGACATGAAACATAGGCGCGATAACAAGTCTGCAGTGAGTGAACACGCCTTTGAGGGACCCAACCATTATATTAGATTTGACAAACCCCAAATCCTTGCTAGGGAACGTAGATTTATCCCTAGATTGCTCCGCGAGGCTATCGAAATAAATAAATATCCTAATTTCAATAGAGATGATGGTTGGAAAATTCCACCAGCTTGGGACCCCATCATTCACAAGCTAAAGCCCCTCACACACACTGTAAGATCTAATGATACGGTTAGTTCCTTTTGCAAATAAATAAATTAATACAAAAGACGGAGGTCGGCTTCCTCTCCAAGTTTTCTTTCGCCATTTCTTTCTTGGAGGGGCCTCCCAATTTTATGAAATGGTGGTAGTTTCAGTAGATTCTCTCTCTTTTTAGCATTAAATAATTCATAAAATTAAATTATAAATCAACATAAAATAATTAAAAATTTTGTTAAATTTTAATTTCTGAATGTCTAAAAAAATTCATCGCTTGAGGGTAGGCTCACGGGTAGCTTCAGTCCCCCGTGACCACGGCAGCTGCAAAGGTGCCGAAACGTCGGGAAAACCAAAAATCAAACCAAATACCAACTAAATACCAAAGTACATTCAATAAAACCGCGCTAGTATCCGTTAAGAAGTGTTTTATTTCATGTCTAGTGAGCGCGTAAGCTTGAGAAGTGAAAAATGATTTATTCTACCTATTAAGAAAATTGACGGCGCGTGACGTTTGAAATTTTTTTGTCGCTATTTATTGTTTGTAAAGCTACTTGAAAGTTACATTTTTTTAAATTGCCTTTAAATGGGCTTTGTCAACATATTTTTTGTTTGCAAAACAAAGCACTAGTTTAAGAATTGCGGTAACTTAAAACAAAAAATTTCATGTTTCTATAGATTGAATTTTCATAAAATTTAAAATATTTTCAGAACTGTTCTACTCAGCCAATGTTGTGTATTATAACATTATAGAACACTTAATTCCCTTTCATTAGACACCCCACACTTGTATATAGGATTAATAAAATCTGTGAATTAGAGGTTTATCTAATGGCGGTAGCTTCTTGGCATAATTATGCGTTTTTTACGAAACGCTCAAGGGCGTCAGCGCGACACCCTTTCTTATCTTGTTCAGTAGTGTCAAAATATTATGAAAATAAAAAAAATCTTATGCGGACGCGAAAACACGGTTCCACCCAAAATCTGCAGGACTATTATACTTTAGATTCCAGTAGACGGCGACATGAAAACTGTGGTCATCGCCGGATCTGGGGATAAGCCATTTATACATGTGAGATCGCCAGACGGGAGCAAGTCCGACACCAAGACGGTTGTGGATATTCCAGACGTCGTCGTAAGTAAACTAATAAAATTAATAATTCATTAAGGTTTTGTGTAAATCGGCTAAAGTATGACGATGATTGTTGAAAATGCCGGTGAAGAAAGATTTGGTCTTTTTTAGTTGAGTATTACCAAATGTTACTGAAATAAAAAAAATAAAGACCTTATATAGAAGTGATATTACTGAGCTGG
The DNA here is from genome assembly GCA_943789525.1 of Agriphila geniculea. Classification (NCBI taxonomy): domain Eukaryota; kingdom Metazoa; phylum Arthropoda; class Insecta; order Lepidoptera; family Crambidae; genus Agriphila; species Agriphila geniculea. The sequence continues at coordinate 18,068,348 of OX038886.1, forward strand.
TATACACATGGTAGTTCAGGATTCATTCATTTCGTTTTTGTACATTCGTGATAAGTTAACTTGTCTAAAAAATGACCCTTTAGATGACTTAACAGGGTTCTCCCAAACACAAATTTATATGTAGTAGTGATTTCTCCCAAATAGACTTAGTTTCACTGGGTCGATTTCTGAATCATTTTTATTTTCAGGTTATTCGTATCGAAGACGCTGAGCCCGGCAACTACACAGCAGTGATCGGTAGTAAGTCGGAGACCAGCGTCTTAGTATCAGCGTCTACCAGCATTAAGTTCCAGCATGGCTTCTCTGGGATTCAGGTTCCTAATGTCCAGGCTACATCAACCACACCTATTTCTGGCAAGTTATTTTTTACCTATTTCGATAACCTTATAAATAATTATAATTTTGATTATGCAGTGCCTTTGGTCTTGAACTAGCGATAAAATAAAGGCATGAAATACACCTAATTTTATCGACAAAAACATCCACATGTTGGGGTCTATCCCCACGCCTGTTGGAATGGCCGCCATTTTCAATTTGACTTTTTATTTTAGGTGACCCTGTCGAGAAATATTAATTTCTCCGGATTTAGAAGTCCTACAGATATAACAAAAATACTGTACGATAGCTAATAATACCACCTATCAAATTAAAAAAAATGTGTGTAAACATTTAACTTAAATACGTCATAAAAAAATACTAAAATAAAATTTTATACGAAATTTGTGTGTTTTATGTAAGTTGAAAGTTTACACATATTTCTTTTAAATCGATAGGTGGTATTATAAGCTTTCGAACAGTATTTTTGTTATAACTGTAGGATTTCTAAATCCGGAGAAATTAATATTTTTCGGCAGGGTCATCTAGGATAGACCCGAACATGTGGGTGTTTTTGTCTATATAATAAGGTGTATTTCACGCCTTTAAATTATCGCTAGTTAAAGACCAAAGGCACTGTATAGCAACTAGCAACACGTGTAATTCCCATCATTGCCGGCATTTTTTTTTCATTAGGTAGGTACTTAAAACTTGTGTCAAACTAATTACCAACTACCCAGTACTAAAGCATGTTACTTCTCTGTAATCAGAATACGTAATTTTGAAATAGAGAGAGAAAAAGGGAGTTTAATACCTGTGAAAATTTTTTTTTTGAGTGTTTTACTATTTTTTGCAACAATATATCTTAATTTAGCAAATGCCGACTCATTGCATCAAATCATTTGTTTTTATCTTCGATCAGATGATCAAAAGTTCTATAAATAAACGACAACAAATTGAAAATTTACATTGTACAATAACTTAAATTTAAAAAAAATGCTAAAAGCTCAAAAATTTACTTGCAATGCAAATTGTATTATGACTTAATATACTTAAATCTTGTTTTCAGGTGAAAAACTTACTTATCTATTAAACTAGTAACTCCAGACGATGATAAAGTTATCAGCTCGGTAGAACTAATGGACATTAAGGAAAATGTAGTGTCTGAACTGCCATTGATGTTGGTTATCAAGAAAGATAAATTTTATTCAACGGATGGTTTTCTACCGCCAGAACATCTTTTTAAAATCGCGGTAAGGTATTTGGTCCTGTTTAAAAAAATAAGTTTTCTTTAAAATAAAGGATGCGCTGGGCTATCTAAAGCTGAAAATTGGGAAACCAACAAATGGTTGTAAGTTAATAAATGACACATTCGTCATTTCCATCCTAAAAAATTCTTCCTCGCATTTACAGAACTTGCTAAAGTATGTTTTTTTCTGAAAGATGGAGATTTATTTCCCTATTTGGCGAAAATGTAGAGTATTTTAATAATGTAGCTACAGTGTTTAATTTTCACAGCATCTTTCTTCTGGTTTTATATAAAAAAGCGGACAAGTGCGAGTCGGACTGGCCCACCGAGGGTTCCGTTCAAATTAGATGATTGATAAGTACTTTAAATAAAGACTATATTTTTAGATTTTTCCCTGTGCTTGTGTATAAGACGATATTACTTGCCAAATTGCGTAGTTCTAGGCCAACGAAAAGTACCTTATAAAAGATTCTATTAACCTTGAGAGTGTCAAATTTCAACTCGATACCTCTACCCGTTCCCGAGATAGAGGGTCTTGTTGACAGACAGACGGACAGGCTGACAACAAAGTGATCCTATAAGAGTTTCGTTTTTCTTTTAGAAGTATTCGTGTACAAAAATGGAACAGACACTGTGAATCTGATATTTATTCTTAAAATATTTTTTTTATTCAGGTCAAAGGATTAGATACAAAAACCAATGCAACTTTTAAAAGGGTTAGTCCTACTCCAGTTAAAGTCCAGCCTCCCTGGCTAGGTGAGCTCATGCTAATTAATTTTTAAGTGCTTGTTTCACCGCTGATATTTTTTTTCAATCAATCTTAAACCATGTCAAGACACATAATATGTATAATAGTCGTATCAGAATAGCTATTTGGAAAGGACATAAAAGTGATAAGTGGAATAGGCAGGGCATACAATGTGTCCAAAGCTTTTACTATTTACAGAAGAAAAATTAAATACTTACTTAGATCATCTTCGTTATTGTTGTATGTATCAATCCGACTATTGATCTTCATCAACATACAGTGGCAGTCACATATTTAAAGACACCAGTCGATTTTTATTCAAACAAGGTATTTTTGAAGTCTTTTGGTTCTCCGTCAAGAATTGACCTAGCTTTGATCTGATGATGGCCATCCAGGAAGTGAATGGAGGAGATTCAGATCGCTTTACATATCTAACCGATCAGAATATTAGGAGCCGAGTTTTCAGTTTCAGGATTTCCATACATTTTTATGCTAATTTCGCGATTTTTTTAAACATTATATCCTTATATCTTTTAGTATGCTGCTCAGAACAATTGAGTGTTCAAATCTGAATCTCCTCTGTTAGCTCCCTGGATAACCATCGCCAGATTACAGCTAGGTCAATCCTTGGCGGAGAACCCAGCTTTCAAAGTTATCTCGTTTGTATAAAAATCGTCTGGTGTCTTTAATTATGTGACCGCCACTGTATGTTTGAGACGCGACAGTTAGTGGGGTCTTCCATCTTGTTCATAATTAAACAGGCCCCACGATCTTGGATAATCAACATAGATGATAACTGAATTTGATTCTCCAATTCCATTAAAATTATGTACAATTTGATGATAACATGCAGTACGCATTTTTTTTTGTCTTTTGCCCTACCCAACTAGCATACTAGTGAAAAATGCAGCTTTCCTTAAAGCCCCAATGTCTATAGGGGTGGCATAAGGGAAAAATGCAGCTTTCCTTAATGCCCAATGTCTATAGGGTGGGCATAAGGGAGTCAGAATTAGGCACAGGTTCGATAACAGCTAAAATTATAGCTATGACCGCTGATAAACCTTAGGTATTTTTGTGACACCTTATAGCACCATTAACTGCACAATAGTTAGATTTGTAACTTTTTTGCCACTTTTACTCGCATAATGGTTTCGCATAGCATTTCATACCACCATTGACTGCATTGTAGTTATAATTGCATATTTATTTGCACTTTTAGTTGCATTACGGTCCTGTGTGGCATACTTTACCACCCTGTTCTGCATAGGATAGGAAATTGTGACTAATTTACTTCTTATGGTTTCTGTTATGCCTGTGAGGTAAAATTAGCTCCTAAACTCATAAAATTCCTTTTTGTGGAACTATTATGTAGTCTGCAGTGCTGCATGATAGAAAATAATAGCTTGAGCAATATGTGTTTTAACCAACTTCAAAAAAACCCGGCCAAGTGCGTATTGGGCCACGCGCAGTATGGTTCTGTAGTTACCTTATACCGTTCCATATTTAATACCACTATCATTTTTCGTCTGCAAAAATAGTATTGTTTTTCACAGTGTTTGTTTGTGGTTTTGGAAAAAGTTTAAAATAAAAATGTTTTAAAAAAGAAAATAGAACCGACTTCAGTAAAGTCGGAGCCCTCGTTTACTTGCAAAAGCGAAGTTGGTTCTATGCTTTTATTTAAACATTTTTATTTAAATTATTTCTCGTCGTCGTATTTTCTAGAAAATTAATATTAACAAAATTTGTTTTTTTTTTGATGATTTAATTCTTAAAGTTACTAACTATAGGCATTGCCCTCGAAGTTGATTTTTAGAGATCATAAATAGTATAAAAGAAATATTTATTGGCATAATACCGTTAGTACTATTACCTATCTATTCTGTGATAATACTACTTTTTTTTAATCAATCAAACAATTTCAAGCAAGGGTTTCTGGCATTTATTGCAGATCCCTAAATTATATTTATTGTATGTGCTGTAGTGCAGGTGCAACTTTTATATCACATCAAATTCACACTCTAGGTCATAATATCCACTTTATTGAACATTGTATGGAGGTATAAGTTCTAGAACAAAGAATTTAGCAGCTTAATTGGATCCAGGAGTTTCTGAACACTGATTTTTATCACCCATTTCTGCAAAAAGGGGCTACAGTAGCGAAAACCAGAAATCAAGGCTGCAATAATATTGACGCCATTTTCTGACACAATTTATTTCATTTGTTCTTATATTTCTGTTTATTTAAACACACGAGTCACACGGCATAGTTTAGTATAGTCGCAAACAACTTGTTATTGTTAATTATCCATAAATAAATATAATTCAGTGTAATACTTATCAAAATTAAGATACAATTTTTTGACCCGCAGTTACAAATTAATTAAATTTTCGTAAAATCTTCAATAAATTGAGGGCCCATTAGTTTTATTCCAAAAACACCATACACGTTTCACAGTAAATTAAATTTGCCGATGTTTATCACCCAAACAAGACGCGTAACTCAAATCGTATATTTACACTACAATACCACCATTTTATTATTTCACTACACGCTGCCAGCCATAATTATATAAAAACATCTTACATGTAATAGAAATTAAATGCTTACATTAACTTCCAAAAGAAAGTCGCAATTTGCACTCAAAGCTGTAATTTACGCTTCGGAGTGAATGAAATGAATGAGCCGATCTAACGTTCATTCATTCAATTAGTGCCAATAGGGTGCTTAAGGAGTGAAAATAGCGGTTGTAAGAAATTACATGCGCTATTATGAAACTCTACTGGATCTATTAAAATAAGATTAAAATAGGTTCTAAAGTCGCCCCTTTAGATCTAAAGCAGCTGCAAAAGGGTTGCATAGCGCGTTATGCAGCTGCCACTTGCAGCTAATAACTGTAATTATATACGCTATATAGGTCTTAAGCAGACGTTTTGTGCTAGTTGGGTAGTGTCACACGTGGACATATTATTTTTCTGTCACTACGAATATAGTAGATGAGTTTTAGCGTAGCTTTATATAACTTCAATAATATTGAACAGGTAAAGGCTATTCATAAAATATTTTCAGACTCATCAGGTGCATCAATGCTAATCGATGGAATGGGGTCTATTATAAATATGGTCGGTGGTCCAAAGATAATCGCCGAGTATAACGAACCTTTAAGAATAGCTTGTAAATTCTCAGGCCACCCTAAACCGAACGTCATCTGGGAAGATGAGAGCGGTGCTTCTTTTTCATCACATGTAAGTTGCATTGTATCATAATCATTTTTAATCTACTTAATTTTTATCTTAATTTTTTTATAATAATAAGTCAAATGGCGAATACCATCCGATTATTAATATATTGAATACAATTGTACCAATTGCACATCTATAGCTCTACCATGAGTTAATGCAAACTGTTTTCGCTACCATATACTATCGGATATTATACTTACTCACAGTCAACGTGAGTGAAAGAGAGAAAACTATAGTTTACGGTTACGAAAACAGTTGCATCAACTCATGGTAGGACCACTGTTATAGTGTAGTAGCGTGTGTTAACAGCATATTATATTTTTAAATATGCTTGTTGACACACGCTTGTTTTAATAAAATACCTTCTGACATTAAAAATTTACATGAAAAATTATTTAAAAAACAATTATTTAAATGGCTGAATGATAAAAACTTTTATAGTATTAAGGAATTTTTTGACATGATTTAATTTTGTAATAATAATAATAATAATTTTAGTATTCAATTAGTAATTTAATTAATGTTTTACAGGAACTCTTATATGATTTTAATAATTTTGCATGCTACTTTAAGTTAGCTTAATATGTAGTCCTAATTAATGTATGTAACATCTTTTATATCATGTTAAACAGCAAATAAATGATTATCTTATCTTATCTATTTCTTAAAGGGACTTTACATTCTGCTGAGATTAAGATGTTACCAAAATGTTTTATCCGTATATTTGTTAATAATGAAAAACTATAATGTGAATTGCTGACAATATTTATACATTAAGGGGCGGTAATAGGAAAACATGGTTTGCGCGGGCCATATCTTTATATAGAAAACATAAACTTGTAGCCACCAAAAAAATCATACGACAAGCTAAAGAGTTTACCTAGTTGCTACAAACATTAAATTGCGTATAAACCTCACAGATGATTGTAAAAAAAAATCAGAACATTATCAAAAGCGCTTGTCGCGGGCCATATTTTTGGCGTAAATAATAGCGTACACGTATTGGATTCTACATCAAAATACACTTTAACGTACTGTGCAGTTGCTCCAATAACTTTTTTTGAATAAAGATAATTGTGCTAAAGATAATGATGAAAAAACAACGCAAAACATCGAAAAAGTGCAGAAGTGAGGTTATTTTCCATACTCTTTACACGTAAAGAAAGAGACAGAGACAAATGATTTCGCATAACGGAGCCTTAATCCCTAGGTTTCTAACCTCAAGTTGCCATATGATTTCATCGCTGTTTTGGAAATAGAAAAAGTAACAAAGAATTCCACATATACTTGTAAGGCCTCTAATTTTTATAGAAATAATTCTGAAAGCATAGAAGTGGAAACTGTGCCAAAGAAATTTTTCAATGTTATAGAAATTCCAAAAGGTAAAAAAATTGTACTAAATAATATACTAGAAAAAATACGACTCGCACCAGATCAATACTCAGACGGGAATCGAACCCGCGACCTTTGCATATCCGGTCCAATGCTCTGACCGCTGAGCTACCGAGTCACTAGTGACATCGTCGAATTTTTTCTAGTATATCCTAAACTCTTACGCTGTAAGCCAGCGTTATTTTACCAATGTGAGGAATTACCTCGACATTCAATTGAAATATCTTTCCAGATATTTTAACAATTGATTAAGATGAAATAGCTATATAATTTTTAAATTTGAGATTTTTGCATCCACAATGCTATTTTTAAACAATACTAAATAATATACTAGAAAAAATACGACTCGCACCAGATCAATACTCAGACGGGAATCGAACCCGCGACCTTTGGATATCCGGTCCAATGCTCTGACCGCTGAGCTACCGAGTCACTAGTGACATCGTCGAATTTTTCCTAGTATATCCTAAACTCTTACGCTGTAAGCCAGCGTTATTTTACCAATGTGAGGAATTACCTCGACATTCAATTGAAATATCTTTCCAGATATTTTAACAATTGATTAAGATGAAATAGCTATATAATTTTTAAATTTGAGATTTTTGCATCCACAATGCTATTTTCCCGTCTGAGTATTGATCTGGTGCGAGTCGTATTTTTTCTAGTATATTATTTAGTATTGTTTAAAAATAGCACAAATTTAAAAATTATATAGCTATTTCATCTTAATCAATTGTTAAAATATCTGGAAAGATATTTCAATTGAATGTCGAGGTAATTCCTCACATTGGTAAAATAACGCTGGCTTACAGCGTAAGAGTTTAGGATATACTAGGAAAAATTCGACGATGTCACTAGTGACTCGGTAGCTCAGCGGTCAGAGCATTGGACCGGATATCCAAAGGTCGCGGGTTCGATTCCCGTCTGAGTATTGATCTGGTGCGAGTCGTATTTTTTCTAGTATATTATTTAGTATTGTTTAAAAATAGCATTGTGGATGCAAAAATCTCAAATTTAAAAAAAAAAATTGTGTTAATTTTTTATTTTGGTTGTGATTTATTAATTTACAAATTTAACTGAGATTTATTGTAAATGCAAATAGAACACAATATTAGTTACAATTATTTTAACACCTATATCATTTGCAGATAGGGATGGGTTTACTCCCGGAAATTTTCCAAAGTTCCGGAATATTTCCAATCGACTGGGAAAAAACCCGGGAATATTCCTGATGGCCGGGAAAATACTCATTTGACAATATTTGATTAAATTAAGTGATAAACGACTACATACTTCTATTGTATGTATGATCTTTAAGATTTATATCGATATTTAATTCATGTGAAATGACTTTTTATAAAGGAAAACCACATTACGTTGATTTTTTACTTTAAAAGTTAATTTTAATAGTAGTTCCTAGGCTAGCGGCGCGGCGCGGTGGCACGTTTTTTCCATAAACATGTATGTAGCTCTAAAATCCAGGAGTAACGTTCTGTAGTTACCTTATACCATACCATATTAATACCACTATTGTTTGTCATCTGCAAAAATAACTTTGTTTTTTATAGTGTTTGTATTAATCACAAAGTTATATTTGTGGTTTATCTCTAAAACTGCTAACCATATCTCGTTTAAACCAATTTTCATTGAAAATATTTATTTTTCGTTGAAAAGATCTACAGCATATTTTTATTTTTAATCCTTTTACTTTAAAAGGTAGAAGGGGGGATGGATATACATTTTACAGCTTTGGAAGTGTATATATTTCAATCGGTTAACTTTGAGCAAAAATAGTTTTAGGACCTTCTATGTCATTTTTCAAGACCTATATCTTTAAACACCCCGCACGGTTTGATGAAAAAATTTCAGTTTCAGTTCCATGTATTAGGAGCCGTGCTTAATATATATTTTTTATTTTGTTTAAAAAATCGTACAGCGGTTTACAGAATACATCTATCTACCTACCAAAGTTTCAATGGTGTAATCCTAATAGTTTCGGAATAAAGTGACTGTGACATACGGACGGACAGATAGACAGGCAAACGATGAATGAATCTGCATGGGCTCCGTTTTTAGCCATTAGGCTACGGGAACCCTAAAAAAGTGCGAGGAAGTCGTGTGGGCACCCGGCGCGCCGGACGACCGACGGACGATATTCTGCTACTTTTGTTATTGTTGATTAATTCATCTAAAATCGTCAGTAATAGCATATGTCACTTGCATATGGAGCAAAGCCATCAAGAGATATGGAGATGGAAAGGAGCTCGCCATTTCTCTTGAAGCTTTTGACAGGGTGTGGCATGATAGTTTTATTAGCAAGCTTTCATCATATGGACTTCCCTTGTTTGTATGTCTGGATATCAGACTTCATGAGGGATCTGTCGATTCGAGTTGTCATTAATGGCTGCTCGTCCGACCAGTTGGCTATCAATGCTAGCGTCCCTTAGGGATCGGTACTCTCCGAAACGCTATTCCTGCTGCATATTAGTGATGCCTGGTATTTTGGGGTACGCTGATGACAGTACTGTTGTAGAGAGCTACATATCTGATGCTCGAGCCAGTGCAGAACAGGTCCAATGTCTTAGGGAGGCGATATGGTCAGACGCATGAACCTATCGTTGTAGCACAGTTTAACTGTTGTAGGTAGTTCCAACTGGGGCGATGCCAATGTGGTCAGGTTCAATCCGTCAAGAACCCAGGCGTGCCTGTTATGTGCTAAACGGAGTCATTTCGATCTAACTCCATCTTTCTGAGGTATATCTGTGCCGATTACTAAACAACTAGAGCTTCTCGGCATGTCATTGACTCCAACACTCAATTTTGGCTCTTTCATTGAGAGTAAATCACAATTGGGTTCTGGCAAAGATGAGAAAGTACCTACATCACGCTGGAACAGCTGCTTAATCTATACCTATCAAATGCAAGTTTGATCGTGTATGGAGTACCTACCTACTGCTCTCATCTTTGGGATGGCCCTGCCAAATACCAGCTACAGCTCCAGACGCTTGAGTCCATTGAACGGAGGCCCGGGTAGTTCATCGGAAATGATAATCTTTTCTGTCTTCTTCTTAGTCGTACACTCTTAGTGGAGTGGTCTTGGTCGGTCATGGATTGCCTGTAAGGTTTGTTGCCGCTCTTGAGATACTCCTCCATCTCTGTGTATTCGTGGCACTGCATGTAGATTCAGTAATGGCACTTTGTAGATGATTTGATTAAGTCTGTCACCGCCACATCTCAAAGGCGTCAATCTTTTTACGATATTTTTGGTGTATCGTCCATGTTTTAGCTCCATATAGGAAGATAGGAAAATATTAAGCATCTCATTAAGCGAACTTTGGTGTTTAGTTATGTGGTGATCTTTCCATATCTTCGTGAGTTTTTTCATGGCTGATCGTGTAATGCCACACCATCTTTTTATCTCTTTATAAGAATTTCCGGTATTTGTGATTGTGGATCCCAGGTAGGTGTAACTCTGGACAACTTCACAATTAGCTATTTCACGTAAGTCAGGTCGATTGTTATTCTTACGATCCAACACCATCATTTTTGTTTTATCGTGGTTCATAATGAGACCAAAATCAACACTGGTTGTTTCCAGAAGTGCAAGAAACCGTTCTATGTCTGCTAGAGATATCGCAAGAAAAGAAATCAGCGCCACCGTTTTTTAGTAAATATAAATATTCAAAAAACTGGCACTAAGCGTTTTGTTTCTATCATCCGTACCGCTAGAGAGTCTGTGGTCAATCTGTGGGCCTTCAAGTCGCGAGTAAATAGGTATGTTTAGGCAAGCGCGTTTTATCGTAGATCGCATCATCGTTTACCATCAGGCGTAAGGGTGCCCGCATAAAGAACGCAGGTTACAGGTCGGTACTGTCGGTACAGGTCTGTACCGATCGTTAAAGGTAAAGTAGCCCATACTTTTCTATAGGATGCCGCATAAAGAAAACAGGTTGTCGTACCGGTTTGCGCATTCATCCGCCTGTACCGCCCAGTACCAACGTGTAACCTGCTATTTTTATGCGGGCACCCTAATAGCGGCCAAGCGCTTGTCTATCTATCTCTTTTTGATTAAACTCGACAGCTTTTGTTATTGTTGATTAATATTTTTTATTTCTTTAAACGTTAATTGACAGAAGATACAATTATTATTACTTAAATAAATGTGGCTGATGTGATGATGACGAAATAAATGCTATTAATCAGATACAAGTACAAGTGTTTGAATTTATCGAGTTGTTTTTGATTGCTAATTAGAAAAATATGTTTGTGGATCATACATATTATAGTATAATATCACTAAAAACACGTTCAAAAGAAAAATATTGGTATCATATGTAACTGAATTCATAGCAAAGAGTATTTTCCCGCGTTTTTGGAATTTTACCATATTTTCCCGTATTTTTCCATATTTTCCCATATTTTTCTTTCCCCATATTTTTCTTTTCTTTCCCTGCCCATCCCTATTTGCAGATACAACTATAGAAAATAAAAAGAGTGGCAATATTAATTGTAAAGTCGAAGCATGGCCGCCTGCTGAAATAATGTGGGTCGCAAATGATAAAGAACTAAATACAAATGAATATTTTAATATATCTTCCGACGGTTCTGTTCTGACAGTAAAAAATATGCAAGTTGAATTCAATGGATCATATTATTGCGCAGCTAAGAATGAAGATAATTTAGTAAAAATGCCTTTCAAAATACTTCTTTCAGGATTTGGTAAGTCTATTAACACATTTATATCCGGTTTCTGAAGTCACGAGTTAATGTTCTAGCTTTAAGTTATGTGGAAGATAAACGAACTCAGCGCGTTTCTGAATATTTAAAGAACAATTCAATAACGGTTTGATTGATAACTAGTTATGTATTTCTTTTATTATTCTTATACACAGAGATATAAACTGTGGAGGTATTTTTTACAAAACGACAACACAATGATTTCTCTGAGTTGCATATTTCGAGAGTAATTGTTGTTTGAACGGAGCGGCGCACAGGACGACGATCTGGTGAAGATCGCGGTGCGCCGCTGGATGCGGGCAGCGCAGGACCGATCGTCGTGGGTGTCGTGCGGCTGATATGATGATGTTTAAATATGACCCTACAAGCACCAAATGTTAATTTTTGAAAATGGACTAAATTCAAAACTCTTAAAAAATATTGATCGTTCTATGACATTAATATTCAGATAAAATTATTAACTTAATTTAAAGAAATATTAATAATGTTTTTAATTCTGTCCATTTTCGAAAATAAAACTGTTATTGGTTACGTACCTAAAATACCTACTTTAGGTACTTCAGTCTGAAATGTACCTACAAGTCGAGAGGAGGCACTTTTTGTATAAACAACTGCTGTTGATGAAAAAATTGTCGCCTTATTAACTCCACAGTTCAAACCTTTAACTAATGAGTTGACTCCTCAGCATCATACTACATGTGTGTTAGAAATAATACATGTGAATTATGTCGGTACTCACTCTATTGTTTGCATTAAACAGACCAATTATTTTTAGGTACATAATAATAAATGTAATTATAATTAACCTAAAATGTTGCAAGCATCACCATATAATGAAAAATAGTTACACAGACAACAATAACTTATTTTATAACTATTTGATTCCAGTTAATGAAACACAAGAGCAATGTGAAGTATCGCAAGTTGAAACTTCGCAAGCTTTATTTATTATACTGGGTGCAAAAGAAGATTCAGTGCATGAAATAGCAGTAGAGTGCTCCAAGAGACCACTTTCACCACATAAGCATCAAATGACAGACGCACCAAAAGTGTTAGTGAAGAAGACTTGTTTAACTGAAACAAAAAAGGAAATCAATGAGGATGCTATTACTACTAAAAACCTAGAAATATTGGAGATTCAACTACAACAAGAACTTGTGAAATTAGAAAAAACTAGAATTCTACTTGATCTTGATATTGAGATAAAGAAAATTCATTTAGAAAACGCTAAATTGGGCCTAGAATTAAAAAAAGGGCCTAACTATCAGTTTTAAATACTTCCTTATTTAATAGTTATATTGTTGCCAATGAATTCCATTTCTTTAACATCTTACTTGAAGCCCCTTTAATTGAAAATCAAATACGAAATTAACTAAGTTTCGTTGTTGTTTAATTTTGATTCCTTATCATTCATTTATCTTTATATATGAAGTATACTCACCTAAAATACTTCCAACCAGAGATTGAAATACCGTAAAAAAAAATTACGTTATAAAAAAAATAACGTTAAAAATACCGTTAAAACATTTTATCGGTAAAAATAACGTTAAAAATATTTTACCGGTAAAATTAACATTAAATATAGCGTTAAATTTAGTACCGGTAAAATTATCGGTAAAAAATTAACGTTATTAACTGGAATAACGTTAATTTTAATATTAACGTTAAATTAACGTTAAAATTGACGTTATTTCAGTAAATAACGTTGAATTTAACGTAATTTCTCAAATTAACGTTAAAATTAGCGTTATTTATTGACATAACGTTAATGTTAAAATTAACGATAAAAAGAGTAAAAATTAACGTTATATTTAAAAATAACGTTAACATTCCCTGCTTCCAACATAACCGATGAAAATCGTTTCAAAGGTCATTGGGCATATTTGACCTACACTTGATGAAAGTTCGCGTACAGAAACCAAACCAGTTTTAAATTAAAGAATTTAATCCCACTTTTCAAAATACGTGTTATTTTGATTTATACCTATACATATGCTGAGGAGCTGCTGAAAATATGTAAATAAATAACATAAGTGTTCTGTAAAATTAAGTTTCTGTTACCTTAAGTACTTACCTATTAAAGGTTTATTTACTGTTAATTTATATAGTTAAGGATTAATTTATTACGACCTCATTCACCTGAAATAAAGGTTATTATTATAACCTAGTTCAGGTAAATAAGTTTATATTTAGATTTTAAATTTGTAATTTTGTTATACCTTATTGTGTTATTGTAAAGCATCTTTCTATTGAATAAACTTTATTATTATATTATTATTATTATACCACTAAGTAGCAGATACTTTTGTCTGCATACCTAGCCCTATTTTGTTTGTGTACGCCGTAGGTCAAATGTCCGAACAAAATGCCCGATGAACTTTGAAAGATTGTTCATTATACATATTCTGTAACAATATTTTCTTCAGAATCAGAATCAATAAAAAAAGTGTCATTTTGCCGTAGACCTATATTGTGTAACACAGCTGTAGCGACAATCACAGCTAATGTATGATTTAGTTTTTGCCGTAATTTCTGAGAAAAGCAAGCAAATCTTCTTTTCCATACACACCAAATGTCCTTTCAACTGTGTTTCTGGTCTTTAATTTCTGCTACATTGTAGATTTTTTCCAGGAAATGGTGTCATTGATAACAAATAAGGTGCTCGCCAAACTTCCACCACTGAATTGCTCACCAAAATTTTATTAAGGCGACTATCACCCGCAAGCGGCGCCTTCATCATTATTAAATAAATTGCTAGCAAAATATAATATAGTATATATATAAAATTCACGTCTACAGATTGAAGAAAAGAATCTATAGTTTATTTACAAACAATAACCTCAGTAAAATATAGTTCGTTAGTAGTAGTAGTAGTAAGCAAAAGAGCAAAAACCGGCCAAGTGCGAGTCGGACTCGCGCACGAAGGGTTCCGTACCAAAAAACGGCAAAAAAAATACGTTTGTTGTATGAGAGCCCCCCTTCGCCGTTTACTCCCTGGAAAGCCATTATCAGATCACAGCTCAATCAATCCCTGGCGGCGAACCAAGTCTTCAAAGTTGCCTTGTTTGTATGACAATTGAATGGTGTTTCTGATTATCCGTCCACCATTGTATACGTTTCGTACATTGGGCCTTATTGCACGTCTCTAGTTTAGAAACTATGTGTTACAAGGACCTGTAATTTTAGTAATCTTTTTCTCATGAACCGTGATAGCTAGACAGTTGAAATGGGTTTGAACCTCTTAGTATGACAGGCTAGCATAGTGGTAACCATAATTTTGTTTAGGGGTTTATATCACATAACATTTTTTGTTGTTCTATAAATCTTCTATCGATATATATAGGTTTTATTGTGCGCCGCTTGTTAGGTATTTAATTGAATGGGGAATAAGTTTGGATTTTTATCTATACGGGATCTTTAACACGTATTATCTCGAAAACGTTGCGCTTTAGGGCTTTATATCACAAATTATTTTTTGTTCATCTATAGATCTTCTATTGATATACATAGGTTTTATCTTGCGCCCCTTATTAGGTATATAATTGGACGGGGAATAAGTTTGGATTTTATCTATAGATTATCTCGAAAACGTTGCGCTTTAGGGCTTTATGTCATAAAACATTTTTTGTATGTCTTTAGTTTATCTATCGATGTACATAAGTTTTATCATGCGCCGCTCATTTTGAATTTTATTGTTTTTCCGCGTCAAAATCAAAATTTTTGGTTACCACTATGCCAAAATGTTCAAAATCTTTTTCAGAAATTCTGTATTTCTGTTGCCGCTATAACAACAAATACTTGAAACAGAATAAAATAATACGGAATCCTTCGTGCGCGAGTCCGACTCGCACTTGGCCGATTTTTTTGCAGCAACCATAATCTCCGGAAGTGGTATATCCGCAAGTCAAGGCCTTAGCGATATCAATAATGTTTATATAGCAAGTATCAAATTATATCAGACATTCATTTTTCGCGACACTATTTCAATAATAACTCATTTCATAAAGAAATAATTTACAATGAAAACGTATTTATTTTTATTGTTAGTATTATTTACCAAGGCCTTTGGCCAAATTGAGAAAAGTAGATTAATATTCATTATTGATGATACCGCGTCTATGGGAGATGTTATAGAGCAAGTGAAGAATGGTGTGAATCTTATATTTGACACTGTTATTAATGCCAACGCTTCACAGATAGATTACTTCAGTTTGTTGACTTTCAATGATCGCGGTAAGTATTTCTAATTTTGTCATATCTTTTTATCCGTGGTTCACTAGGAGATACTTATACCCAGCTAGGCAGCTAATAATAATGTGCTAGTGGCTCCGTGAGCTGTAGACATCGCGTTAAAAAGTAATTCAAATTGTATGCTGTCTAAAAATAATTTTACCTCTGTTCCCAGAATAATACTCTTATTAATAATCCAACCATTAGATACCTACGTTAAGCAATGAAAAGTTATTCAAATAAATCCAAATGTCCAAACATGCTAGAAATTATAACGTTTGTATGTAACCAATATTCTAAATTTGTTAAGCGAAGGTTATACAGCGTGTAAACATGTTATCAGAGAGTTAGCGTGAGCACTAAGAAAGGGTTTTGGAAAATTCCCATTATACAGAGTGCTACAGTCTGTTCTAGTTTGTAAAGGAATTTATATGGCTGAAGGTGTACGCACCATTTCTGCAGGGTAGGTACCTTTAATGGTGTAGGTGAGCACTAAGAAAGGATTTTGAAAAATTCCTGTTATACAGGGTTCTAAAGGATGTTCCATTTAGCATGCGAATTTGACCTTTCATTCATAGTGCATGTTGATTAATAGTAAAGAACCAAGCGAAAAAAGACTCTGGCCCATTATGTCAGAGGATAAGCGAGCATGGAACAAAAAAGTAAAGTAAATAAAATAAATTAAAATAAAATATAATAATAATATAATTATAATGGTAATCCGTGACTTTAAAAATAAACGGATTACGATTTTAATCACGCGAACGAAGTCGCGGGCAAAAGCTAGTCTCTTATAAATCTATTTTGTGTTTGACTGATACGCGGCGGCCTTCCGGCCGGGCCTGTGCATGTGGAGAGCCCATAAAACCGTAACTATATAGAATAGAAAATCGTTTTTTTTTAGGTTCTAGTTATCGAATAACAACTCAAAGTCGCGAGGATTTAAAAAAAGAATTGGACAAAATAATTGTCCAAAGAGACGGCGATAGTGAAAAAATGACCATGGAAGCTATATCCGAAGAACAGTTTTTTATGGAACCAGGGTCTTATATTTATGTCTTTACTGATGCACCAGCGAAGGATGCATATCTACTATCTGCTGTGAAGACTAAAGCTATCGAGAAAAATTGCCAGGTACTTATACAACTATGTAGTTAACTTAAATATGTATGAAATCACTTTCTTTTTACCCGACTGCGAGGGAAGAGGGTTATGTTTTTCGCTCGTATCTTGTATGTTTGTTTGTAATATTCATTATTATCTCATATCTTTCAAGCGGCTGAACGGATTTCTATGATTAAGATATCGTTAGATTTGTCTTGACAGCCCAACTGTTCTTAAGTGCGTTAAAAAACGTTAAAAACCAACATGACGGCTGTACGGTGCTTAATAGCACCGAAAAAAATTTTTCGAAAATATTTCAAGATACGTGCCTAGTACTGTATAATTACAGTACTAGGCACGTATATTGAATTTTTTTCGACAGAGCGGGGATAAGTTCGCGCATGTGCTCTTGTGAGCGACCAATAGCGTGCGCCCCTCTCCCGCCGCCCGCGCTCCTCACCGCTACGCATACCCAAAATACGCGTTTCGCGCAATCCCCACCCGATTTCAAGTTATATGCCTCGTACTATACGAAGTGGAAAAATTTTTTTTTAGAATACTGCAATATGGGTGTCAAAGTCAAAGTCAAAATGCCTTTATTCAAATAAACTTAATTATTAAGTACTTAAGAATCATCCATATTTACCGACTTCCAAAAAAGGAGGAGGTTCTCTGTTCGTCTGTATATTTGTTTTTTTTGTGTATGTCCACCGATTACTCAAAGACGTATTGAAATGATTCAAACGTTATTACATTAGGTAAACTCCCAATTTGGTCCCATTTTTTAAAGTTCTGAAATCGGTTCAGTACTTTTCAAGTAATCTTGAAAAAAGCACGAAAATAGTATGATTTTGTGTAAACTACCTC
Source organism: Agriphila geniculea (assembly GCA_943789525.1). Classification (NCBI taxonomy): domain Eukaryota; kingdom Metazoa; phylum Arthropoda; class Insecta; order Lepidoptera; family Crambidae; genus Agriphila; species Agriphila geniculea. The sequence goes on from OX038886.1 coordinate 18,086,230, forward strand.
GATGATCAGTCGTATAACTTCTTTGTTTATGAACTGAATAAGATAATTAGAATAAGATAATATTTTTGTTGGAAAAGAGATATCTTAAGTGTAGTTCTTTAACCGACTTAAAAAAGGATGTTCTCAGTTTGACCCGTATGTATTTATGTTTCTCCGCGATTAACTCATTAAGCCGATTTTTCTACCTTAATAATATACCTACACTACCAATTACAGAAGGTACCTACACTAAAAATAAAAAAATAAAAATTGTTTAAAAAAACAGAAAACCGACTTCAAAAAACCTACCTCTAAAAAGCAAGAAATAATATTCGTAATAATAAAAACACGTCAATTGAAGTCGGGTGGGGCTTTTAGAAAAAAAAAGGGAATTTGTACTCCAGCCCCACCCGACTTCAATAGACGTGTATTTATTATTACAAATATTATTTCTTGCCTTTTAGAGGTAGGTTTTTTGAAGTCAGTTTTTTGTTTTTTTTTTTAAACAATTTTTTTCCTACCACCCTTTCCAGACTTTTTCAACTGACAAGAAGAATGGGCGCATGAAACTTATCATATTTAACAGCCATAAGTAACGATATTTACAAACTTAAATATATCGTTACCAGATAATTACAACAGGGTATTAGGATTATTGGCAACAAAGTACTCAAAGTAGTTATGTGTTACATCATTTCCACTCATTTGATCTTTAACATAATTGTCTACTTTAGGAAGATCAATCACTTGTTGTGGAACTTAATTAATAAAGGATATGCCTTTCCCCATAAATGAATCTTTAGTTTTTGCAAGCCTAAAGCTTGGAACGGCAAGGTTATCTTTATTTCTTGTATTAAACTGGTGAATATTGCTGTTTTTAGTAAATGAATTATAGTGTTTTTTTACACGTACATTTATTAAATTTTCATATATGTACTGGCCTGCCAAAGTAAAAAATTTTAACTTTGGCATATTAAAATTCTCTCAAGGTATCTTTCCGCCGAAGATTGTATATGGCGCGAACAGCCCTTTTTTGGAGTACAAAAATATTTTCAATACTGGCAGCAGAGCCACACAATAGCAGTCCATAAGACATTACACTATGAAAATAAATAAAATATACTAACCTTGCCGTTTCAATATCAGTTAAATGCCTTATTTTCTTAACAGTGAATGCCGCTGAACTGTAAGTCTACTTGACAAGGCTTCAATATGTGGATCCCATTGCAGTCGAGAATCAAGTGTAATACCTAGAAATTTTGTAGTCTCAATAAACTCGACTTCATCGTCATTCAAATTAATATTTAATTTTGTCTGCTCAACATTAGGTTATGAGGTAATGATAATTTAACACTTGTCTTTTGATGCAGGCGGGTTCTTTTTACGATGCGGTGCTAAAAGTACCTATATTCTTTAATCAATTGAAGTTAAACAAACCCAATAGTGACTCATCATATTTTATACTCCATGCTAGTTTTTAAGCTTAATTTTAGTTTTTCTGGGGCCCTATTTTTTAATCCTTCGGCTGGCGTCAAGCGCTCTTTTCTACTGATTGTCTCTTCATTTGACTCAATATCATTCATTTGAGTCAAATGTCAAACGAAAATCAGTAGAAAACAGCGATTAAAAAATAGGGTCCCTGGACAATCGCAATTTCCTATATAATATGCTACCTATCTATTGGTGCTTTATTTCAGATAGTATTTGTTTTAACTGAAAGGTGCAGCCCTAACTGCGATTATCTTCTATACCATGCCTATTACACATTAGCTGAAGCCACCTCAGGGCAAGTGTTCCACATGGGGAAACAGAATGTTAAGGAGGTATATGTCATCCTAATTCTAAACCTAACTTTTTAACACGTTTTTATTAGTTCGCTTTCTTGTTTGTTTACTTACTTACTAACTTTTTTATTTATTTGTTGTTTCTTTGTTTGTTTGTCCACAAAGCTTATGATTTTATACTAGCTTCGCGATGAGCTAGTTCCACACGGAGAAACAGGATGTTAAAGAAGTATAAATGGGCTCGACAAACCAATTTGGTATTGGCTATAAAAAATTTGCTACTACTTTTTAAGCTAACAGTTAGCTAATAAAGTAGCAATTTTTATAGAGGAAAGCTTGTTACTCAATTGATTGAAAAAAAGACCGAATAAAAAAATACCCTCAAATTCTATCAAGGATTGAAAATTGAACTTTGTCTTACAGATACTGAATTATATAGTGGAACAGACTAAGAGCCCAAAAACTGTGATCACTTCGAAGAAGTTTCCTCCTGGTCCTGGTCATAATCTTACCGTGAGTATTAATTTAACTTTACGAGGGTAACTTTGAAATCAACGTTTAATCATTATTTCAATAATGTGACACTAAAAGGTCCTAATCCGACACCAGACATTTTTAGTATTCCACTGCTGGGACAAAAGCCTTCCTTATGGGTGGATAAGGAGAATGGGCTATAAACCATCTCGCAGGCCCAAAGCGAATTGGTGGGTGTTAACGTCTGCAAATACAACCAAGACCAACAGCTTAATGCCTTCCGACCCTTGCGAAAGTTGCTTAATCTCCGCAATCGCAGGGCTAGGCGCTAAACCACTGTGCTATCATAATTATGTCATAGTTAATATTTTCTTCGTCATTAAATATATATTAACGCAGGTGTGCAATGCGTCATACTTATTTACATAACAAATTACCTGATACTTTAGATACCAGTGGACAGCGACATGAAAACTGTGATAATCGCCGGATCTGGATATAGGCCAACTATAGACGTAAGATCGCCAGACGGGAGCAAGTCCGACACCAAAACGGTTGTGGATATTCCAGGCGTCTTCGTAAGTATACTAATATAATAATATCAAAATATGAATAAGAACGCAGCATTATGCGACTTGAGCATAGGCCCGACTTTATCCTCCAGAAGATAACTTACATACCCCGTCGCTTTGTGCGCGGAAGGGTTATGTTATGTAAGACTTTCCCCATTGAGACCATTACAGCTGCAATATACACTCTGGTTTCTTGTTTAGTTAAAACCCCAATTATTTGACTGCTGGCCCAGCAAATCGGGGCCACGTTTGGCGAAAGACAAAACATTTGGCAGTCCCCCCAGAAGGATTGGCCGTGGAGTGCCCCGCCCCGGCTTCGCATGAGTAGCAGAGCATTTTCCAACAAAGATATTATAAAACAAAGTCCCCCCGTCTCCCCGTCCCAGTGCCCCCACCGTGTCACAGATTTTGTTATGTCTGAACTCTGAAGGTGTCAAACTCAAAAATTATTGAACGGATTTTCATATGTTTTTCACTTTGAATCGAGTGATTGGAAGGTTTTGGTGTATAATTCTTTAAGGTTTTGTGTAAATCAGCTAATATACGACGATTATTGTTGAAAACGCTGGGAAAAATCATGAAGATTTAGTTGACAATAGAGTATGTACAATGTAATGATTTCTCCCAAATAGACTGTGGTTTCACTGGTTCAATTTCTGAATCATTATTATTTTCAGGTTATTCGTATCGATGACGCTGAGCCCGGCAACTACACAGCAGTGGTCGCTAGTAAGTCGGAGATCAGTGTCGTAGTATCCACGTCAACCAGCATTAAGTTCCAGCATGGCTTCTCTGGAGTTCAGGTTCCTAATATCGAGGCTACATCAACCACACCTATTTCTGGCAAGTTTTTTTTTATCTATTTCGATAACCTTATTTTAAGTCAATGAGGAAGCCGATGAACTAGCCAGGACAGGGGCTGATGAACCTTTCGTTGGCCCTGAACCAAGGCTGCAATCGCACATAGAATCACTAAGAACATTATTGAAATTAGAATAATCAAAGAAACCAACCAACGATGGATGAAAAGAAAGGACTGTAGACAGTCTAAGATCTTCATCAAATCAGTTGACAAGAAGAAAACTAGAGAGTCACTGAAACGAAGCAGAAGAAATATAAGAACGATTGTAGGAGTCACTGACAAGACACTGTCCACTAAACAGACACCCGTCTGTAATCAAACGGACATAGGATCCCATCTGTCCGCAATGCAAAGAAAGAGAAGAAACAAGCTACCACTTCATGGCAGAATGCCCGATGTATGCATCACTGCGCTGGGAGCTCTTCGGAGCGGACAAGCTTAAGGAAGAGGATCTAAAGCAGTTAATGATCAGTCAACTCAGTAGGTACTGTAAGCGAACAGGTAGATTCGAGGGTCCGACGTCGGTGGGGTAAATGATAACCCGCCTACCCCTGCTCTCAGCCTTCAGGGGATTTAGGGGAATGGGTGAAATGGTCCCGACCAGGGTGACTGATCACCCGTCCGGCTTCGCTGGCGTCCCCCCTTCTAAATAATAACCTTATTAAGAAACTCTTGAGTTAGGACTTCTAGCTTTGTAGGTTTAGGAGCTCTAAGGTTTCTATCTTGAAATTAAACTCCGTTGAAGGTGTAAAATGAATGTGTATATTGATAAAGCTTAGCCTACTTATGTACAAAAGGATTACTTACAACGAGTATCTAAAATTAAATGATAAACTTAAACTTGATCGGTAGAGGGTGCTTGCGAGCTCTCTGCAAACATAAATACAGGTGCGCGGAGGCGGGGCGCTCTTCACCCAGAACCCGGGGGTGGAGGAGTTTACGTTTATTTCCTCATGTGGTAGAGGCTCCTGGAGAAGAAGCTCGGGAAATGAGTTATAACTCGAACCCGAACCGCCCAGAAGGGGCGGAAAAATACCAAAGATTCGGCGCTCTTCAGTAGCGGACGTCTCGAAGCGCGCGGAGTATGAATGAAATTCTTCAATGTATTGCAGTTTGCGGCTGCTGCTACACTAACATTATAATAATTTTGATTTTATAGTAACACGTGTTTCCAGTCATTGCCGGCATTTTTCTTTTCAAAGGCAATTAGGTAGGTACCTACTTAAAACTAGTGTCTAACCTTAGAGTAAGACGCGCTAGACGACGAAGCCGCGATGCTCTAAGCGTCTAACCAGCCACAGTACTAAAGCATGTCACTTCTCTGTAATCAGAATACCGTATTTTGAAATAGAGAGAGAAAGAGGGAGTTTAATAACCTGTATTCATACTCTGGTACATGTCTTTTGAGAATAATTTTTTTTTGCAACATCTATCTTATTATTGATACATACGATATACATACGATTTGATGCGATGAGAATAGCAAATGCTTCGATCGAATGTTCTATTAATGGGGAATGTCAGAAAAAAACAAATTAAGAAGTTATGGTGGAATACAGAAATTCACATACCCACAAACGTACATACATGAATACTGAACACTCCTTTTTGGGCAGTCGTGTAAAAAGTTTCAGAATTTTCGGTTGCGTGAAAAAAAATTAAAGTGTCTTCGACTTCACAAATTAAGGTACGAAAGTAACAGCAGAATGGAGACTATACCTTTGCCACTACCTGTCACAACCACAACAAGTATTAAAAAAAAGTTTTTACATTTTGTAGGTACTTATATAAACTTTTTTTAATACCATGTTGTGGTTGTGGCAAGTGGTGGCAAAGGTATAATCTCCATTCTGCTATTACTTTCGTACATTTGTGAAGTCGAAAAGACTTAATTTTTTTTTTATTTACGCAACCGAAGATTCTTAAATAAATTCTATTACTAAAGAAGCTTATACCTGCCTATAAAAAATGTTTAGTCAATGTGGTTTTTTTCGGACATTCTCCATTGTTAAATAGGAAACAAATTAAAAATTATCGCCAGATCTTACCTTGAAGTTTAAACAAAATATGCATTATATTTATTCTACAGAAGCTCAAAAATGAACTTGTAAATTGGATATGGCTTAATTTACTTAAATCTTGTTTTTAGGAGAAAAAACTTACTTATCTATAAAACTAGTAACTCCAAACGACGACAAAGTTATCAGCTCGGTAGAACTAATGGACATTAAGGAAAATGTAGTTTCTGAACTGCCAGTGATGTTGGTCAACAAGAAAGATACATTTTATTCAACGGATGGGTTTCAACCGCCAGAACATCTTTTCAAAATCGCGGTAAGGTATTTGGTCCTATTTTAGTATTAAGGTTTCTTTAATGCACATGATCGGCATAGCATTTAAAGCCTTAAAGGGAAATACCAACAAATGAATGAAAAGATAAATGTCACATTCGTAAAAAAAAATTGCATCCTAAATTCCTCGCATTTACGGAACACACTACTTACCTATAGTAAGTTTTTTTCCGAAAAATTTAGATTTATTTTGCTATGTGGCGAAAAATGTAGAGCATTTAAATAATGTAAGTAACACACTTTTCTTCTGGTTTAATTTATAAAACCGGATAAGTGCGATTAGGTCTTGCCTACCGAGGGTTCCGTACGAATTCGATTACTATTTCGTACTACATTTTCACATTTTTCTCTGTACTTGTGTATAAGATGATATTACTTGTCAAATTGCATAGTTCTAGGCAAACGGAAAGTATCAAAATATGCGTTTTATGAGGCATAAACGACCGTATCTTTTTTTACCTTACTTTAGAAGTTTGAATTTTTTCACAGCTTCAGCGGTTGTAAACCTGAATATTATATAGTTTTAATTTCAACTCGATACCTCCACGCGATTCCGAGTTAAAGGGTCTTGACAAACAGACAGACAGACAGACGGACAAAAATAGAACAGAATTTGATAATGAATAACGGAATGTGATTATCCAGACACTGAAAAAATAACCATTATTTTTAGAATATTCCACTTTTATTCAGGTCCAAGGATTAGATACAAAAACCAATGCAGCTTTTAGAAGGATTAGCACTCCAGTTGAAGTCCAGCGTCCCAGACTAGGTGAGATTAGGCTGATTATTTTTTAAGGGCTTTTTAAGGGATTGTTTATATTGTTTTTGCCGCCACGATTTCTTTCTTTAACACCCTTTCCGGTCGACTGTTAGAGAATGCCTTTAGGCATTAAGTCCGCCAATTGTATTTTCTTATGCAATAAAGTTAAAAAAAAAAGGGCCTATTTTACCGCCGATATTTTTTTCAATTAATCTTAAACTATCTCAAGAGACAAATATTTAAAAAAGTTCTATCAGGACAGCTATTTGATACGATCATGACAGGAAATACAAGTAATAATAAATAATAAAACCGGTCAAGAGCGAGTCTAACTCGCGCACCGAGGGTTCCGTACCATCATAATTGCACCATCAAACCCCACTGCAGAGTAAAATAATAAAATTAGTATTGCAGTTTTATGTCAGCGCCATCTCTTGACCGATAGTGGAACTAATGTTAACATTTTTAGAAATTCGATAATTTCTGAAAAAGTGTGCTATATTGAGACATCGTTTTATTTTTCCTGTAATCTTTATATAAACTGCTATCACATAGAATTATATCAGATTTTTCTCTTTGCAAAGTTCGGAGATAAGGGGGGGGGGAACGGTCATTTTTTTTACATTTTTCATCATAAATCGAAAACTATGCGGCCTAAAACAAAAAAAAAAATATTAAAAACTTGCAAACGGCGCTCTTTCATTTGACACCCCACATGCCCTAGTAGCCCCATTTCAAATTTTTAAGACCCCTTTTCAGTCCCTGTTGTAAAAAAGATATTTATTTTTTTATTAATTTCTTTTTTGCAAAATAGTTGGGCAAATGTCATCTTAAACTATTCCAAATTTCAAGTTGATACCATTTGTAGTTCTCGAGATATCCAGCTGTGACAGACAGACAGACAGACAGACTGAGTCACACCATAAGGGTTCCTTTTTTACCATTTTGGTACGGAACCCTAAAAATGGGAGTAAGAAGGGCACACAATGTGTCCAAACTATTTACAGAAGGAAAATTAAATACCTAGGTACTTAGATCATCTTCGTTAGTGTTGGCTATCCGATCATTTCTTCATCAACATAATAATATGTTTGAAATGCGAACAGTTAGTGGGGTCGTCCCCCTGTTCATTGTAAAACAGGCATTACGATCTTGGATAATTAACAAAGATGATTATTTTATTAAAACTATGTACAATTTGATGCTAAAATACTTTATGGAACTTATTGTGTTTTGTTTTAGTGTTGCACGTGGTCAAGGACATATATTTCTGTTACTGCGAATATTTTACTAAGTTTTATTAACTCCAGCAATATTAAACATGTAAAGGCTATTCATAAAATATTTTCAGACACATCAAGATTAATGGATTTTTTGTCACCTCATTTAAAAATTGTCGGTGGTCCAAAGATAATCGCCGAGTTTAACGAACCCCTAAGAATAGCTTGTAAGGTCTCAGGCCACCCTAAACCGGACGTCATCTGGGTAGATGAGAGCGGTGTTACTTATTCATCGCCTGTAAGTTGCATTGTATCATAATCATTATAAATCTACTTACTTTGTATAAATTTAATGTTATATTAGTATATCGAAAAGAATTGTACCGGTCGTAGTACATCTATTGTAGTAGCGTGTGTCAACAGCATATTTTTTTTAAAGGGATTTTAACATTCTGCTAAGATTGAGATGTTACCATAATGTTTTATCCATATCAACTAATATTAAAAAAAAACTATTATATGAATTGCTGTAAATGTTTATAATATAATTAATCCCTAGGTTTCCATCGTCAAGTTGCCATATAATTACATCGTTGTTTTGGAAATAGAAAAAGTGACAAAGAACTCTACATATACTTGTAGGGCCTCTAATTTACTTAGAAATTTTTCTAAAAGCATAGAAGTGGAGACTGTGCCAAAGAAATTTATCAATATAATAAAAGTCCCAAAAGGTAAAAAAATAGTGGTTATTTTTTATTTTATTAATGTAACTGTCATTTATTGTACCTAAATAAAAAAAAACTATACTTGGTACAATTATTTTAACAACTATTTCATTTGCAGATACAACTATAGAGTATAAAAAGAGTGGCAGTATTATTTGTAAAGTCGAAGCACTGCCGCCTGCCGAAATAACGTGGATAGCAAATGATAGAGAACTATATACAAATGAATATTTTAATATATCTTCCGACGGTTCTGTTCTGACAGTAAAACGAATGCAAGTTGAATTCAATGGATCATATTATTGCGCAGCTAGGAATGAAAATAGCTTAGTAAAAATATCATTCAAAATACTCCTTTCAGGATTTGGTAAGTCTATTAACGCTTTGACATCCGGTTTCTGAAGTTTCTAGCTTTAAGTAATGTGGAAGATAAGCGAACAGAATTACTAGCGTGTTTCTGAATATTCAAAGAACGGTTCAATAACTGTTTGATAGATAATTAGTTAAGGGTTTCATGACTGATAACTATTGCCTCATGATGTCGATAGATGGATTTGTTTAACAGAACGTACTTGTCTTAAAATTGATTTTACACTATTAATTCGGAAATCATTGCAGTTTTTTGCTGAAGGTGAACAATCCACTATGCAATATTTTATTTATACAGTATCTTTGGTCTTGTACTAGCGATAATTTAAAGGCATGATATACAACTTATTTTATGAACAAAAACACCCACGATTCGGGCAGCGCAGGACCGATCGTCGTAGAGATCCTTGGAGAGGCAGATACCCAGCAGAGGGTGTCGTGCGGCTGATATGATGATGATTATGTTGTTTGAATATGACCCTTACAAGCACCAAATGTACTTATTTTATAATTATTTGCTTCCAGTTAATGAAACACAAGAGCAACGTGAAGTATCGCAAGCACCAAAAGTTTTAGTTACTGAAACAGAAAAGCAAGTGAATGAGGATGCTTTTACTATTAAAAAGCTAGAAATATTGGAGATTCAACGACAACAAGAACTTATGAAATTAGAAAAAAATAAAATTTTACTTAACCTTGATATTGAGATAAAGAAAATTCATTTAGAAAACGCTAAATTGGACCTAGAATTTAAAAAAGGGCCTAACCATCAGTTTTAATTTCTTCCCGATTTTCCGACTACGGCGAAGCCAAACGGAGGGTATATGATTTTGTTTAATAGTAATATTGTTGCCAATTCTTTCAATTTCTTTAACATCTTACTTGAAGTCCCCTTTACTTGAAAATAAAATCAGAAATTAAACTATGTTTAGTTGTTGTTTAATTTTCATTCCTCATTATTCATTTATCTTTATCAGTGTGTTTTTTTAACAGTGATCAAATAATATGAAATGGCTTAGTTAGACCATCAAACGGAACAACATTGTCTTTGGGACTAATTCAATCAGATCAAAAAAATATTCAGCTGTTCCATAGAAAACATCAATATCTACACGACCAAAATATATGCAACAGCAGATTTTTTTGCTCTAATTAAGTGATAAACTCTGAATGTTTCTTTCATTTACAAAAACTATGTACAAACTTCGGCATAAACCACATTTATTAATTAGTTAACCTTACTCTTTCATAAAAAGTTTTTTTTTTAATTGTTAATACCAATTATTTACCAATATACTCCGTTCCTAATTATTCGGCAAATCAACTGAATATTCGTCTGAATATGAACTTGGAAAAATATGCCGAATGTACCGAATACGAATATTTGGCCGAACATTCGGCGCATCTCTACAAGATCATTATTGTTAGACCAGTTAGAAATTCTAAATTAATCTTCATTGACCTTAACAACTGGCTGCATCAACGGTTTGGGGATAACAAGACGTGTGAATCTGCAAATCATCGGCATATAAAATGAAATTTACAATTTATCAAACAACGCTCGATGTCAGCACTATAAATTATGAACAAGAGGGGGCCCAGAATAGATCCTTGAGGCACACCTCGTGAAACTGGTAATTGACGAGAGTATGTCACTGAGCCATCACTGAGAGCGTACGTACGTACGTACGTACGTTAACGTACTGAGAGTGGTCGGTCTAATAATTACGAATCAAAGTCAAAGTTAAATAAGCTTTATTCAAATAAACTTAATAATTAAGTACTTTTGAATCGTCTATATTTTCCTACCACCCGTTCCAGACTTTTTTAGCTGACAAGAAGAACGGGCGCAGGAAACTTATCAGCTGTAACAGCCATAAGTCACGATATTTACAAACTTGAATATATCGTTACCAGATAATTACAACAGGGTGACAGGATTATTGGCAATAACATAAACTTATTATATTACTTCAACAAAGTACTTATAGTAGCAAGTTATGTGTTACATCATTTCCGCGTATTTTGATCTTTAAGATAATCGTCTACTTTATAATAACCTTTACTCATGAGCGTTTTTTTAACATGGTTTTTAAATTCATGCAAAGGAAGATCAATCACTTGTTGTGGAACTTTATTACCACATCAAACCCGTACTATATCAACTTAGAGATCAGCAAAGGAATAATGCAACTAGAAAAATCTAGGAGAACCACAAACGTATCCATTCCGGCACCTTGTGCTTCCAGAATATTTGAAGTCACATCGCTGATTCAGTACGCCGCGCCGGTTTCTACGAAAACCTGATTGGGCCTGGCTGAGGAAGGATGTTATTTCTCTCAAGGTGTTCAATGAGTTGGTAATACACAACTTTTTTCATAATCTTGGATAGACAAGGCAAGGTACTAATAGGTCTGGGGCCCTATTTTTGAATCGCTCGTCTCCAGTCAAGCGCTCGTTTCTACTGATTTTCGTTCGACATATGACTCAAAACAATGGGATGTCGAACGAAAATCAGAAATCAAAGAGCGCTCGATGCCTGCCGAGCAATTCAAAAATAGGTCCCCTGAGATCTACATAAGTGGAAGGTTGTGCTGTTTTAGGAAGAAGCTGCACAATAATTGTTTTCCAAAGTTGAGGGAACGAACATGAAATAATCGATCTGTTATTATAGACGTTATTGCATGTAAGGACTCAGGTAATAAGAGCATAATTATCTAGAGCATGGGTCTCCAAACTTTTTAGCAAAACTTTTTAGCAAAAGCTTTTTACCAGACTTACTCCTCCACCAAGTCCCAAGGGCCAGGATCTAGCTAGCTCCGTACTTACATACTGTAAATTACAGTATTGTTGGTACGATCCGGCCTGCTTTCGCGGGCCGGATTGTTGGTGCTCGCGGGCCGGATTTGGCCCGCGGGCCGTAGTTTGGAGACCCCTGATCTAGAGCTTAAAAATCCAAACTCGACATATCAGCGGCCAACAGTCGTTAAATTTTTACGTAAAATAAAGAGAGACGAAGTGCTTAGTAAGCACTTCGTCTCTCTTTATTTTACGTAAAAATTTAAGCACTGCTTACAGCTAGTAAGGCAAGAAGAAGTCATCACGGAAATACAAAAATGTGAAATCGCTGCATAAAGTACGATGCCCTGATCACAAATATATAAGATGACAAGCGCAAAAATGTTGGGGGTAGAAACTGTGACGTCATAAAGTTTTCAGTACCCTTAGCACGAACAGCTATCGAGAAATATTACGCGCGTAAAAAAATACTACTCGAAAACGTACTCGATTCGAAAGCTAGCAAAATCGGCAGCACCAATTTTACAGAGCTGGCTAACGTCAACTCGATAGTAGCGATAAATAAAGCTAACGTGACACAATCCAATTATCAATCCAATTGAAGCAAGGTGCGTTTAAAAACCATGGTTAATATCTATGTAAATCATAAATATGTAAATTAAAATTCAATCAAGTTGTTTATCATCATAATTTTACATTTATTATTCTTATTAATAATAATAAATTTGTTTGCAATATTTATTTCATTTAATAACTTTAATTAATTTGCAAATTACTATTATAATTTTCAATTTGTGCATGATTTTGCCCATGGTTTTGAACGGTCATTGCACCTTGCCCGTGATTGGTTTGAAAAAGAAGAGTGTGTCTATTCTTTCTCTCTTTCTTTCTCATCCTGTGATTTAATGAAAAATATAACCTAAAATAGAAAACCGTAAAGCCATTTCTTTATTTTGTTTTTATCTATATTGATTTATCTGTGTCGGCTAACAAATATTACAATCGCGAAGAAATAATATTATGACCTAGGTAGCAGTAAACTACAATGTGTCATAATTTCATCAAATTGTTCTACCTAATTGAAGATTTTTCATGAACTTGAAGAATAACATTGGATTATCGTCAATAAAAAGAAATTGTTTGCACAAACAATAAAACATTTGAACGTGCTATGAAAATATGTGAATTTCATCGGAATTAGTGCTTATAGTGTTTGAAGATGCGACAAATTAAAGACTTTATTATGTTTGCATTGTTATTTTTAGTGTTTTCGTCGTAGTTTTAAGGTCTTATTTTTTACACACACTGACAAAATTTAAAGGTGATAAAGGTGCAACAGTCGTGGCTGCGCTGTACGTAATCCCGCCCGCGCTCACGCACGCTTCACGCCCCGCTGCGCTGCCGCTCGTAATAATTTGAACGTGTACCTACCTACAGTACATACCATGCTTTCCAAAGATATTATTGCAAAAAAGATTTGTAAGAATGAGGATATATTTTACATTAACTTTAAATAATAAGGCATTTCGTACTTGTCGAAACAGACGATTTTTTTTAATATCAATTGTGTAATTTGGTTAAAAAAATCACAAATTCCTACTGGAATTGGTACTTTTAATGCCTATTATTTGAGGTTATGAAAAGTATTCAATTTCAGAATTTAAAGATTATTATTTTAATAAGTGTAGGTATAAAATTTTATAATAATTGTATTTGTATAAATACATTATTTAGTAAAGCCACGTTTAATCCTATTTCGACCGTAAGTTTTTAAATCACATAACATGACGTAGGCAATGAAAACATTGTAGTCAATTCCTGAAAACAATTAAGTTAATGTAAACTGTAATTTGACAGTTGGATGTGATACATTGCTACTTTTCTTTAGTAACTTTTTATTGGTGTCAAAACGAAAGTGCCAAATGTATCACATACATCTGTCAAATTACAAATAAAATTAACGTTATTTTAGTCGATAGACGCGCTTGTCTACCTACAAAAAAATATTAAAAATAACTTTGTATTATAGATCCCTGATGCTTACCCTACAAGGAAAAAATATTTTGTATAGAGAATCACTATGCATTTTTTAACGACTGAATAAACTAGCGATGTGACGTGACAGCCCTACGTGTTAAAGCTGTATCGCTCGCTCGAGGCTCGAGTTGGCCTACTTATTTGGTTCTACTATGATATTGATGCTTGTGAGACCTCATGAATTAGGGTTCGCCATTTTGGCCCAATGGGGATGGAAACTGAGTAACTAATGGCGCCACAAGTGGTTGTACCAATACATTTGATGTCATTTGTGGCATATTTTAACCAATCACAGTATTGATAGCGGTTAGATCGCCGCTGGCGCCATCTGCGATTAGCTTTGCGTTGCCAACCCCATTGGGGCTTGATTTATCTGTTTTAATTTGAAACCCGGCAGACTTTTCGAAGTTCGATTCGTTAGCCGGTACGGCCCCAGATCCCCTTATCAACTATTAAAGAGCTGATGATCTTCGAACGGCTGATCAGGTCATGATTACCTTACCATATTATACTTCCAATATCATTGAAGTAACACGATACCAAATTTAGAATCGATCAGACATAAAAAATGAGTTTAGAAGCAAATCATATTAGTTTTTGGTAATCAATGTTTTCACTTCCTAAGGGTATGGGGAGGGGAGCTGTGACGTAGCAAAGATGGCGGCCACTTTTTGATTCAGCGGGGTCGAATTAGTCAGAAAAAAAATTCTTGACTGGTCTATATCTGCGCCATATCCGTACACCTTACGTCGCTTCTATGTATTTCACGCCTAAGGCGGTGGTCTGCAACAAACGCAGTAGGTCGCGTCCGGCGTAACGCTGTACGCGGCCTACGAATGCTTACTATGGAAATGTACTAGAGTGGTCTCTCTCACGACGCCTGACGCGGCGCACGAGCGCCGTGCGCCACGTCCGTTGGTCGTACGCCGCCTACGCAGTCATTTCGGAGCATTCGTACGCGAAATGTGCATGTGCGTATTACTACAAACTTAAAAACAGTTCCGAGTAACCATTGCAGTCACGGTCGCGTCCGGCGTCTGGGACGCTGGACGCGGCTTCCAGCGTCACTACCGGCGTTTGTTGCAGACCACCGCCTAAGGGTCCCCCCAGACCTACCGGTTTCCGTTCTTTGCTTTGCTGTTCGGCAATGGACCGCCGGCCAAGAGGCTTATTTTCAATCTATCGCATATTTTCAATCTAAGTACATTTCACATATAAGAATGTTCTTGTGAGCTTTGTTCCTTAAACGATCGTTAATAAAACACAAAAAAATAGTTCAGATAGGTAACTATGACACCCACAACCCTGTTCACAATTTATATAAATATGCGATCGATTTATTTTTAGCAATCGGAGACCATGTTCAGGGTGGCATATCTCCCAGAAGCTTCCTACTTCGCAACCCAGAAGATGATATTTGATAACACCAAGCTAATGGCTATCTTGTAAATTTGGTCTGGTCCAAATATGCGATAGATTGAAAATGACCCTGGTTGGCCGGCGGTCTAAACAGCAAGTAGAACAGCAAAGCAAAGAAACGACACCGGTAGGTCTGGGGGGACCCTAAGACAGCCCTAGAAAATGCAGTGATGTTATCACCGGGGGAGGAAGGTGCGCTATATTTCATGTGTGTCGCATCAAACTCGTGCGTCGGCGCAGCCTTCCAATATGAGGTAAAAGGGTCTGGAAACTATTAGAGTATTTCTCCAAAGATTATCGGAAGCACAGAAAAAGTATAAGCACGTACGATAGAAAACTGTTGGCAGTGTATTTAGCTATACACGCTGAAATTTGAAATGTAGCAAAGAAGTTTTTTTTTTGTAGTTGGCTATTGTCACCAGAAGGGGCCAGATGAGCCCTATGGCGACGTCTACACGGGTGGTAAATACCGTGATCCATCGCCATATAGTAAATTCCAACCATGGAAAGTAATTTGTATGGAATGTTCAATATTTTACATTCCATGGTTAAAATGTACACTATGGCGAAGGGTCATGAAATTTACCACGCGTGTAGCCGTCGCCTAAAGGGGTGTTATTTAATTATTGCAGACCGGCCTCTCGGGCAGTATGTAGGTACTCTTAAAATTTTTGTCCCAAAACTTTGCCACACGGAGGGAAAGTACTCTAAATATTAAAGATGGGAAATTTTACTAAAGGAAGACTTCATTTTGTTTTTAAAAATAATTGGAACTGCATTCAAAGATTTTTGAAAAATTGCCTGTCTAAACCAGGAATCGAACCCACCAAAAATGTTTTTTTTATTATTTATTTTTACGATACCAATCGAAAGGGTTACTCATAAGGATTATTTTTTCTTAAGTGACACAGCATCTTAAACAAAAGGAAGACCATGAAAATTTACATTTTTACGGATTGTATCAATTAATGTATCGAATCATATGCGATTTTATGTAAAATTTTTGAATGCAGTTCCGTTTCTTTTTGAAACAACAATATTTATTTATTTATTTATTTATATATTAATTAACAAGGTATATGACATAATATGACGTCTTCTCTTAGTACAATTTCTTAAATTCAATATTTAAGGTATTTTCCCTCCGTGTGGCAAAGTTTTGGGACACCCTGTAATACTTCTTCTGTAATAAATATTTTTTTTTGTCATTTTATGTGTAATTACTTGATACTTCAAGTTGACTCCTTAAAAAATATGGTATTTCTTAAGGATGACGAACTAAATGCGTGATAAGTGAAAAAGTATTCCAGATGCATTAATAATATGCAAACTTGTATTGATTCGTCCAAGTTATAAGTTGTATAACTTGGACGAATCAACCACTTGTAGGTATAAGTAACAATATTATGGTAACTTGGTAAAATGTTTTTGTGTTAAAAAAAAATTATACTCAACAAAATTTTTGAAAATGGAAGGGTGTGATGTAGCGGTCAATGTTGCAAATATCGATTCAGCAAAACCCTAACGCGTGTGTGTCGCGGGGACTGACCCGCCAATCCCTTACGCAACACTGCCTTGCTAGGTGATATTAATTATTATACTTCAGATTCGTCCTCGATATTAGTATATTAACACATGTAGTACCGCTTGCATGTATC
This sequence comes from Agriphila geniculea, assembly GCA_943789525.1. Taxonomy (NCBI): domain Eukaryota; kingdom Metazoa; phylum Arthropoda; class Insecta; order Lepidoptera; family Crambidae; genus Agriphila; species Agriphila geniculea. The sequence continues at coordinate 18,103,242 of OX038886.1, forward strand.
ACCACTTAGCACGTTATTTTAAAGCAATAACCTAAAAAACCTAAAAAGAGAAGGTTTTTGACTTAAAATTGACAGATATTTTGACATTTCCGGTCCAAGTTCGGCCTGTCACTGCTACACGCCAACCACTTCATTCGCTTTTCGTGCTTCGCCACGGACGCACGTATACAGTCTCAAAGTGAGACTTCTTTAGAATTATATTTTTACTTTTAATTATAGTTAAGCATTTACTTCGCGAAGAAAGAAAAAAGTTTTGAAGACGGAAGAGGACAAGAAGAAGAAGTCAAGACGGAGGAACACTTTTAAATGCCGTTTACTTGGTTAAACAGCATAATTGTCTGCTATTTATCTGATGCGAACTTACCATACTGGGTATTTTCTGTCAGTTTTTTATTTATCTGATGCGAACTTACCATACTGGGTACTTTCTGTCAGTTTATTTATTTGTATGATGCGAATTTACCATACTGGGTACTTTCTGTCAAAGCATTGTGTTTAAGACACAATTAAATATCTATTGCACTCGAGATAGTCATACTGGACTATTTCACCGCATAGATACGTCAAACAACGCTACTGCAGCAACTCAAAGTGCCGTTGACGACGCGACATTGTAAAAAAGCAGACTACCCTCAAAGGTTGCCACGTTGTTGGAACCGCTGCCGAGCACCAATCGGGTGACTCCGTCGTCCGCTGAATCGCCGCCATCCACCTTCCAGGCAGGCGGCCGCTGTGTTGGAGCTGCAAGAGCAGCCCTGACAACAGCGTTGCTCATCAGGTATGAATTTTGACATCATGATATCCTTGGTGTTGAGTTAATCTCAACGGTATTATAGTGTACCATCGGTACTAAGATAAATTTATACTTTACAAAACTGACAGAGTTAGCTATAAATGCTAAAACTTAATAACTTAATGGAACCAGATATTGAGTTATACAGCAAATAGCTCATACCTGATACTTCACACACCTATTATGTGAAATAGCTTAGCTGCTGAAATAGCTAGCTGCTGAAATAGTTAGCTGCTGGCATGCTGATTGAAATTTCAACTAAAAATGGAATAACAGAATCCTTACATTTTAGTATCTATAAATGAATCATAATTGCAATGCAATTATCCTACTAATATTATAAATGTGAAAGTTTGTGGGTTTGGATGTTTTTTCCTCAATCACGCCAAAAACTACTGAACGGATTTGGTTGAAATTTGGCACACATATGGTAAGTAGCCTAGATTAAAACATAGAATGCTTTTAATCCTGATATTCCCACGGGAACGGGAACCACACGGGTGAAAACCCGGGTGGCCGCTAGTAAATCATAAATGCAATTTATGTTTGTTGGAATACAGTAAAAAATTTAATCATTTGCCTTAACTAGGAAACCTTGTATTTCAGGCGGGTAGACCTAACATGTTGAACTTGTTCATTACTAACTATTTAGTTTGTTTCTTTCTAAGCTATGGCCTTGTACAAATTATCTCTATTACTTTTCAAATTTAATTTGTGTGAGTGTGTACAAAATAATGTTTTTGATGTGGGAAAATTATTAGCTACAAGTGTCAGTGAAGTTTTAGGCAGCTTTCCAATACAAAACTATATACACCTTTTTGTGACAGGATTTCGAATTTTTTACATAATGTGGGGCATTACGATGTTCAATTATACCGTACACGATCAACTCTAGTGTAGCTGAGGCTGCTCACTTAAAAGGCCACCGACAGTTCAGTCGAATATGAATGATGCATTGGCCACAGGCCTGATGTGAACGATATCCATCAACAAAAAAAAAACTAAGTAAATCGGGCGCAGTACTCAATAAAACAGTTTTAAAACTGATTTATATATTTATTTGCCTTAAAAACGACAACAAAAGACGTAGGCGGGTATGTCACATGCTTCATCTCCGACGGCAAGCGAACAGCGAGACGCGGCGAGGAAGCCCCATCAGCTGTTTGTTTCGTCAGTCACAGCAGACTCGCAGACGGGCATTACGGCCCATCCAAATAGTTGCCGATGATGCATCATCAATTTTTGCCTTCAATCATCATACGTGAGGTAAGGACACCCGTTAAAATAATGTATTCGTGAGGTGGCGTGCTGGTGTGACATCTGTCTGTATTCAGCGAATACAGGCAGTGGTCATCGACTACAGGCGCAAAGGTCCACTTAATCGTTTGCGCCGGTAATCGTCTGTGTGAATATACTATTTAGCCGCACTACACAGGTCACCTAGATTTTTATTATATTTTTCTAATATATATATATATATATATATACTATAGTATATCATCGCCAGTCGAGCAGAATGCATAACAGTTATAATACATACAAATAATAGTTTTGTTACAATTTGTTGAAGGTTCAACAGAAGGTGACATGAGTAAAAAGAAAAAAAAAATACAGGTTGTCATATCATTATTTCCTATAGTTAGGAACTGTTTAAAATTTAATTTAGCTTTTATAAAAAATTACGTACTCTAAGTAGTTATTTTTTTTTATCACGATTAAAAATGTAACTTATTGTTTTTAAAAAACACAGTCTAGACATCCCATCACCTTTAAGGTTTTAATATTGATAAGGAAAGTGATAGTAATATACGAATTTAAAATCATAAATTTTGGGCATTTTAGTGCCCATATTTTTATTACAAAACTACCGCCGCCGGCTATAAAGTTTTTTAAATAGCATGATTTCCCTGTTATTGGACAATATTTACTATTTTTAAGGGTCTCAGAACATTTTTTAAAGAAATGAAGTTCTTTTTATATACAATGTTTTTTTTTTTTATATACAGCTACCGTCGCAACTTTCCATTATATTACAGATGTATTAGCAATTCTGATCTTTTCAAGATAAACGTTCACAAAACTGCAGAAATCACTTAGTTGAATGTCATCGATACTTACACAGAATTCCGCGTAAGTCTAATTAGAGACGACATATTTTCTTTTGGGCCTTTCAACAACGGGGTGGACTAGGAGACACTAGTGGTCACATCAGGAATCACAAATTGTTAAATATTTGCATATCAATTATCTAGAACATGCAGTTCAATATGCTTTCATTGCAATTTTTTTTTATTGTATTCAGTGTGGGGTGTTAAGTATTCTAGATATTATTATTCTGATGCTAAATAGAAATTATTCAATTCATAAATTCAAAAACTAATCACCAGTTTTGGTTTTTATTTTCCAGATTGAGATTGAGTAAATTCAAATGCAATGCAAGTCGAATTAAGCAGTGGAGATAAAATGCAGTAGATTTTCTTTTTCTCTATTTCTAGCATTTGATTTCAAAAATATTTATTTTCTAATTTGAGATTATAGCATTCACAATGCTATTTTGGTTTAGTATTGTACAAAGACTATTCTGACACTAAGATACCTATTATTTTAATTCTTTTCCACCAGTTTTTTAAACGAAGGTGTAACGATTGTGCCATCATAATCGTCACAATCTTGAGCCTCGGTTTGGCACCTCTTATTCACATGGAAGGTACTTCTTCGTATATCTTATTCTAATATAAAATATTAACATTCTATAACTTTTAATTTCAGGGACGGAAATTAATCGCACAAATAAATTGGTTTTCATAACATTATCAAGGTGGTATTATTTTACAGGTATATTATTTATGTTATTATTGAAGCTGCTGTCTGTTAATATTATCAGGAAGTACAGAGTTTGGTAACAGAAACGGTTCGATTATTTAACAAATACTAATATAGACATAATAAACATTTTTTTTTTACAGATGTGTATAACACAATTATCCGTATTACATAATAATTCGATCATTATTGAATGGACAAAATTGAGCTAATCTCAAGGTTTGGTAAAGAATTTAACTAAGTACGCCTTTGCGTAGACTTCATTGTACAAATACAATGGATATCTTAGACTACTTAAGACATTTTATTACATATTTTCAAATTTTATTCTTTTTTCATCATTTTTATCTTAAAAGTTTAACTTTGATTACCTTGCCTATTGCACAAATAATGCAAACAATACAAAAAAAAACAAGAATGGATCATACATATTTATATTAAATAAACAGTTCATAATCACTTCTTATTTAGAAAGAAATTAAATTCTATAAGTAATGTAAGTAATAGATTGATGAAATGAAACATTTAATGAAATGAAGTAGACTTGTGTTGTGTCCAACCAGTTTTAGTACTTGACGTATGCCGATTCCTTTATAGCCCTAACAAAAAATGTTACTATAGATGTTCCAGGTAACACGGCGAAATGGTCAATGACTCCGCTATATTTGCAAAATATCAAAACATATTATCACCGATAATCAAACGGAGTTTTCAAAACCAACCTTGTATATTTATATGTATATATGTGCGTGTATATATATATTGTACCAGCCATCTATAGGTACCGTTTTTAGTATATGTAATCATGTAAAACGTTCAGAATGATGTTAAATGGTATTCTTTTCTTTTTTTTAAAAAGACTAATACGCAAGAAATGATATTTCCATTTTCTTATTATAATGCTTTTAACATCTACATGTGTTAATATACTAATATCGAGGACGAATCTGAAGTATAATTAATGATTAAACGAACTTACCTGTAAGTGAAGTTCTATCATAATTATACGAAGGATTCGTCCGAAGATATTAGTATAGAATCCCACCCTCCCTACTCATTATTGTAAATTACAATAACTGTTTACCCACTGAAGAAAATGAGGAAATATCATAGGATTTGGACTTTAAACTAAATGAAGTGGTTGGCGTGTAGCAGTGACAGGCCGAACTTGGACCGGAAATGTCAAAATATCTGTCAATTTTAAGTCAAAAACCTTCTCTTTTTAGGTTTTTTAGGTTATTGCTTTAAAATAACGTGCTAAGTGGTGATACATGCAAGCGGTACTACATGTGTTAATATACTAATATCTTCGGACGAATCCTTCGTATAATTATGATAGAACTTCACTTACAGGTAAGTTCGTTTAATCATTAATTATTGTAGAGAATATTTTTATGAATTTTTGTAAAATTTCGTGTATCGTGTTGCATTCAATAGATACGTTACGGTCAAAACTCATTACCGGTCAAAACCACTTTTGACCGCAAAAATTAAGCAAAAGTGGTTTTGACTAAGGACGTTGGTCAAAACTACTTTTAACTGTTTTTTTTTTTCAGACAAAAGAGGTTTTAACTAAGAACGTTGGTCAAAACCATTTTGACCGAAAAATCGGAAAATAAATAAATTTTGGTATTAGTTGGATAGGGGATTAATACAAGAGCAGGGGGAACTTGGGGCGCAGAAAAAGTCTTACGGCCGAATACTCAAGGCTTCTTAGCTCAAATCTTAAGTTAAGCTCTCCTTGACTTTAAGGAAGCTGTCATAGTTTCATAGAGATTCTGTCAAACCTGCCAACTTTTTTGAATTTAAGATGGCCTGAACTTTAAGATTCGTTTGAGTATTTGGCCGTTAAAGAGTTCAATACGTTAGGTTAGGTTCAAACTATGACTAAAAACGCAACGCGCAAGCTGAGCGAAGCGCCAGAAACGAATGCACCCCCTACAAACGAACAAAACTGCTTGTCAATCATGATACTTGACAAGCACCACAGAATTACCCTCTCTCCCAAATGGTAGTGTGGTGGTGGTAATGCAATGTGAATAATTAGCAAGAAACGCTTGATCGTCTAGCTAGTCTAGGGGCTACTATACAGCACCACTTAATAGAAAAAATGTATTCGTCAGGGTGCACCGACAACTAGACACTTTCTTTCTATAACTACAGGAAATCATAATAAAATTGACATGAAACTTCACTACTCTCGTCTTTTACACACATTACCGGCTGCGCGTTCAGTATTTTATAGAAAACATAGGTAAAGTATAAAATAAATAATAGTTTATACATAATGTCCGATAGTCTGAACTTGAAATCAAGTAAAACCACTTTTAATTAAGAACGTTGGTCAGAATCACTTTTGACTGCGAAAATTAGTCAAAACCTTTTTTGCCTAAGAGCCTTAGTCAAAACCACTTTTGCCTGATTTTTGCAGTCAGACGTGGTTTAGACCGGATATAAGTTTTGACTGTAACAGATACAGTGAAACGCATAAATTCTTTAATTTATCTCCCTTGAACTATATAACAGAAGTCTTGGTTTTCTTACAAGGATTGACCGAGCTGTGGTCTGATGATGCCCATCCGGGGAGTAAATGGAGGAGATTCAGATCGCTATACACACCCAACCAACTGATCAGCATTCTAAGAAATCTTAGGATCAGAGTGAAACTGAGAGTTTCAGGATTTCTATACATTTTCATGCTATTACCGAAGTTTTTTTATACGTATCCATACATCTTATTTCTTAGAATGCAGATCTGATCAGTTGGGTGTGTGTGTATAGCGATCTGAATCTCCTTTAATTGTGAAATTTTTGTTTCTCAGGAAGATAATTAATATTAATTTAATTATCACTCTAAATAATGTATTTTTCATACTTTTAAATACAAAGAAACATATTCTGTACCTAATTTAAGTCTCACTGGTCAATCCCCGATTTGATGGAATTACGTTTCGGTGTTTGACTGTCCAAGTAAGTCTCTCCTAGGTTTAAGCTAGTCAAAGGCCGAAACACGCTATTAGTTTTGGACTTTGACTAAGCCTTATTGTCAAACCAGAGGTTTGACTAGGCAAACCTAGGAGCGCCTGGACTTCGGGGTTTGACTATAACATATAGATATTACGAAGAACATTACAATGTACTTATTTCTTGAAACTCTATGTTCGAGTTCTTTGATTATATTATTTGTAAACATCAGCAGATATTTGAGAATTCGTACTTTTCAATAATAATATCACTGCTATAATGGGTATTCCCCGCAATTTTAATTAACTTTGATATCAGGGTCTTAGCGATATTAATAATGTTTATATAGCAAGTATCATATATCAGCAGACATTCAGTTTTCGCGACACTACTTCAATGATAAGTCATTGTATCAAAAAATAGGTTACAATGAAGACGTATTTATTTCTATTGTTAGTATTGTTTAGCAAGGCCTTTGGCCAAATTGATAAAAGTAGTTTGACATTCGTTATTGATGATACGGGGTCTATGGGAGATGATATAGAGCAAGTGAAAAATGGTGTCAATCTTATATTTGACACTGTTACGAATTCCAACGCTTCACAGATAAAGGACTTTGTTTTGCTGACTTTCAATGATCCCAGTAAGTAGAATTTTGGAGTTTTATCATTAATCACCCGTGATTCACAAGCTAATACCACAGTTAAAAATAATCTTGATTTATCACTATATTTCTTTAGGTATACGTATAATGAAGTAGCGATTTATTGTACCTACCTAAATTCAATTTTGAAATGGATGAGTTAATGTCAATAAATTGAATATACCTAGATACTTTACCATTTAACTTTACGTTAAAAATCATATTAATGGGCTGTTATAAATGTGAGTTATCAAAAAACGCCAGAATGCGATTTATTTTCACAATGTACTGTATTTTACTTTATTTTTATTTATTTGGCACAGAAACAATATACAAACTATAATTTTAACAAAAATTAAATGAGCTTATATCTTATAACATGTTAAATTTGATTATCTATTACATCAATGCACAACATTTGATTACACACATGGTTAAAATATTATTATATTCCTACCTATATTTTTTTTAAGATATTAAGGGTATAAAATCTCATTGAGTATATTTTTCTTTAAACTCTTTTAAATCTCGTGAGTAGGTAGTAAAGTTTCGCAAAATCTAGTGTTAAGTATCTATTTCTAGCCATTTTCGTATATTCACTGACTAAATAGTGTATCACAAATTGATTTACGGATTGACGCGATTCTAGGTTAATTTTCAGTTTAACTTCTATTTTTTAGTTGTAGCAAAAACTAAATAAATAAAGTATACCTACCGACCGATGGAAATTGAATAATGTAAAGTGTCATTTTACTAAGATATTTGTAAACTAAAATAACTTTACTTATACCTAAAATGCTCCTAAGATTTTTCGGACATTGTCAAAAGGTTGTCAATGTTGTTCAACTTATTAACTACGAATTATCTCTGTAAGATAACCCAAATAACCTAAGTCAAACAAATAAGACTTCAACAATGCTTAACATAGTATAGGTACTTACCCAAATAAAAGAGATCTTTTTAAAGATGCTAAACATTTCACTATATCTAAAACCGTAGGTAACTATTAAATAAAAGAAAACCGGATCCGTTAAAGGATATAATTGACGATTTTTTTCTAGCAATTAATTTTCGAACAAAAACTGAAAGGCGGGAGGAATTCAAAAAAGAATTGAACAGAATAATTGTGCAAGGAGGTGGTGATTGTGAAGAAATGTCCATGGAGGGTATATACCAAGCACTGATCTGGAGTGAACCAGGGTCTTATATTTATGTTTTCACTGATGCATCAGCGAAGGACGCAAATAAACTAGCTGATGTGCAGAGTAAAGCTATCGAAAAAAATTGTCAGGTAAACCATACAACTGGTTAAATTATAAACAGTTAAAATATGGAATCAATTTCTTTGTTCAATGCGGTGCTAATGAATATACTTAAAACCACATTGTAATAAGAAAGTGGGAACTTGATTATACAGGGTCATTTTGTATTCACTATCCAAATTTTGAGGATGTGTTTAATCCATGAAATTGAAAAACTTTCTCTAAGGAACAGATGACCAAATATGTCAAAAAATCTACTATCCATACAAATCAAAGAGACCACGTGATCAATTTAATATGGGCTGACCAAAATGTTGTGGCGAAATTCGACACTGTGTTTCTTAAAGAAAGTTGTTTAGTTTCATGGACAGGACACATCCTTGAAATTTGGATGGTAAGTTCAGAATGACCAGATATAATCAATTTAAACAAACCAAATAGTGAAACATCATATTTTATACCCCATGCTATATAGTTTTAATTTTAGTATTTTTTAAGGTTTATGACAATCGCAATTTTCAGTGCTATCTATATCTAATGGTGTTTTATGTAAATTTTCAGATAGTATTTCTTTTAACTGGAAGGTGCACGCCAAACGATGACGACCCTCTATACCAAGCCTATTTCTCATTAGCTGAAGCCACCTCAGGGCAAGTGTTCCACATGGAGAAACAGAATGTTAAAGAGGTATATATTATCCTAATACTAAATTTCCTTTATTAGGTCGTTTTCTTGTGTATTAATTTATTGTTTTTTGGTAGTTTATCCACTGTAAACGATTTTATACTTCGCGATGAGCTAAAGACTTGAAACTTTAAACATATATCAGAACTGGAATGTAATAAAATAGAATATTATAGTGTTTTTGAGCTGATCTGATCATGGCGGAAGAAAGCCACAGGAACTCTCTAATAGAAATATACAATACAACCCCATTATATTCGATGAAACGAGCCTAATTTAGGCTTGTTTCATTCGTCTTGATAAGTACTCTGATTGGAAACGAAGTCTGACAATGGAGCCAGAAGAAGGCCACTGGAACTCCGTCTTAAAACCATGCAACCCCATCGAGTTTGAGCCAGGGCTGTAGCTAGAGCCGAATTTGAGGTAGGGCAGCATAGCATAGCAGCGATATTTAGTCAGTTTCACCTACTAATCTTGTAATCTTGCTTGTTTATATAGTCAAAAAAAATGGCCGCGCAGCGCGATTTTTAGTGAGTTCCATCTACTAATCTTGTAACCTTTGCTTGTTTATAGTAAAAAAAAACAGCCACGCAGCGCGATTTTTATTCAGTTTCATCTACTAATCTTGTAATTTTGTTTGTTTATAGTAAAAAAAACGGCCGCGCAGCGCGATTTTTAGTCAGTAGATGGTCGAACTTTCAATTCACTCTCATTGACAAAACACCATCAACAAGATGGTTGAACATATTCACTTCTCAAGCTTACGCGCTCACTAGACATGAAATAAAACAATTTTTAACGGATACTAGCGGGAAAACCAAAAATCAAGCCAAATACCAACTAATTACCAAAGTGCTTTCAATAAAACCGCGCTAGTATCCGTTAAAAATTGTTTTATTTCAAGATGGTTGAACTTCAAATCACTCTCATTGTTTAGACTACTCTCAAGTTCACACTTTAACAAACAATTTAGTTATAATATATTATCTTAGTTTTTGGTATTTTTAAGGTAGGGCATTGTGATATCAAGGTAGGGCATTACCCTACAATGCCCACCCCTAGCTAGGTACGGCCCGGGTTTGAGCTCTTTAATATTTAATAATATTTACTGAAAAAGACTTTAAAAAACACGTTTTTGAAAATAAGTTTTTTGTTTGTTGTTTGTTACGCATTTACGACTTAATGACTCAAATGATCATCATGAAATTTTGCATACACGTTGTCAGGGGTACAGAAAAGGACATAGTAAGGTATTATTCATCCAGGAAAATAGTATTGTTCCCTAGGAATAGAGTTGATAAAATTAAATGTCCACGAAGACGAAATCGCGGGTGGTCGCTAGTAGAGATACTTCTCACTCATGAATCGAGTGTAAGTGGGCTCGACAAACCGATGTGTGTTAATAAACTAGCAAATTTTTATAGCTTTGGAAAGCTAATTGATTGTGTGAAAAAAGAACAAATGAAAAATTCCCTCGATTTCCATTAATGGATTGAAAATTAAACTTTGTATTACAGATACTTAATTATATAGTGGAACAGATTAAGAGCCCAAAAACTGTGATTACATCGAAGAAGTTTCCTCCTGGTCCAGGTCACAATCTTACCGTGAGTACCTACTAATTTAACTTTATTTCCATAATGTGACACTAAGGTCCTTATTATGTCATAGTAAATATTTTGTTCGTCTTTAGATACAAGGTTATTTTTAGTTCATTGAAATCCTCTCGTGGGGCTGATCAGACAACCAAACTGAACAACTTTCATTACGAGACCAACCTCGAAATCACGAAAAAAAATTCAGCTGCTCCATACAAAAGTACAATAATAATAATAATAAGAATTTATTTCAGACTAAGTCCATGCCTACTCCATCGAAATATATGAAACAGCTGATTTTTTTTCTCGTTTTCAAGTTTGGTCCCATAATGAAAGTTGTTCAGTTTGATGGTCTGATCAACCCAACGAGAGGTTTTCAATGAACTAAAAATAACCTTGTATATTTAAACGCAATTAGTTTTATAAATTTTGCGCAATGCACACCCATTGCGCAAAATTTATAAAACAAATTACATACTTTACCTTACCTTAGATTCCAGTGGACAGTGACATGAAAACTGTGATCATCGCTGGATCTGGGGATACGCCAACTATAGACGTAAGATCGCCAGACGGGAGCAAGTCCGACACCAAGACGGTTGTGGATATTCCAGACGTCATCGTAAGTATATTAATAAAATAATATCTATGTAAGAATAATAACGCAGCATTATACAATTTTAGCATAAGCCCGTCTTTATCCTCTAGAAACCGCACATTTATGTAATTTTTTGGTAAAGTCCGTTCGCTTAGATAGTGTTGCCCTTTTATCGCGTCGCCTTTGCACGTGCCGCTACTTGTCAAAGGATGCCGCCGCATAAACAAAGGATATCGCGTGGGGCGTACACTTGCAAGTCAATTTGGATTTTGGCAGTTTACATAGAAGTGCCATAGTGAAAGGTTGTGTTTGTTACCGGTATTCCTGTCTCTGAACACAAGTGCTTGGGGGTGTACCGACACTATCTAAGCAAACGAACTTTAGAATCTGACTCAGTCGCGCAGTTTTACTTGATAGTACAGTAGCCCGTAGAACATTTAAATCACCAAAAAGGTTACCATTTGCCGTTGTGATATAGTTATTTATTACAAAATTACAGATACTTTAACCTAAGTTTACAGATCGCAACCCGCCGTAACCTATATTTGTATATCTCCAAAAATGATATTATTTTATTTTTCGAGGTTTACCACATAGTTCATTGTATAGCCATACACAGATTTAAGACCTGATGAAAATGGTTGGATTTTATCTGGTCTTAAATCTGTGTATGATCACTTTCCATAGTCTTACTTTTATCTGTGGCAATCAAACCAAGCTTTAGAACACGACAATAGCTAAACTATGTGGTGGTTATTGCGCTAATTGATGATGCTATAAAAAAAACCGGCCAAGTGAGAGTCGGACTCGCGCACGAAGGGCGGAAAAAACGGCAAAAAACACGTTTTTTTGTATGGGAGCCCCCCTTAAATATATATTTTATTATGTTTTTAGTATTTTTTGTTATAGCGGCAACAGAAATACATCATCTGTGAAAATTTTAACTATCTACCTGTTGTCGTTATTAATATCGAGCAAAAAGCGGCAAAACAAATCACGTTTGTTGTATGGGAGCCCCCTTTAGATATTTATTTTGTACTGTTTTTAGTATTTGTTGTTATATCGGCAACAGAAATACATCATCTGTGAAAATTTTAACTGTCTGCCTGTTGTCGTTATTAATATCGAGCAAAAAGCGGTAAAAAAATCACGTTTGTTGTATGGGCGCCCCCCTTAAATATTTATTTTATTCTGTTTTTAGTATTTGTTGTTATAGCGGTAACATAAATACATCAACTGTGAGAATTTCAACTGTCTAGCTATCACGGTTCATGAGATACAGCCTGGTGACAGACAGACAGACAGACAGACAGACAGACAGACAAACAGACAGAGAGACAGACAGACAGACAGACAGACAGACGGACAGCGGAGTCTCAGTAATAGGGTCCCTTTGGGTACGGAACCCTAAAAATCGGGTTGCACTCCAGGAGTGCCGGCAGAAGTGAAAACTTGAATATTAACGTTGTGCATTTTTGATATTTTGGAATGGTTAGTTAGGGAATAATTTTGCACAAATTGCCGTCTTACGAATTTACTCTGCATTTGAATTTATGAATACAGTACAGTACAGTTTATTATTACATTACATTCTTATCCATAGTTTGACAGAAAATCTAGAGTTTTGACATTGAATTAAAAATTTGCGCGTTGCTATGGTGACACAAGTGTTTACGTCTTGAAATGACGCGCCGCCATTTTTACCGCGCCCCGTAAAAAGAGAGGGGGATACTTCCGCCGCCATTTGTCTACTCTCCATCCGTCACACCCGTCTTACGAATTTTTTATCAGGGTCACGTGATTCTTGCTGACGCGAGTTTAGCATTTTTTCCCCATTACAAAAAAGCGTACGCCGCTAAAGAAGTTTTCACTTCAAAAAGAAATCAAAAGAGAAAAACTACCTACGACTTACAAACGTACACTTGCTTTGAAATCTTTTTCTCAACTAAAATATTGCTGCGGTACCCCTGGCGCCCCTCGATATTGTCGTAAAAATATTCGATTTTCTGGAAATATTGAACAATGCCGAAATATAGGCCGTACACACACAATATTATTGACAGTAGGTATATACTTTATTGACAATATTATTGCGTGTGTGCGGCTAGCTATAATTACAAACAGCTGCTAGACAGTCGGATGATGGTGGTCTTGTTAGGTTAAAACTCCAATATCTTGACGGGTGGCTCAGCTAATCTCGGCTGTATTGTTTGGGGAAAAACAAAGCATTAGCAGTACCCACCCCACCAAGAAGAAAAAGGTTGTGCTGTGTAGCGCAGGCGAGCGATAGAATTTCTTATTAGTCTTGTTCTCCTAACCAGATTGTGCTTTCACGGAATAAATTTTCGAATCATCGTTACTCTCAGGCTGTTCGTATCGATGATGCTGAGCCCGGCAACTACACAGCAGTGGTCGGTAGTAAGTCGGAGACCAGCGTCGTAGTATCCGCGTCTACCAGCATTAAGTTCCAGCATGGCTTCTCTGGAGTTCAGGTTCCTAATATCGAGGCTACATCAACCAAACCTATTTCTGGCAAGTTATTTTTTACATATTTTGATCTTTATAGTAAGATGTTGGTTACGGTTTTAAGATAAAAATTTTATAGTAATACATTTTGATTTTCAAAAGCATTTTAGCTTAAACTAGTGTCAAAACAACCGCAACCCCAGTACTAAAGTATTTCACTTCTCTGTAATCAGAATACCGTGAATTTGAAATAGAGAGATAGAGAAAGAGGGAGTTTAATAACTTGAAACTCAACTATCTTGTTTTTTCAGTATTTAACAATTTTTTCAACAACCTATCTTATTATAGCAAATGCTGACTCATCGAATCAAATCCCCTACGGATAACTTTGTCATTTTCTTAAAATTGACACTTTCCTAACTTGTCTCATTTTTAACTCGGCTCTTTCTTAGGTGGTCTCTTTCCTAACTAAGAAAGAGCCGAGTTAAAAAAGAGACAAGTTAGGAAAGTGTCAAGTTTAAGAAAATGACGAAGTCGTCCTGAGGGATCAAATCGTGTTCTAATAATTGCTGTTTAGAACCCAAAACAAATTGAAAATTATTTCCAATATATTCTACAGTACCTAGTTAAAAAAAAACTTCCAAATTGAAAATGTTGTTTTCAGGTGAAAAAACTTACTTATCTATAAAACTAGTAACTCCTGACGACGATAAGGTTATCAGCTCGGTAGAACTAATGGACATTAAGGAAAATTTAGTTTCTGAACTACCACTGATATTGGTCAACAAGAAAGATAAATTTTATTCGACGGATGGATTTCAACCGCCGGAATATCTTTTTAAAGTTGCGGTAAGGTTTGGTCATATTTTAAAATTAGTAAGGTAACTTTATAGCATGGGATGGGCATATCATGTAAAGCCTAAAATGATAATACCAACTGCATGGTTCTATGTTGGCTTTTACTTTTGACAACTTATACTGTGATGTGAATAAGTGAATGTGTATGTTACATAAAAATCTGTTTTTTCCTATCCTAAAGAGTGCTTCCTTGCATTTATGGAACACACTAAGGTAATATCTTTTTCTGTAAGATGGAGATTTGTTCCTCCATTTGGAGAAATATGTAGAGCATTTTAAATAAAGTTGTTTACACTTTTTTTCTGGTTATGGCATAGAATTTGTATGTTCTGTTAACAGAATGTGATTAAGTATCCTGAGACTGTACGTTTTTTGGTTTTAAAAAATAATTAATTATTTTTTATTCAGATCAAAGGATTAGATACAAAAACCAACACAACTTTTAGAAGGATCATCCCTACTCCAGTTGAAGTCCAGCGTCCAAGGCCAGGTGAAGTTTTGCTAATTAAATCTCAATTTTATTATACTTACCTAACGATAATAATATGCATTGTGTTTGTCCCACACAGTGTGGTTCAGACAAGACATATTTATTTTATAGCGAATATTTTTCTATGTTTTTTTACGAATAGCTCAGATATCAGCTCATGTGACGTTATTTTCAGACTCATCAGGTGCTCCAAGGGTAATCGATATAATGTCGCCTCGTGTAAATATTGTCGGTGGTCCAAAGATTATCGCCGAGTATGACGAACCGTTAAGAATAGCTTGTAAAGTCTCAGCCTACCCTAAACCGGACGTCATCTGGGTAGATGAGAGCGGTACTTCTTTTTCATCACCGGTAAGTAGCATTGTATCATAATAATTATAAATCTACTTTCTTTTTAAACTTTTGGATTTTATGCATTCAATGCTATTTTTATATTAAGTTAAGATTATTAATTTAATTGAAAAAATATTAGAAAAAATCGACTCACCCGTAGCAGCTCAGACGGGAGGGCTTCCATCCCGGGATTCGAGAGTCTCGATTTCCCGAGAGTCTCGAATGATATTTGGTCCCGAGAGTTTTAGTTTCCAGTCTCGGAATTTTCGAGATTTTCGAGACTTATTCAAACGTAAGGTAGACTACATATATTTTATATAAAGTTGCGTGTTGCGCGTGTTAAAAAGTAGTTATATTATAACGTGTCCTTTTTAAGATAAACAGAACAAACAAACAAACAGAATACGATCTTACATCTAAGATCTGAATTTTTGTTTTCATCGTCCTTCCATTTAAATCAATTCTGATATATTTTCCTGTAAGATAAAGGAACGTGTACTAAACCATAGGCTCCTGTCGTATCCAGAAGCAAACGACCTCCTCAGTGACCATTAATACGGGTTTCGCCGAAACCGGTCCACTGGAGATCTTCTAGCATAAGTACACCACTTGCAAATGGAGAGAAGCCATCGAGAGGTATGGAGAGGCGCTCGCTGTTACTCTTGATAACTCGAAGGCTTTTGACAGGGTGAGGCATGATAGCCTTATTGCAAGCTTTTTTCATACGGACTTCCCACCGGTTTTGTGTCTGGATATCGGACTTCCAGAGGGATCGGTCGATTGGGGTTGTCATTGATGGCTACTCATCCGACCAGTTGGCTATCAATGCCAGAGTCAGGGATTGGTCCCTCAGGGGTGTACTAAACAGGAACACCTGCTGCATATTAATGACCTGCTAATATCCGGTATTTTGGGGTACGCAGATGACAACACCACTGTAGAGAGCTACATATTTGATGCTCGAGTCAGTGCGAAACAAGCCCAGTGTCTTAGGGAGGCGATGGTCAGAACACGAACCTGTCACTGCAGACAGTCTCCGAATGGGGCGATGCCAATCAGGTCAGGCAGGTTCAATCCATCAAAAACCCAGGCGTGTCTGTTTTCTGCTAAAGGGAGTAGTTTCGACTTGAGTCACTTTCCGAGGTAAATCCATGCCGAATTGCCGATTACTGAACAACTATACCTTCTCGGCATATCATTGACTCTAACACTCAATTTTGGCTCTTTCATCGAGAATAAAGTATCACTATCACTACATAGAATAAAACAAAGTCGCTTTCTCTGTCCCTATATCCCTATGTATTCTTAAATCTTTTTACGCAACGGATTATGATGCGGTTTTTTAATAGATAGAGTGATTCAAGAGGAAGGTTTATATGTATAATACATGGTGTCAAATTCCACACTACACCGAAGCGAAGCGAGTGCGGGTCGCTAGTAATTGGAATAAAGTACAATGAGGAATGTCCCAAAAAAATCAAATGGGCTGAATATTTTTTCATAGGTAGAAATAAGCTCCCTTAGTAATAGAAAAAAAAAACAGAATTTTCGGTTGCGTGAGAAATAAAAAAAAATAAAATTAAAGTCTCTTCGACTTTACGAATGTAGGAAAGTAACAGCAGAATGGAGATTATACCTTTGCCAACACCTGCCACTATGACAACAAGAATAAAAAAAAGTGCACAACCTAATTCCGCATTTCCTTTCTTCCATCGGACAACAAGAGATACGAATTAGCATTTTGCTTCAAATTTAATCATCCGTACCGCCAGAGAGTGGAACTCTTTGCAAGTCTGTGTTTCCCGACAAGTACAATCTGGGCGCCTTCAAGTCGCGAGTGATTAGGTATTTTCTAAGCAAGCGCGGTCCATCGTAAATCACGTCATAGCTTACCATCAAGCGTGATATTGTGCAAGCGCTTGCCTATCTTTCATAAAAAAATGCGTCATATCATCATTTCGAGAGTCTCGAAATTTCGAGAGTCCCGAGAGTCAGCCATATAGTCTCGAGTCTCGTCTCGATCCCGAGATTGTGAAATAGGTCCGAGAGTGGAAGCCCTAGACGGGACTCGAACTCGCACCTTTAGGATTCCGGCCAATGCACTTACCAATTATGTCTATAGAAAATTTCGCCACTCCCGCTAGCATAATTGGTTAGTAGTGCATTGGGCCGGAATCCTAAGGGTGCGGGTTCAAGTCCCGTCTGAGCTGCTACGGGTGAGTCGATTTTAACTCAGTAGCATAATTGGTTAGTGCATTGGGCCGAAATCCTAAGGGTGCGGGTTCGAGTCCCGTCTGAGCTGCTACGGGTGAGTCGATTTTTTCTAATATTTTTTCAATTACATTAATAATCTTAACTCAATACTTACTTTTTATTATAAATTATATGCTACGATGATTTCGATTATAATTTATATCGAACGGCGAATAACGTCCGATTATCTCGATAGGTTTCCATCGTCAAGTTGCCATATGATTTCATCGTTGTTTTTAAAATAGAAAAAGTAACTAAGAACTCTACATATACTTGTAAGGCCTCTAATTTAAATGGAGATAATTCTAAAAGCATTGAAGTGGAGACTGTGCCAAAGAAATTATTCAATATTATAGAAGTCCCAAAAGGTAAAAACTTTGTGTTTTTTATTTTGCTTGTAATTTATTAATGTACGAATGTAACTGAGATTTATTGTAAATGCAATCAAAAATCTAACACAATACTTGGTGCATGTTAACAGCTAATAATTTGCAGATACATCTATAGAATATAAAAAGAGTGGCAATATTAATTGTAAAGTCGAAGCATGGCCGCCTGCTGAAATAACATGGATCGCAAATGATAAAGAACTGCGTGCAAATGAATATATTAATATATCTACCAATGGTTCTGTTCTGACAGTCAAAAATATGCAAGTTAAATTCAATGGATCATATTATTGCGTAGCTAAGAATAAAGACAATTTAGTAAAATTTTCATTCAAAATACTTCTTTCAGGATTTGGTAAGTCTATAAACGCATTTAATGAATTAAAGTTAGTTATCTTTAATTTCAAAGTTAATGACTTCATTAATAATTTTGCAGAAAAACCTGAAATTGATCAAACACCAAGTATCGTACACGGGAACAGAGGAAATGATACTGAAATTAATTGCAGGTACAGTACTTACTTAAAATGGATATTATATAACCTATTTGCCATATTTATAAGTTAGTGAAAGCTACAGTTAATCTCAAATTCCAGAACCATCAAAGGCTCTCCAAAACCTGCAGTGAATTGGTATTTCAGAGGAGATGGCTCACGAAGATATGTAAAAATGATCGAAACCGATGAAGTTATAGAGCTGAAGAACTTAGATTTTCACCACAATGGAGTTTACGGATGCCACGTGTTGAACGATGCTGGGCAAGATTTTCATGAAACGACATTAATTGTTGATTGTATGTATTGTACCTACTAAAATAAATCGATTGGTACCGGTCAATTGTTCAGGTCTCTGGTTGTTAACCTTTTTGGTTGCCATGGGTGTAACTTAATTTTGAATAATAGTTTGGCTGTCGGCATGAGTTGTTTATTATAACTAGTTAGATAAATAATCTTAACTAGTTAAAGGTTATTCATTGATTTCCTGTAACATGACACCGATATTCTGCCAATAAATATAACTAACTTTTAGTCGTACATGATATTAATGAAAGAATTTAATCTGTTTGCTTTCCTGCTGATGAATTTAAGTACAAAATAACCAAATTAGAAAATTAAAAGCAATGTTTTCCAAAATACAGACCCTCCTTATATTGAAAAAGCTGAAACACACGTGACATCCCGTCATGGGGCACCAACCACGCTATGGTGCGCAGTGCATGGTGTTCCGAAACCGAAAGTAAGCTGGTTCCGCGACGGAGTGGAAGTGGTCAATGACCGCGACCACCACATCTTTAGAGACCACAGTTTAAGGTAGGTAATTTTTTAGAGAAATGTATGAACACACTAGCTGCCGCCCGCGACTTCGTCTGCGTGGAAAGATTTTTTGCTATCCCTCGGAAACAATACTTCTTTTCGGGATGAATGGTACCCTATGTCCTTCTCTGTACCCCTGACAACGTGTATGCAAAATTTCATGACGATAGGTTCAGTAGTTGAGACGTGAAGGCGTAACAAACAGACAAACAAACAAACGGACTTTCGCATTTATAATATTATAGTAAGGATTTTTTTGTCTTTGATGAGTTTTGTGATATCATACTGATAAAATAATAAAGGATGTAGGAATTACTTTCTGAAAAAACTCAACCAATTTCAAAAATTCTTTCACCATCTGAGATCTTCACTATCCTTAAAATATTTAAAAACAAAATTTTTACGGGATTGGATTATATAGACGAAGTCACAGTCAAATCCAATGCTTTTGAGGAATTGTACGAGTACTGTTTAGTATGAAAAACCAATAACTATATAGATTGCTGGGTATATAATCTGCCTGCCGGTTCCGTTCCATATTGGAATAACTCATGTCCTCAACCTAAATGGTTCCTTCATGAGCTTAACTAATATTGTCATTTTCAGTATGTATCACTATTTTCACATGTTTAGGTTCAAAGGATCTCTGGATAATAGCGGAAATTTCACATGTGTAGCAACCAACAGCCGTGGTACCGCATCAAGTACAGTTCAAGTCGATTACGTTGGTAAGTTGTTTTGAAGATTGATTTCACAAGAAAATAAAAAAATCTAAATTTTAACACTAAAACCCAGCTACGGAAAAAGCACGCTCTAAAAAGTATGAAACAAGAAAATATTCGAGTCCTAAATTCAATAAAAAGGTTAACCGTAGTCGAATAGCGTTTATGTATTTTGGGGGCTATTTGTGACATGGTTCTGAAACTGTGTTCATAAAATTATACTTTTAAGGGCGACCTTCCTCATATAGAACTTTTTATTACCATTCTGTTCCTACTGATGATAGTTACCTAATTATTATTATTCTTATTAGTTCTAGTAGCAGTAGAACCACCGAAGCAGAGTTCTCTGGAACTGAAGTCTGGCAGTCACGTCGCATTACCTTGCAGAGCTGATGGATATCCTCGGCCCACTATCAAGTGGATCTTTTTCAGTGATACCACGAATAAATCTATTATTTTGAGGCATGTATAATTGAACTTTATGCCCTACTTGTGATTTCCTTTACCATTAATTTTATTGTTGCACTGTTTGTACCTGAATCCTTTACACGCTTTAAGATAATGGATATATGTAGACATAACTTTTTCTATTTAAATTACCTATAGTAGGTTTTTTGTACTGAAAAATTATTTTTGTGTTTAATAACGTAAGATTTATTCTAATTGATCCAACCAAACAAAAATTTATCTATACTGTATCATTGTGATTTTAGACCATCTGATTCTTCTGGATTGCGGAATCTTAGAAATCTACAGCCTCACCATGATGGGTACTACACTTGCGTTGCTCGGAACACCTACAGTAGTGCAAATATCACTTACCATATCAAAGTTTTAGGTAGGTACTTTTTCAACAGTTTTATTAATGGTAAAGTAATGGGTCAATAGTCATCTTTGATAGGAAGTTAGGTACTGTCGATGGCATCTATCGATAGTGGTAGATTTGTAAAATGATCACTATACTAATATAAAAGTTTATAAAACTATCGTTTCACAGTTATGGAACTATACACTCAACATTTCAGATCATGCCAACAACGCTAGTCCTTTCACAATTTCTTGAAAATTTGTCTACATTATGATATAATATTTTCCAGCAAAACCTTTTATACACAAAAATGAGCCGAAGAAAACATATTCAGTGGTGGCAAAAGATCTGGTGCTGATGATTCCTTGCCATGCCACTGGAAACCCAAAACCAGTTATTACGTGGACTAGAAATGGACTAAATATAGCTGCAGGTAGATACAATAAATATAGTAATTGCGCTTAAATATTGCAAAAAATCCCAATCCAACTGATTGTTGTTTAACCCCCAGATCCAAAAATCATTCCACAGATAGGGATACGCCTAATCCAGATAAGTTGCCATTACATAGCAACTAATCTGGATTAGGTCTTTTCTTATCTGTGGATTGATTATTGGACCTGGCCGTAAGTAGGTACTTATAACTCTGTTTTACCACTTAGGTACTAGTTTTATTGTTCATAATGATCAACATAAAAAGATTCTATTTATTTCTTTAGGAACTGAATGGTATGACATTGAGAATGATGGAACGTTAGTTGTTAAAAATATTGACGAGAAATCAGCCGGAACTTATGTTTGTCAAGCCCAAAACAAGGCAGGAGAAGATAGCGAAGTCTACCACGTCGTCGTTCAACGTATGTATACTTAGAAAAAATGCATTTATATGAAGTATTAATTTGTTACGGGAAACAATTAAGGAAACACATTTGTTCACCGTAAGCATATATTGTTAAGAACAAAGAATAAAGAACCTCTTCAACAATTACAGGTTCTATAACGCAGTCAGCAGTTCCTTTCGCAAATACATATCACTACTTTAATTTTATTTTTAACATTAGCAAACTTTTGCAGAACTGATGTGCCAAGATTTAATTCGTCCAAGGCATTAAAGCACGTCTATTGGCAATAAATCCAACACATTTGAATTATTCGTTTTCCAGAACAGGATAAAAATTGCCATAGTTTCGAATTTCCCAAAAATAAGTTTTTACTCTCTGATAAGGTCGCACGGCCACGTTACAAATTTAATTCCACCGAGACTTAAATTTGCAGATACATTTAAACATGATTTGTACCTGCCCTTAACTTATGTGGAATAAAAGAACGAAATAATAGGATTTAAAAAGGTCTGCCACTATAAGCACAACAAATGAAATATGTTTTTGGAAATCATAATAGTGGTTTTGTATTTTATCTCTGCTGTTTCCTTTTAGTCTCCAAAACAATAGCGAAAATGATAATTAAATTCAAATATTTTACGTTAGTCACAAATGCATAATTTATTTTCAGCTTTTCCTGATACTATCACTCCAACAGAAACGATAAATTTGAAGGAAAATACTACTGTGGATCTTACATGTAACATACCACATACTAGACTTGATTATGTTCGCTGGTACAAGGTTTGAAATTAATGCATAAGTAGTATCTTGATATTTTTTCCGGTAGACAATTTTAATTCAACCTTTCAATGATTCTTTAGGATAGAAGACTTATTGCTGAAGGGGAATTGATGCTGAGAAATGTTAAGACTTCAGACACCGGAACCTACTCATGTCGCGTCAGCACTTTTTTTGAATCAACTTCAAGTGCTGTAATGGTTGTGGTTGGGTTACCACCTGCTTTCGTTGATGATGTTGATGACTTTGATCTTAACATTAATTATGAGGATAGCATTCCCACTTTCTTGGATTGCCAAGCATATGGAGAGCCGGCACCGGAGGTTAGTATAGCTAGTAAGAAGTTGATTTACACCAACACATGGTATCGACTCAGAAGATGATAAATTATTTTCTATTAATAATTTCAGGTAATTTGGATGCATAATGGTAAAAAACTTAGTTCTACAGAAATGTTATTGGAGTTCGAAATGAGTTCAAGCACTAGGGGACAATACGATTGTATTATCAAAAATAACTTTGGCAGCATCAATAGAACTTTTGAGATTATTTCGAGAGGTAATTTTGATTTATAAATTATTATTCCAAGAGTCCTACAATCATAGTTAGTTTTTTAATGTGCAAGAATGTAAAGTTTTTTTCACTGTTTTCACTATATTATTTGTATATTTTTAGAATGTTTTTTAAATTTGCAAGAAGACTTTCCGGAAAGACAACCACTGATGATCGAGCCACGCTTTCTTCAACTACCTCAGTTTGAAAACTCTAATGGTTTCATTAGAATTTCCCCAGAAGAAAGTCTTCTGTTATACTGTCCGAGTGGATTTTTGAACTTCCCTCGATCGGAAGTCATTGCAACATGTAATGGGGATAAAAATTTCAATATAGAAGGAAACACATACAAATATTCTGAATTGGAATGTCACGAAAAAGTTACTCCACAAATCAAAAGAACGGGCAGGGAATGCCACTCAAGAAACAGTGAAACTGTGAAAATAGGCTTTGAAATCCGCGGTGAATTTCTGGACGTGTACGAGATTTGTTTTAATAAAGACAATAACATTCCAGTTTACGCTAAAACAAGGTTCACAGATCACAGATCAATTGGAGACGTTGTTCCCGAGACCGATTCTGAATGGTTCAGCAATGAGTTATTAGATTTGAGGTTAAGTGAGATATATGACTGTCAAAGACAGATCATAGATATTTCATCCCGACTACGTAGATGGTTTCATTCAGAAGATGACCAATGTTGTTTCAACAGTGGAAAGTTGGTAAATCCAGCTGATTTGCCAGCTGGTTTGCCACAAAAGGCCGCTTTTGCTTCTCTTAATATTGTGCCACATTGGAGTACTTGCGGTGTACAGGTATCAAATATTTTTCGTTATTTTTCGATGCTTCTTAACCTGATTTAATATTAATTAACATTCACGTCACTCATGGCTCGTTACAGAACTGGGAGATTTTGGAAGAAAAAATCAGGAATCTGGCAAAATCATCGTACGATGATCTAGTTGTATGGACGGGTACATCTGGACAACTTGAATTAGTGAATGACATGTCAGTTCCTCAAAAAGTCAGTCTCGCAGATTCTGCTGGTGTAGAACAACTTGTACCATTGTACTTATGGAAAGTAAGTCCTTACATGACATTGGTGAATCTAAATAAAAGCATTTATGGGTGAATTACGGGTGTTTTGAAAGCTGTTATTCTCCTCAACTAATTTTCATAATTTTAGAGTAAGAAAATTCATTCCTCGTGTGCAGTAACGAGAATAGGTCCCAGACGAGTAGCATTTAGCAGCATAAGTTATATTATTTTTGCAACCTATCATGAGAATTGCATGTAGAGGAGAATGACAGCGTTGAAAACGCCCGTATATTTGCCCTTATAACTCGTAGATTTTTAAGTACCTATAACTTAAGTCAGTGTGTGTAGTATTAGAATTCAGAATGTATGTCCTAATTGGGGACTTATATGTCTGACCACTCATAAGGTCAAAATCACTTACAGTCTTCGTAGAGGATTACATAAGTTCAGCTCACACACCTGAGGCACCTGAGTACCCGATTGTACAGTCGACGATACATCAGTGCCTCTAGTTTTCGCTACCGTAACTATAGTTTTCTCTCGCATTGACTGTGAGCAGTATATCCGATAGTTTTCAGGGGGTCTATTACGAAAAGTTTAATGCGATACACGCAGCTGCGGTCCGTGCTTCGTTTTGATTGTTTCCTATTACAAATCACTTTCGTATGCGATATTGCGAAGTGATTGCGTGAGTTGGACAGTTTCTCTCTTGCGTATCCGACATCGTTCGTTTAGTAGTCTATAAACTACGATAGAAAAATTCAAAATGTTTAATAAAACCACAACCAAAGAACTGCGGACGACTATCGTGGCTAAGTGACTGCGTTACGCAATTGCGTACGTTATTTTCGTAATAGGCCCCCTGAAGCCAAAACAGTTTGCATCAACTCATGGTAGAGCGACAGAATATATGTTTATCTTGAGACTGTATTTATGCCGTACGTAATAAAAGCTGTTTTCGTAGGTGCCTGCCGTCTCGTGTCATGTAAAGTAAAATATATGATTTTGTATATTGTAATCAAGTTTATCAATTAAAAACATTGCAAAGTCGAGGTCGCTATGGAACTTATGTTTCAGATTCTGATAACTCTTAATTTTAGCTGTACGTATAATCTTTGAGGAGCTCGGTGGCGCAGTGGTTTAGCGCCTGGCCCAGCGATTGCGTAAGTTAAGCAACGTTCGCAAGGGTCAGTCATGGGATGGGTGACCAAAAATTTACTATCGCGAACTCCTCCGTGCTTCGGAAGGCACGTTAAGCCGTTGGTCCCGGCTGCATTTGCAGTCGTTAATACCCACCAATCCGCATTGGGCCCGCGTGGTGGGTTATGGCCCGTCCTCCTTATCCACCCATAAGGAAGGCCTGTGCCCCAGCAGTGGGGACATCAAAAATGGCTGATGGATGTGGTTTATTTTTATATTAAGCTAGAAGATAGTGCTATCCGGAAATACTTAGTCAAACTAACCCAATCTTTCAATTCGATTTCGATAAATATTTCGTGTTACGACTGCTAAGTGTACCTATGATGTTTTCAACTAATTTTTATCGAGTAGTATTTAATCGGGTAACAATAAATTCCCATTTTGGGTATCAAAAATACTGAATATAGCGTACTGAAATACTAAGTGGGCAACGGACTGAGGGCGACTACAAATATTGAAAATCGGTGACTTTAAAATACAAATTGGATAATTAGTTATTCAGAACGGGTGACCAAATTTTTATCTGGGCGACAACCTTGGAGCACACAAAACATAAAAAAAAATTGCCATTTTTTTTTATTATTAACCTAATCGAGATGACAAGAATACTTTTGTTGGTCAGTTTAAACCAGTTATATAGTTACGTACTTGGTAAAATAGTTTCCCACTCAGTATTTTTGTCACTCATTTAAAATTTTCACTGTTAACTTAAATTATTTATCTCCAACATATAGTTGCTCGTTTTACGTATTTTTGTTATCCACAGTTTGTCGCCCGTTAAGGTTTTTTGTCGCCAATAAAATAAACTGCTGCCGGGTTTAGTCTTTAAGTAACCCATTAACAGTCGCCTTTATTATTTTCAGTCACCCAATTAAATATATCCCATTTTTATCCTGTCTTGTTTTAGGTGGTCCAAAATCCTGCGACAAAGTCGTCATTAGCCATTGTCCAGTTGAACATACCAGATGTGACACTTCCCGAAGCATTCCGGCATATGGTGTGCCGTGATATATGTCGGGATGTACCCTGGATGGCTGAACAGCTGTCCTGGAGGGACCCTACTAAAGGATTCACTTTCTGCTGCAGTCTCCAAGAGTTCGAACGAGCGTTTAGATTTGAGGGTCTTTTTGGAGATAATAGGAGAACCCTTCACATAGCTTCCTTACCTAAGTTGCGCTAGTCATTATTTAATAATAAATATAGTAATAATAGTATATAATTGGAATTATTATTATTTGTTCCCGCTTCCCCTTAATTTATTTTGATAAAGTATAATAGATTATAGGATTATTTTGCTTGAAAGTCAAAATTTTGTTTTTGGTTTACCTAATAGAAATTTCGACAAATTACAATTAGGTAAGTAACGATTAAGTAACTTTTAATGACAAAAATTAAATAGTTCAGGCAATGAACGCTCAAAAAAAGGTATAGAGAGAAAGGCGTGGAACACAATTTTTGACTTCGTAACTTTGTTTGGACTTGTTAGGAGGTGAACATATGTCCCCATATCAAAGGTCCCATTTTTCGGTTTTTCACATATATCTAAATTTTGTGTTTAGGCTGACAATTTAAAATAAATATATACGTGTCCCAGCTTTTTTGAAAAATCTACTCCCGAAGGGGTGAAAAGGGGGATGAAATTGTGTATAGAAAATGCGATTTTGATAGAATATGCCGTTCAGAAAAGCGATAGGTTCGTTTGAGCTAACACCAAAGTAATTAGATATCCACCTACAAACTTTCAGCTATGCAACCTCTACAGATTTTTTCGAATCATCATCAATCAAAAAATATTATTTTTCCTAAATTACAGATATTCAGGAGCGGATATCTCAAAAACTATACACTGAGAGAAATCGGGTTAGTAATTTGAACAAGTTCGACTTGTTAAGTGGTTTTCTGTTTGAAATAACATTATTTTTGTTAATGGAAACAAACGCAATGTTAACATTACTAGTCGATTTTGTACAAAGAACAAGATTAAACTTGTTAACGGGTATTTAGTTGAAACAACCAAAAATTTGTTTAAAACAACCTGCTTCATGTTGATTTAACAAAATCGACTTGTAGCTTCAACTAAAACTTGAACTTGTAACAGATACAACTTGGTATCACGTTAAATCAACATGCTTGTTTGTTGTTATTACAGTATAACTTGTTGAAACTACATGGTGTATCATTGTTAAATGTTATCTTGTTGAAACAACGATACAGCGGTTGAAATAACATTGCTTCATGTAAAATTGACATTGCCGATTTAGTAAAATCAACAGTATTATGGTCAACAATTTTTACTTGTTGAAATAACAACATAAAATACAAACTTGTAGCAGTAACAAGTTAGCGTCTTGTTAAATTAACAAGGATTGTTTGGTTGTTATAACAATATAATTAGTTAAAACCACATTATGTACTTTGTTAAGTGGTATCTTGTAGAAACAATGTTACAACGGTTGAAATAACATGACGTCATTTAAATCTGACATTCCTGATTTAGTAAAATCAACAGTATATTGTCAACAATTTGTACTTGTTGAAATAACAACATACAGCACAAACTTGTAGCAGTAACAAGTTGGCGTCTTGTTAAATTAACAAGGACTGTTTTGTTGTTATAACAATATAATTTGTTGAAACTACACTGTGTAATTTGTTAAATGGTGTCTTATTGAAACAATGTTACAGCAGTTGAAATAACATGGCGTCATTTAAAATTGACATTGCCAATTTAGTAAAATCAACAAGATATGGTCAACAATTTGCACTTGTAGAAGTAACAACATAAAACACAAACTTGTGGCAGTAACAAGTTGGCGTCTTGTTAAATTAACAAGGATTGTTTGGTTGTTATAACAATATAATTAGTTAAAACCACATTGTGTACTTTGTTAAGTGGTATCTTGTAGAAACAATGTTACAACGGTTGAAATAACATGACGTCATTTAAATCTGACATTCCTGATTTAGTAAAATCAACAGTATATTGTCACCAATTTGTACTTGTTGAAATAACAACATACAACACAAACTTGTAGCAGTAACAAGTTGGCGTCTTGTTAAGTTAACAAGGACTGTTTTGTTGTTATAACAATATAATTTGTTGAAACTACACTGTGTAATTTGTTAAATGGTGTCTTATTGAAACAATGTTACAGCAGTTGAAACAACATGGCGTCATTTAAAATTGACATTGCCAATTTAGTAAAATCAACAAGATATGGTCAACAATTTGCACTTGTAGAAGTAACAACATAAAACCCAAACTTGTGGCAGTAACAAGTTGGCGTCTTGTTAAATCTACAAGGACTGTTTGGTTGTTATAAAAATATAATTTGTTGAAAGTACACTGTGTAACTTGTTAAATGATATGTAGTAGAGACAACGTACCACACGGTTGAAATAATGAGACGTCATTTTAAATTGTTATTCCCGAAATTGTTAAATTAACATTGGTCTCAATATGTACTTGTTGAAGTTACAGCATATTAAAAGAACATTGCTCATTTCGATTTTATACATTTCCACTATATATAGGTATATAGGACCTACAAGATTACTGACTGGTATTCATGGGTTCATTGTCCGTTGGATCCGTCTGTCTCCATGGACAGAAACAGGACTATTGTTACCAAAACCTAATATCGTGCTGGTGAATTGATCCAAGCGCGCAGTGCTCCTCAGAAAGACATGTTCAGCAAAACTTGCTGATATGTAATCTTCACTTGGCTCATGAAGTGACCGCCTAGGTGGCATGTTGATTCAAAGATCATTGTCCCAATCGTTAATAGGCGAACAGTTTTAATAGCGAGGAATGAACACCTTAAAACGACTCTCGCTCGCTGGTTAAATCAAGGGTCAGATGCAGAAGGCGGTAATCCTGGACGCAGCGCATCACAGGAGGTTCCTCTATCTGTTTTGGGGGCTTGGGGAGCAGAGCTCCCCTTATTAAAAAGCGACCCAACAAGACTTCGATTGCATGATGTAGGTAGAAGGACTGTCATAGAGTAATTAATGGCAATAAATAACGGGGAGCTCGCATTAATATTATTATTAAACGAACTATCATACTTTTATTGGCATATTTATAATATCAAAACAGTGGCCACAGACCAGCTCATCGGTGGTTATTAACTGATAAAAGTGGTCGCTAACCGACGTTTAGGGTAGGTATGTTTTCACTTTTTGGTATTTTCTGATAAATTCATAGAGAAATGTTGTGTTTGTTTTGAATCAAAACTAGATTATATTCAGAATCAATTAACATTAACACATACTATGTTGCGTGTAGATATTATTTTTTCTCCTCATCTGAACTGAAGTGGGCAACTTCGTTAACCGGCGCATTGACTAGGTAGGTACAGGTACCTTACCTACCTACAAAAAGCATGATTTTTGTTAAATTTTATCACTCCGCAGGCTGTATCTCATGAACCGTAATAGATAGACTGTTAAACTTTGTTAGAGTGTGTATCTCTGTTGCCACTATGACAGCAAATAAAAAAAAATAAAGGGAGAGAATACAAGAAACGTGATTTTTATGGTTCATAGTATTCAATCTTGTACGATGGTACGGAACCCTCTCGGTGCGCGAGTCCGACTCGCACTTGGCCGGTTTCTTTGAACTTGTCTTGACGCGCTGCTGCGTGTAGGTATAAATTACAGAGGAGGCGGCAGCTGGCAAAAAAACTGTAATGAAGGTCATTTGTAATAACCTCGATATTTTT
Source organism: Agriphila geniculea (assembly GCA_943789525.1). NCBI lineage: Eukaryota > Metazoa > Arthropoda > Insecta > Lepidoptera > Crambidae > Agriphila > Agriphila geniculea. The sequence goes on from OX038886.1 coordinate 18,133,375, forward strand.
TAGTACCTACCTACCTAATGTCTGAAATTTCCAAAAACTACACTTACCTACCTACGCTATGCGCATGCGCCATCATAGGTACCTACCTTAATACCTACTCATTCATCTTTTCGATTTCATACTAACTAAGTCAGAATGGTTCCTTATTTTCTACATAGGTAGTTAATACCTACCTACTTATAGAAAAATAAAAAATATTCAATTTCCAATTTCGATTATAGGTACCAATCCAGTTAAAAACTGTGTAGGTAGGTAGGTAGGTACCTATTGCAAATAAACCCATTATGACTTACACGGTCGCTTTTTATTCAAACGCAATGTTGAGGTAATATCTTGATAACATCCATCCGTAGGTACCTACGTACGGTCGAGTTCAATAATATCTGTGCATTCAATATTTTACTGCGGGTATTATGTGGTTGGTACTTGCGGCCTCATCATCAAACATGACTGAGGGTGAGGGGGAGAGGGGGAACAACCACCCGCGTGTTTGTGCCGTGCGCGGGGACCCGTACGGGGGGATGAAGGTGTCCTGGTGATTGAGTCGATGGAGTGTAGGCTGTATAAACACCCCTGAGACAACACATCACTTTGGCCCGGATTTCCCCTCACACGGGAGGCCTAGGACTAGCCACCCAAGGTCAATCGGCTGAGACATCCCGTAAGAGGGCTGTCAGGCGAGAGTCCTAATATGGTAGGGGCAGACGGCGGGCGGGACGACTTTGTCTTCCTGCCATGTTCGGCCTGTTTCCTGCTATATCTAGGGCTCTATATCTTTGCTGTATTTCTGGCGTTTGCGTGCCTTTTGCCGCAACGTCCCCACATGAGGGCTCCATGGAGGGTGGAAAACAGCAAAGACGAACAACTACTACACTACACATGGCATCGATAAATAAAAACACTCATACCAACATCCAGGCCGCACCTCAGGTGAATAACCAGAGTGCTGCGCCACAAAACACACCGGCAGCTCCTCAGGTGCACAACCCGAGTGTAGCGCCACAAAACACACAGGCAGCTCCTCGGGTGCATAACCCAAGTGTAGCGCCGCCAGCACAACAGATTTTGGACCTCTCCTCTCTGAAGGCAGCAATGCCGACGACCACTGAGCCCCAACAGGAGGAATCCAGTTGGAACGAGGTGGTCGTTAAGAAGAAGAAGCCCAAACAACTACCCAACCAACCACCCAACCCGCCTGGCCAGTCACGCAACGCCAAACGGTTGGAAGCGCGGAGGGAAGCGAGGAAGGCGCGGCGACAGGCGACGGATGGTAGTAGGCCGCGTGAAGTTGCCGAACGGGCTGAAAAGCCCCACGACGCCCCCCACAGTGATGCGCCGACTCCCCATGTGGACAATAGTCCTGTTGAGGAGAAAGCTGCTCCTAAGGGGGCACCATCTGTCGCCTCGAAGCCAGCTGCCGCCAGCGCTCCCGAGCGACGCAAACCCGCCAGGCGGGGTCACCGGGGGAAAGGGAACACTGCCACACCCGCCAAGCCCGTGAAAAGGAATCGCCCCGACGATTCCTTTACTCCGCAAGGAGGGGGCAAGCGCAGCAAACCCCATCCCACCACTACCAGCTCCATCGCATACGCCGACGCTCTGAAATCGGATCTTAGCGTCGCGATCATGCTGGAGCCATACTATGACCTTACCAAGGAGCAGGCTGAGGTCATCAAGGGACAGGTGGATGGTTTGCTGGACGACGAGATTTTCTCTCCAAGACCATCAAGCCATCCGTATGTCGCACCAGCTTTTAAGGCAAACGCTTTCTATAGTGACGGCGTCCTTAAATTCTGGTGCAAGGATGACCTCTCGCTCCAGTGGCTCCGTCGCAGCACTGCGAGAATTGGCTCACCGCGTCCTGGCACCAAACTGGTTGTCAAGAGACAACTAGAGATCCCCAAGCGCATCAAAACGGGACTTTTGGTGCCACAGTATGGACCAGACGACACCTTAGACCGGGTACGCAAGCGCCTCACGTGCCAGAACACCCATCTTAACGTCTCCAACTGGGCCGTCTACCACGCCGAGGAGCAGGAGGACAAACAATGCCTGTTCCTCGTGCTTGGTGTCCCAGAGGAAGACGTCGAGAAACTCAAGGCAAGCGAGCGTAGAGTTTACTACAAGCTGGGTAACATCTACGCCCGCTTCCTTGACAACACGAGCACGCCCCCGCCGAACCCCAATACACCTGGGGAGGTCACTAGTGACCTAGGCAGCGGCACAGCACACCACACCGCACAACCAAACACGCCACAACCACCACCACCACAAATCACCGACGTCACTGATCCGCCCAAAGGGGATCCCAGGGCAGCCGCCCAGGAGGAGGAGAAAGGGGATGCCCCTATGGATAAAAGTGACGTATACGGCGATAGCGACATTGACGTGGAGGTCATGCTAGACAGCGACGATGGCGCTGCCAGCACCCCCCAGCAATAACCTCCCCGTCCTCCAAACCAACCTCCAGCACAGCCAGACTGCAACGGCTAACCTACGCAGAATGCTGGAGGTCAATCCCAAGACCGTAGCCTTAATCCAGGAGCCGTGGATTAGGAAGGGCAGAATATGCGGTCTAAGCAACATCGGAGGTAAGCTACTCCTAGACACTACCGCTGACAACCCGCGTACATGTATTTTCACACCTAAACACGCAAACACAACCTTAATGACCGAGTTCTGTTGCAGAGACCTGACCACCATTAGGCTCCGGAATGACCCCTCCCCAGGCCTGCCTGACGTGGTGATTGCGTCTGCCTACCTGCCGGGCGACGCGGATATCCCCACCCCTGAACTGGCCGCGCTGGTGCAACACTGCGAGCGCGAGGGACTGGAGCTGATCATATCAGTTGACTCCAACGCACATCATGTGCTATGGGGCAGCAAGGAAAACAACACGCGAGGTGAGGATTTCGTTTCTTTCTTACTCGCGAGTAATATGAACCTAATTAACAGGGGCTCCGAACCGACTTTCGTAACGTCACGAGCCCAGACAATCGTTGACCTTACTTTAGCGAGTGAACACGCGTCTCATCACATCTCCGATTGGCATGTATCTGATGAGGCGTCGTGCTCCGATCATCGCTGGGTCAAGTACAACCTAAATATGACTCTCACACCGCCTAAGCCCCGACGTAATCCACGCAAGATGGACCGACGTAAGTATGAGCTTCTGACCGCCGAGAAGCTAAGGTGTTTGGAGACACCTACAACTCACGCGGTAAAAGCGGATATTGATAACCATGTTGATCGCATAACAACAACATTAACCACCAGCTTTGAAGAAACATGCCCACTTTCTACTCCCAGCTCCCGGCCAGGCAACAAGTGTCACTGGTGGGGACCTGATTTGGAGAAATTACGCCGCAAGGTAAGAAAGTTGTTCAACAAAGCAAAAAACTCTCGAGAAGCGCACCATTGGGATGCCTATAAACAAGCCCAATACAACTACAGAAAGCGTATTCGCTTCAAGAAAAGAGAATGCTGGAGACGCTACTGCACCAACATTGAAACCAACAACGAGGCTAACAGAGTGAAAAACATTCTGTGCAGCGAACCAACACACAATCTTGGTTTCCTGAAAAAGCCTGACGGAACATACACCAAAACAGATCAAGATACCTCAGAACTGTTAATGACCACTCACTTCCCCGGATGCCTTATAACGGAAAGTCGCACATGGGAAGAAAAAGTTGAGTATCTACCTGCTGAAACCGACTGGACCACCGCCCACAAGGTCGTCAACCCGGAGAAAGTAAGATGGGCAATCAACAGCTTCCTCCCATTCAAATCAGCGGGACTAGATGGAATTTTTCCAGGGCTGATGAGGTGGAGCGACGGTGGTCTTATTGACCACCTCGTAGCCATCTACAGAAGCTGCCTAGCACACCGCTATATTCCTATGAAATGGAGGGAAGTCAAAGTAGTCTTTATTCCTAAACCCGGCAAAGGAGACTACACTCAACCTAAATCATTCAGACCAATTAGCCTCACATCATTTCTTTTAAAGGTGTTGGAGAGACTAATAGACAAAGAGATAAGGAGCACTGCTTTAGTCAGGAACCCCTTAAATCCAAATCAACATGCCTACTCTGCAGGCAAATCAACAGAGTCTGCCCTACATAAGGTGGTTTCTTATATAGAAGGCAATCTCAAACACAAAATATCAACACTAGGCACCTTCATCGATATCGAAGGAGCCTTTGACAAAACCAATTTTACCAGCATAAGCCAGGCCCTCTCTAAACATGGTGTCGATCCCACTATTGCCGGGTGGATCGACAGCATGTTGAGAGACAGAGCTATACAATTTACTGTGAATGGTACTACCAGAGGGGTAGTAGCTAAAGGATGTCCCCAAGGGGGTGTCCTTTCACCTCTCTTATGGAACATAGTGGTCAATGAGCTGATTAGTTGGCTCAACGACCGCTACTTCCTCACAGTAGGCTATGCAGACGACCTGACCATACTCATCAGCGGACGAGTTGAGAGTGTAATATGTGACCGAATGAGGTCCGCATTGAAGGTCGTCGAACAGTGGTGCAATAAACACAATCTAACAGTGAACCCAACAAAGACGGAAATGATCATGTTCACAAACAAACGAAGTCTAGGAAATCTTAAACTTCCTAAACTTTTCAATACCAGTCTGTCCCTTAGCAAGGAAGTCAAGTATCTAGGAGTGATACTAGACAACAAACTCCTCTGGAATAGACATCTCGAAGGAAAGCTAAACAAAGCCACCATCATCTTTTGCCAATGTAAAAGACTACTTGGCAAAAGCTGGGGGCTATCACCGAAAATAACGATGTGGCTGTATAAAACTGTTATACGTCCCATAATTACATACGGAGCCGTTGCCTGGTGGTCCAAAACAGAGCAAAGCACCGTCATCAACAAGCTGCAGAAATTCCAAAGATTGGCATGTTCTGCGATAACCGGCTGCATGCGAACTACCCCCACAGCCGCCCTAGAAGTAGCTCTGGATCTGGCACCCCTGGACCTGTTTATACAACAGGAAGCCTCCATGGCTGCTATAAGGCTTAAACACCTGGGTCTGTGGTACAACCGAGAGGGTCCTCACTCCACTTTGTGGAATAATCTAGTGAAACATGAGCCACTAATCGCTGCCCCATGCGACAGGATCCCTAAACAATACATTTTCGAAAAGAAATACCGAATACAGTTAGTAGAAAGTGACCGAGATTACTCCGGCATACATGAGGTCCGAATTTATACGGACGGCTCCAAGATGGGGACTGGTACTGGAGCTGGAGTATTCTCACAAGACCTAAATATCAAAATATCACAAGCATTAGGCCAACACAGTTCGATATTTCAATGCGAATGTGTTGCAATAATAAATGCCGCTACCACGGCCCTGTCTAGAGGTATGAAGGAACTAAACATCCGCATACTGACCGACAGTATGGCCGTCTTAACAGCACTGGAGGCTAACACGATCAACTCCAGTATCGTCTACGAATGCCACCGAGTTTTGGATCGTCTAGCATCCAACAACAAAGTAATCCTACAATGGATTAAAGGGCATAGTGGATCACACGGGAACGACGCCGCCGATGAGCTGGCTAGAAGGGGATCTTCTACAATAGTGGCAGGACCCATACCCATCCTGCCACTCCCGTTCAGCCAACTGCGCTCATGGGTAAGACAACGTACTCGTGCTGCACATAATACTCGTTGGGTAGATCTAACAAGCTGTAGACAGTCCAAGTTGGCGATGACCGCAGTCTCGCCGAGGTTGACCTGTAGACTGCTCAGCCTTAATCGTCCAGACCTCCGAATAGTTGTAGGTACACTTACAGGTCATCTAGCTTTAAACCGACAACTATTCATCATGAATGCGACGGACAGTCCCCTATGTAGAGGATGCCTGGACGCAGAAGAAACAGCCGCCCACGTGATCCTGGAGTGCGTGGGTTTGGCCACACACCGGGCAGAAATCCTCAAAGACGTGAGGTCGCTCCTAGAAGCCTGTGAACGCCCCAGGAGGCTTCTGCGCTTCTGGAAGGAGCTGGGATGGCTTGACTAGCCACACCAATGCTGTGTTCACGCATAACGGACCAAATGGGAGTCTAAATGCGGAGAAAAGAGCCCATCACCATCACCATCATCACCATCTGTGCATTTTTGGACTATGTCGCATTAAGTTTTTTGACATCGTCTTTGACTTTCTGTACAAATTGTCACAATAATTAGGTAGGTAAGTACTAGGTACGACAAAGTTCAAAAGTGCAAAGATATTAGAGAACTGGACACAAAAAACTGGACACACGTGTGTCCAGTTGGTGAAACTCAAAATTAGCATTTCGTCATCTGGACACGCCCAGTCTTTTTTTGCAAAAAGGGTACAGTTGAGTTAATAAGCGATTTTATGAAAAAAGCTGCCTCACTTTTTTTTTTGAAAACCTTATTAGCTTAAAATGTTGAAATAAAACAAATATGTAACAATTAAATAATATTATAATATTAGGGTGTGTATCATACCACCGTTGTTTCTGATTTCCATAACACAAGTGCTATAGCTACTTACTTTGGAGCAATGTATCTGATGTTGTCAAATATTTATTATTTTTTATATCAATAATATTTAAAATATTACTAGGTCTATTCTTAGTCTAATAAACCGCCCCGAGTAGTCCCCGGTGCAAATGTGCCCATAACGCTGGCCGCGTTGCCGCGTTGGATGTAGGGCATGGAACCGATTTTAACCGATTCCAAAATAACCGGGAAAAACCGATTCTTTTTTGTCTTGTGAGAATCGATTCTTAAATTAGTAAGAATCGATTCTCGATTCTTTTCGATTCTCGTTAAAAAATACCAAATTCCCAATCTTACTGCTTAGACTGCTTAAATTGTGATGGGGCGCACAATTGAGGAGCGACGGAACAAAAATAGTGAACTACTCAAAAGGCAGAAAATGATGTGACACATGTTATAAGGCCTTATTTTTTTTAAATCCTACCTGATTCTGATATTAAGTCGAAACAAAATTAGTTATTTTCGATACAAAAATGACTTCAAAATAGACTGACGGAACAAAAATGGTTAAAAACGATTTTTGTGTGAGTATTTTAACAAAACTAGTTAATTTCTATACAAAGTATGCATCTTTATATTAGTTAAGTAGGTACGTACCTACCAAACAAACACGTATTTGTTTGTAACAAACTTTGGGGTTGTATTAAAATTGGTTAACTGCATTAGGGTTGGGTCAAAATTAGTTAATTGCATTTAAAAAATCAATATCTCCTGATTTAAAAAGCATTTTTTTTGGAAGAGCATCTCATACAATGTTTTTTTCTACTATTTCTACTATTTTTCCTATAAAAAAGTAAAATTCATTATTATAGTGGGTACGTAATAAATTGTTTTTTTGCTTTTTTCCTTGATTCTTTCCTTATATGTTTGACTGTAATTGTTCCTATAGTTAATTCCTGTGCAATTTATAGTTACTTTATTTATTGTAAGAGAATACTAGAATAAATGAAACAGTACTAGTAACACACGGTAGGAGTACCTAGTACAAAAAAAAATAAAAAAAACGCGTTTTTTTTTTCTTTACTTAACGTGAAACAAAATTGTAAACAAAAAAATAAAAAAAGAATCGAAAAGAATCGAAAAAACCGGGTACCCGATTCCGACCAAGGAATCGGAATCGAAATTTTCGATTCTTCAAAAAGGTCCGATTCTGCATGCCCTAGTTGGATGGCAATGGATTTTTTATTTATTTATATTAATATGTAGACAATTATACCTACAGCCAAATACTCAAATTAGTTAAGACCACCTTAAAATCAAAATAGGTACTTGTCAGAGACTCTATAACTGACAGTTTCCTTAAAGAGAAGGAGACTTTAACTTAATTTATTCGGCCGTTAGCTAATGCTACTTTTTTATCACCTATAGGTACTTTTATTACAATCGAAATTTATCGAATAATTTAAAATAATTAGATACTTCGGATATCACTGAAAAATCATATAAGAACATACATAATCAGATTTTGCTCTACTCACAGTGGAAGACTTATATTACAATTAGTATATTTTACATTATATTTTATAAATTGTGGTTTAATTATGAATGAAATTTATTGCTTTTTCAGCATATTATGTAAATTAATATTTTTGAAAGCTATTTTTAATAATACTATTTTTTTGAATTGCCTTTTATACTACCAATACATTTGTCAGTTTACAATTCTGCTTCTTGTCATATACTTAATAAATGATTTGAATACGAGTGAAATTAAAAATAAATTGCTATGTCGTTTAAATAACCTAATACATAAAGTGCAATTATATCTGGTGACTGGTTATATGCTTGCAAAAATTAATATGTTGCTTCATTTAATCAAAATTGAACAAATAATTCAGTACTATAGAAATATTTATTTTAAAATTCGATCAAATAATTAATAATTCTTTTGCTATAGACGAATTGTCAGTGTCAAACAAATATATAAGTTCACGCGAAAATTTTAAAAACTATATACCTAGAGAAAATAATCAACTTAACATAATTACTCAAAACATTTGTAGTATATCAGCCAATTTAACAGATTTCCAAGCTTTATTACATAATATAAACATTACTCAGGATGTAATTGTACTAACAGAATGCTGGTTTAAGTGCAATCCCCTTATTCCACAGCTGGACGGCTACGACTAACATTCCACAAGTGAGATTTTGAACCAAAACGATGGTGTTGTGGTATATATTAATAAACATCTCCCAAACATAAAAGTAATGGAACCAACCTTCGTTGATGCTACTTGTTTGGCTGTACAGGTTGGTACTGATATATGTAATTTAGCTATATACAGATCTCCTTCCTTTAGAGATGCTTCAAATTTTCTGTCCTCTCTTGATCGTGTCTTAACGATGTACTTTCACTTTGGAACGATTGTTATTGTCGGCGGTATTAATATAGATATATCTGATAACAATTCTGACACCAGAACGTCGGACTATTTAAACCTTGCAGCTATACATGGACTTCTCCCAGCCCACAACTATCCAACTAGGGGTAAATCGTCACTGGATCACGTCATATTAAAAACAAGACTCAATGCTACAACAGTAGTCTTGGAAACTACAGTAACCGATCATCAGGCTGTGATCCTCTCACTGAGTAAAATTGATAAACCCAATTTGCATAAGATAAAATAAAAAAATGATTATACTAAACTCACTGAATTGATGGAAAATATTGATTTTGAACCAATTTTCAACTACTCTAACGCAAATGATGCACTGAAATACTTTATGACCTCGATCAACAGAGTGATCACAATCTGCACTTCCCAACATACGGTGCCACATCGTCTCAGAACCATTAAGCCTTGGATTACTCCAGGAATACTGAGATGTATAAGGAATCGTGATCGCATGCACAAAAAGCTAAAACAAACACCTAATAACGAAATTCTAAAAACAACCTATAAGCGATATCGTAACTACTGTGGTAATCTACTGAAGAGTTTGAAGAGGGAGTATGAAAGAGAAAACATACGGAATGCTGGATGTAATAACAAAAAGCTTTGGGAGGCTATTGCAGAGGTTACGTGTTCAAAGAAAACCAACAACTCAGCTGCTGAACTTATCAAAACTACTCCACAGACCTCTATAAATGAAATAAACGAGTATTTTGTAAGTGTTGGTAAAGTATTGGCGAAGTAGTTTAAAAATATAAAACCCAGTGTCAAAAGTAATAAAGACCATATTTGCAACTCTCTTGTCCTTCTGAAAACGGATGAGGCTGAAGTCATCAGAATCATTATTTCTCTGCGAACAGACTCTGCAGTTGGCATTGATGGAATTTCAACAAGGTTTCTTAAGCAGTATGCTTACCTAATAGCTAAGCCGCTTGCACACATTTTTAATTTGTGTATTGCTACTGGTGAATTTCCAGAACTATTTAAAGTAGCACTCGTCCATCATGTGTACAAGGCTGGGGAGAAAGACCGTGTCAGTAATTACCGCCCAATTTCTGTTCTGACTTCCTTATCTAAAATATTAGAAAAGATCATGAACGGCAGCTTAAAGAATCACCTTGAATCGAATAACCTTCTTCATGGTAACCAATATGGTTTCCGTGAGAAAAGGTCTACCAGTGACGCCGTTCATGACCCGACTAATCAATTGGTCGAGTCTTTGGACAAAGGGAAGAAAGTTATTGCTACCTTCCTTGACCTAGCAAAAGCATTTGACACGGTCTCGATCCCCAAGCTTTTGGACAAACTGGAATCGCTTGGAGTAAGGGAAAACCAATTAAAGCTGTTCCAGAGCTATCTGCAGAATAGAACACAATGTGTTAAAATTGGTGACCTCATTAGTAATAAACTACCTACCTATTGAGTATGGCGTTCCTCAAGGTAGTGTCCTGGGACCAACATTATTTCTAGCATATGTTAATGATATGTGTAAAATCAATTTACAAAACACGAATTTAATCGCTTTTGCCGATGATACCGTGCTCGTGACTGTGGCTGAAACTTGAAGCGACGTATTTCAATTTGCTCAAACTAGCTTTGACAGAGTTTCAGAATGGCTAAGAGACAACACTCTTACATAGACATTCTCATGCACATGATGACAGCGGTAATCAACAATGTGTCTGTCTTAAGCTCTCTAGGTCCACGTGTATTAAATACCTAGGTATCACCCTAGATGAGAGGTTGTCGTTTTCTCCCCACATTGATATTATGACATCCAGAATTCGCAAACTCATATATATTTTTAAAAACCTTCGCCACGTTGCGGATGACAAGGTCATAAGGATGGTATACTTTGCCCTTTGCCAGTCTATCTTAAGCTACTGTATCTTGGTATGGGGTGGTACGTCGAAAACAAATATGCTGAAATTGGAGCGTGCACAGCGAGCAGTGCTAAAGGTGATAAAATTTAAACCCTTTCGTTACCCTACTTCAGACCTATATACAATCTGTGAGGTTTTGACGGTTCGACAACTGTTTATTCTGCAGATAATATTAAAACAACACTCCTCTAGTGGTAACCTACACCCACAACAAAGTGACAAGCGAAGACCACTAGTGGCTATACAAACAGCAAGTAAGACCAGCTTTGGCAAAGGCTTCTACTACTTTCTTGGTGCATTTCTGTACAACAAAATCAATAAAATATTATCGATACACAAATTAAATAAATATCACTGCAAACAAACAGTAACTAAATGGCTGCTTAGACTAAATTATGACGAAACAGAAAGTCTACTACTTATAACTAAATAAAATTAATAACAAATATTGTAAACTAAAACTGAGATATCTAAAACTAAAACTCAACAAAATTGAAAGATTATTACTTAAAACTAAATAAAACTAAAACCAGATATTATAAACTAAAACTAAGACTATATACAACTAAAAATAAACAGCAAAATATAGGGGCTAAATTACTTTATCTATATAAAAATTAAAAATAAATCTATATCTAATAATCATATAAAGCAAATGATGGTGATATAATAGGTATACAATTTGCGTTCGAAATTGTATATTTATAAACTTATTAACGTTTTCAGTGTAATTTATCTTAAAAATTCTAATCTAAAAGTGCAAATGGAAGGTTGCTGGTACTTATGACACGGGTTTTCCCAGTATAATGTACCAGCTGTTATATTTACTGTAACTAGAATAAGTAGGATAAATAAGATTGTACTACAAATTTTGTAAAAAGGTGGAAAATAAACATTATTTATTATTATTATTTATTTACATAATTGAAATCAACAAAATGTTATTTTCTAGGTTAAACGCAATGACTTTCTTAGCCTTAAAAGATACACTCCACTCCTATACAAACTTGCAAAACTTGCTAAATCTCGTTGAAGTAAAGTTTGTACGAGAGTGGAGTTGAAACGTTTAACCTTAAGTAGCTATAGGTGACATAAAATAAAATATCAAAATAATCATCAATAGAGCATACTTATGCAATAGACCATGTTTATGGTAGAATGTATCGTGGACTTTTAAAATAACTCTTTATGACAATTTATTGTAACACTACATTCTGACAAATAAATGATTTGTATTTGTATGACATAACAATACTAAAATGGGTAATTATACGAACAATAATCACTCATCATTGAACTACAAAAATAATAAAAAAAAATATCAAATATATGATACAGCTGTTTCTTTTAGCGATTTTAGGGTTGGTCCCATAGAAAAAGTTTGATGGTTCCCCTATCTACCATATTCGGCTTTATTTGGCTATTACCAAACATCTTGTTCAAAAAATTATCATCAATATAGTGAGCATACTTACGATATAACAATTCTAAAATAAGTCATTTTACAAACAATATTTATTCTACAACAATATTAGATACTTTGGAAATAGAGTATCAGATGGCCTACTCAAATGGCCAATTTTCTATTCGTTCGCTAACTTAAAGTTTAAAAATAAGCAATTAGACAATCAAGTCACACTTTGCAAGTTTATGTAAATCACAAATATTGATGTATTGTATAGAATTGACAAGCCTACGAAACGTAATTTTAGAGGTTTATGGCTTATTTTTAATTTTTAAGTTAGCGAACGAATAGATAATTGGCCATTTGAGTAGGGGGCCAGTTATAGTTAAGTATCTCAATCATTTTACAAAGACGTTAAAACAAAGACGATAGAGTTCAATAAAATCAGCAGTAAAACATATAATATTATTATAAGACATGACAATATACAGTGTGCATAGTGATAGCCATATAAAGCCGAATATGGTAGATAGGAACCATCAAACTGCAGCAGTGGGAGAGTGGGACGTTTCGGGGCCGATAATGATTGTGAGTTGTGACACAAAACATTTATCTGCGTGACTGTACTTTATCATGAATTCGAGTAAAATGCGAACGCCTGTCCAGTTAGACAAGACAAACTGAAAAAAGACCTCCGTTATGAGTCTAGACGCAAAACGATTTTGACGATATCATTAGCATACTTGACCAAAGGTAGGCAGTCTAGTTCAATTGGATTATTCACCAACTGGACACAAGAGACTGGACGGACACGCGTGTGTCCAGTTAATGAAACTCAAAATTAGTATCACTTGTTATTTCGTCATCTGGACACGCCAAAATTTTGACGCATGTCCACATGGTGAAACATAAAATAATCACATTTATGTTTTCGCGAACTTAGTGAAAAGAAGACCAGATTTAGAAAAAAGGAAGGTCTAGAAGCAAATCGTATTACTTTTTGATAACCGATGTTGTCTTATTTATTTGACCCTGCTGAATCCAAAAATGCCGGTTGCCAACCCCTCCCCCCCCCCCCCTTTTCCCCCTCCAAAGTGTCTCTCGCCGTGGTTTTTTCATTTTACAGAAAAACTATTTACAAATGGGAGCAAATTATCAGAAAAGAAGTTAATCTATCTAGGAAGCGTCGACGTAGGTATAGTATGGGCACAGCTTCATCCGTGGTATCGGTATGGAGGTAGGTGGCCACTAGTAGGAAGGCCAAATGGAAGATAATCCTCCAGGCTGGGTGGTATTAGCAGGCGTCCGTCACTCGCTCTAGGCCACGATTTATATACCTACTTCTCGGCGTATCGTCCACGATACAACTGGCAGAGGGCCGCGCGCCTGCCCGCTTGAGTGCTCGCACCGCACGTTTCCCGCGGTTACTCGTCATTTTTTCATAATATAGTAAATAGTGTAGGAAATGAAGCGATCTTTTGTATGGAGAACCCAATATTAAATCCTCAGTCGATAAAACTTTGCAGGGATGTAACATAGTATGAACCAAAACCTATGTACAAATATCCGAAAACAAAAAAACTATTTAGATTATTTAAAAAATATGTTTCATTTCTGATACTTTTTCATTAAAAATAGCAAATACTTATTATATGCTGATGACTTAAAAAAATATCGTATTTTGTGGTGGGTATAGCGATTTGAATCTCCTCCATTCACTCCCTGGATAACCGTCATCAGATTACAGCACAGTACTTCCCTGGCAGGAAACCAAGGCTTCAAATTTACCCCGTTTGTATGAAAATAGCACCTGATATCCCTAGACAAAGTTGATGTGTGTATTTTAAATAGCTAATGAAATAATGAAGAAAATGTATAATACAAATTATAGACGATATCGTTTTAATTGTAACATCATTAACGACTTTATTAACACGCTGACCACTGACATTCACGAATGAAAGTATATAATACGACGTAATTTCCACTTTAGATCTCGAGCGTATCGGCCCTTACCACCTTTTTCAGTACAGTACATCGCCGGTCCAACAATGAATTTACGGAAAGAAAGGCGTAAAAGCTTATACTGTTCCTTTTTGTTTTGGAAAATAGTGTAAAGATGTTCACTAATTTTTTGTTTCATGTTTCATAGAGTAATGCATACTACATAACTTAGTCGTAGAAAATTTTCCGTTCAATAAATTTTTTAATTTCATTTATTTTGTTGAAATATTAATAAAAAAATCTGAAAAAAATAGGTGTGATAGATTTATACTCTGAGAAGCCAAATAACTTTAAAAAGGGCGTAACCAGCGATACCGCGTTCTTGCCCGGAGCCAGCGATATAATGGGCCAGCCACCATCTTTGTTACGTCACACGACTGTAGCTTCGTTGTTTATTACTTGATTGTAATGATTTAAGATTTACTAAAAAGCTTATAAAAGTAACATTATGTTGTATAATAAGCTAAATTTCCACAATCCCGACGGTTACCAAGATATTTTTTTTTGTCAAAACGTCGTTTGTTTATTATTTCATATGATATTAGCTTTACATGAACGTACGGTCAAAATCAAATAATGCATTACATTTCCTTTCATTCAACACCTTATTAAAGTAAGTAAATCGGTTCAGTAGTTATCTAGAAATACCGCTAAATAAAATTGACCGGCCGCTATCTTTGCTACGTCAAAGCTCCCTTCCCCATACCCCTAGGAAGTGGCAATCGCACTTTTTGTATTCAGAAAAACTTACCAAACAAGTACATAGGTACCTACTAGTAGTCTGTATGGCGGAGCTGAGTCGAACGAAAATCGTTTTTAGCAAAATTTTATACAAATCAATAAATCATGGGCCTGTACTACAATGTCGAAGGCTGTATTTAAAAAAACTACTTATCGTGTCGTTATAAATTTAGCATTGATGTCTCGAAAATTTAATGAAAATAATTTCTTCATAGATAATTTTCTCCCATCTGTAATAGTTTTTCTGTAAAATGAAAAAAAACCACGACGAGGGACACTTCGGAGGGGTGAAGGGGGAAAGGGGAGGGGAGGGGTTGGCAACCGGCATTTTTGGATTCAGCGGGGTCGAGTTAATAAGAAAACATCGGTTACCAAAAAGTAATACAATTTGCTTCAAGACCTTCACTTTTTGAAAATCTGGTCTTCACTAAGTTGGCGAAAACATAAATATGATTTAATTTATGTTTCACTATGTCACAATGACGAAATAACAAGTGATAGGTACTAATTTTGAGTTTCACTAACTGGACACACGCGTGTCCAGTCTCTTGTGTCCAGTTGGTGAATAACCCAATTGAACTAGTCTATCTAGTTAGGTACCTGGGGTTCAAGTCTGCCAATGATATCGTCAAAATCGTTTTTCAATGGTGTTTGAATGGTAGGCATTACTTTTTCACACAGTTCCTTAAACCCAAAATCGAGACACAACCTACATACCTATGCGAACGAAACACTTGTAGGTCACCTACCACAATTTTTTAATTCTTTGTACAGTGTGTACCGTTTGCTGTCTGCGCTTCACGTTGTTGCTAGAGTCTGTCTAAAAAGTCAGTTTACATGGGTAATTTCAAGAGTAATAAAGTTTGAAATCATTTGCACCCCCCCCCCCCCCCTGCTATCGTTGTTCCGGAATTGACGCCAGCTGATCTGGCAACCCTAGCTGCGGGGGCCAAGATTTTGGCAGACTCTGTTAATATCGATGATTGTAGGTACAGTCAGCAAAGTTATGACCTTAACAGTTTGAAAATAAATCGCTTGAAAGGATGGAACTAAAAGTACGTCTTTACCTGCATCCATTGTTTTTATACAAAAGATGCTTTTGTGATTTTTGGGTAAATGCAAGACAATACAGACTACTCAATCTAGAACTGAACCTTAAGGTGTTCAGAGGCCGTATTACGAGCTCTTAAAACCTGCCAGGTTTATAAATTGCTGTAGTGACATCTCTTTCTCGCTGTATAGCAAATAAAAGAGATAGATAGATAGCCAGTCAGAAAACTGACTGAAAATAAGAGGTCATAATATAGCCCCAGGTCATAGCTTTGCTGACAGTACCTACCTACCTTAAGAAATATAATGACCGCGTCTGCCACCATGCATGGCAGCGCTGCGTTGGAGAATGTTACTGGGTTTGTTAAATCACTTGAAACTTTATGATCATGTAGCCAAAGCATGTACCTACCTAGCTAAATGTCTAGCAATACACGTGTTTTTGTTTCATTTAAATCAAGCGAGTATAGTTTCGAAGTTTTAAGGGCTTGAAGGAAATGCCAAGCGCACTGAAATATGTGCTTTAGTACGTACGACGTAAGGTTCACCTGTATGACCAATGACGTCATAGGTCACACAAAATAACAGTAATTTCTAGACCATATAACTTTTCTGTTTTAAGAGAATCGCAAAAAATTTTTCACAGTTGTTCATATGGTCCCATAAGCTTTTGGATTACCTATGTGCATTGCAGTAACTTTCTCCATGTGTATGAGTTAATGTAATTTTTTTTACTAAGCTTCGAAGAGTAGGTAGATACCTACCTACCTACTCAGGTAGGCAGGCAGATGTAACCCCAAAATATTATTCTTTGTGTACCTACCTACCTAGAAGTCAGCCAGCCAGCGAGCTACTGCAGACCAAACCGTCGGCCGATAGTTGGTTTTGTATGAAGAATCGGCCGATACCAAATCGTTCTAGTGTGCGCACTTGCATACACCTTCATACTGATTGAGAGCCCGACTAAACTGTCGGCCGATAGAAAGTCTGTAGTCTGCGGGCCTCTTTGGTAGGTAGGTAGGTACCATGGAAATAGTACTATAAACCGGATTGAGCGCTTCGCCCCAAAACGAGCCGACAGAGAGGTCAAGTAGATGTATGTGTCCTTTTCTTCATTAGGGTGACCAAACCGTATGGTTGGCCGGAGACATACATAATACTTTTAACTGTTTAATATAAACTTAAATACCTAGGTAATTCTTTATTTATAATTAACACTTTTACCGCGTTTTTATTACGTTGCTTGCTCTTTTATTTGTTTGAGCACAATTTTTGCAAACGATTTTATACTAAATTCCCGATGAGCTAGAGACTTGAAACTTTGAACACAGGTCAGAAATGGAAGGAAATGCAATATTACAGTGTTATTGAGCTGATCTGATGATGGAGCCGGATGAACGCCACAGGAACTCTATGATGAATGAAACTATACAACCCCATCGTGTTTGGGCTTGTTAGAATTGTCTTGACAAGTACTCTGACGGGAGACGAGGTTCAGGGTCGGATGATGAAGTCAATATTGAAATCATGCAACCCCATCGAGTTTGGGCTCGTTTGAATCGTCTTGACGAGTGCGCTGTTAGGTAATAGTATCCAAGAGTCTGATGATGGAGCCGGAAGAAGGCCACTGGAACTCTGCAATAAAACCTTTCAACCCCATCGATTTTGGACTCGTTTGAATGGTCTTGACGAGTACTCTGATAGGCGGTGGTATATTTTTAGTTTAGCTCGTTAACTAAAAAACAGAAAATTATTATTTATTAAAAAAAATCTTTTTTAAGAACAAGTTATTTATCACGTTTTTATTAAGTTGATTTTTTGTTTTTATTTTTTAAATATGGTAATTCAACCAATTAAAATCTAGTTTATTCAATTCAATTTTATTTCAAGTGTAAATAATTACGCAACCTTAAAGTTTATTCCAATTTTTTATAAAAATACAATGTGCGTGAACTTCGGCAAAACAAATAAATGTTAGAAAAACAAGTAAAAGTAGGAAAACATTGTCTAGTGATCTGTAGTTAAAAAAAAGATGCAAACTATTTTCGACTTTATTGACGTTTAAAATTCGATTGCTTTTTCCCATAATTATACTTGTTCATTTACTTTGCTGTTTCATTAAAAACTGTTATTTTGGGAAAGATGTCAATAAGGTCTAAAATACTTGCACCAATTTCTTTACTTGTGAAGTTAATAAAATGGGTTCAAGAGATTTACGACGACACAATGTTAAAAATATAAAAAAACCAAAATGGCGGCCAACTATATCGTTCGTGGGCTTTTTTGTTTTGGGCCGATTTCGATGAAACTTGGTTTTTGGAACTATTTTGACAAGAAAATAACAACGCAATTTTTAAAAAACTAAAAATCCAAGATGGCGGCCAACTTTTTTGTTTTTGGGCAGATGTCGATGAAACTCGGTTTTTGGTACTAATTTGACAAGAAAATAATAACACAATATTTAAAAAAATTAAAAATCCAAGATGGCAGCCAACTTGTTTGTTTTTGGGCCGATTTCGATGAAACTCGGTTTTTGGTAATATTTTGACAAGAAAATAACAATTCAATGTAAACTGATGGAAAAATCAAAAAAAGATCAAAATGGCTGCTAATTTGTTTTTGGGTTGATTTTGATGTGACTCGGTTGAAAAAACAAATAAATAATTTGGCTGCCATCTTAGATTTTTTATGACATTCCGTTACTGTTTTCTTGTAAAAATAGTACCAAAACCCGAGTTTCATCAAAATCAGCCCACAAGCAAAACAGTTTGCCGCCATCTTGGACTTTTTGTATTTATAAAATTGCGTTGTTATTTTCTTGTCAAAATAGTACCAAAAACCAAGTTTCATTGAAATCGGCCCAAGAACAAAAAATTGGCCATAACTTGAATTTTTTATGTTTTCAACATTGCGTTGTTATTTTCTTGTCAAAATTGTACTAAAAACCGAGTTTCATCGAAATCAGCCCAAAGCAAAAAAGTTGGCCACCATCTTGGATTTTAGGTTTTTTAAATTGCATTGTTATTTTTTGTCAAAATAGTACCAAAAACTGAGTTTCATCGAAATCGGCCCAAAAATAAAAAAGTTGGCCGCCATCTTGGATTTTTAAAATTTTCAACATTGCGTTGTTATTTTCTTTTCAAAATCGTACCAAAAACCGAGTTTCATCGACATCTGCCCAAAAACAAAAAAGTTGGCCGCCATCTTGGATTTTTAGTTTTTTAAAAATTGCGTTGTTATTTTCTTGTCAAAATAGTTCCAAAAACCAAGTTTCATCGAAATCGGCCCAAAACAAAAAAGTTGGCCGCCATCTTGGATTTTTAGTTTTTATAAATTGCGTTGTTATTTTCTTGTCAAAATAGTTCCGAATTCCAAGTTTCATCGAAATCGGCCCAAAAACAAAAAAGTTGGCCGCCATCTTGGATTTTTAGTTTTTTAGAAATTGCATTGTTATTTTCTTGTCAAAAGAGTTCCAAAAACCGAGTTTCATCGAAATCGGCCCAAAAACAAAAAAGTTGGCCGCCATATTGGATTTTTAGTTTTTAAAAACTGCGTTGTTATTTTCTTGTCAAAATAGTTCCAAAAACCGAGTTTCATCGAAATCGGCCCAAAAACAATAAAGTTGACCGCCATCTTGGATTTTTAGTTTTTTTAAAATTGCCTTGTTATTTTCTTGTCAAAATAGTTCCAAAAACCGAGTTTCATCGAAATCGGCCCAAAAACAAAAAAGTTGGCCGCCATATTGGATTTTTAGTTTTTTAAAAATTGGGTTGTTATTTTCTTGTCAAAATAGTTCCAAAAACCGAGTTTCATCGAAATCGGCCCAAAAACAAAAAAGTTGGCCGCCATATTGGATTTTTAGTTTTTAAAAAATTGCGTTGTTATTTTCTTGTCAAAATAGTTCCAAAAACCGAGTTTCATCGAAATCGGCCCAAAAACAAAAAAAGTTGGCCGCCATCTTGGATTATTAAAATTTTCAACATTGCGTTGTTATTTTCATGTTGAAATAGTACCAAAAACCGAGTTTCATCGAAATAGGCGCACAAACATGAATTTGATGATTATTATTAATTTTACCGTCTCGCCTGCGACTTCTAGCCATTTCAATTGGGAGGGTGCGAAGGTATAATAATCGGTCTCAGCGCTCATGGTGGCAAAAAGTAGAAATAAAGAAGGCTCTGTAATCTGCTTGAAAATTTTATTTAATTTATTACTAGCGATACAGGAATAATTATATATGTTTATTATCACTTAGTTTAAATTATTAAAGTAGCTTTATCCTCTTGTTTTACAAAATCTACAACTAAAAAAGAAGTGAAAAAACCCTGATATAACCAAAATAAAACACTTATTTTGAATAGATCTTGCTTGCCATATTTAATTTAAATGACCAAAAATGATTTCACAACACTTTGTCCACCCAAATCATAGTAATTTTGAAATTTACATTAATAATACAATATGTATAGTATTTTTTAACATTTTGTCACAATGCCGCCATTACATATAAAAACGTCAAAACGGTCAGGTCAGAGCCAACAAAGTTGCAACACGCTAGATGGCGCTAAAAGCGTGCACGGAGCCAATAGAACAATTTCGTTTTTTTGGAAATCTGAAATGGTGCAGTATTTATGGTCACACTAGTTTTGTAAAGTAACATTTCCTATAGATTGAAATTCTTAAATTGAAATTCGGCGCCAAGGTCAAAATCGGAGTTGCCAAGATTGACACTTCTATTTATTACCACCTCACCGATGATAGCTGATTAGCATTATTGTAGATATCTAATTAAATCAAAAGAGTAAGTTCTGTTTTATATTACAATTATTATGTGTCATTCTAAATTAATATTTAAATAGTATATATTCGACTTCCCATTCCAAATCCTTAATTTTGATACACTACTTGATTGGTAACGTACATATTTTTAGTCCTACTATCGTGGTATTATTGTTTAGTAATGGCAATTGTGCGAACGAGACACCGACCTCCACCTGGTGTTGTCTCATTCACACAGTAGTGCCTTCAGTCAATGTCGTCGATAGAATTTCAACTCTATGACAAAGGCAATAAAGTTGAATTTCTTTTAAACGATAAGTGAAAATTTTTGTAGAGTACTCACTCCCTATATAAACCTCTTTGGTAGGTACCTACCTACAGGCCGTTTATTTTTAAAAGCTAATTTTGACTCATCTCTTTCCTTCAACGCCATCAAGTGAGGCAAATAATTTTTTAAATGTCACTTTGAAAAGCCTTCATTGACAGCGCTTTAAAAATGTAAAAAACGGGTTTGCTTAATCATTTGATCATGTCTGCCATTTTAAACTGATGACCACAATCATCGTCTAAACGAAGGAAATCGAAGAGGCAGGCAGTTGATATATAACTACATGTGATTTATCAAATGCAGTTTTTTTTTAACTAGGTAGGCTAGGTACATATCTATGCTGCGCATGAAATTTGGTTAGGTATTCTCTGGGGCACTCATTAAAAACTCGGGATAAAAAGTATCCTATGGTCTAATTCAGGTTTTAAACTATCCGTGTGCCAAATTTCATCCAAATTCGTGCAGCCGTTGAGGCGTTTAAGCGGAACAAACATTCTACTTTCAATAGGTACCTAGGTAATGTAGGTATAGGTATTATTTAGTAATATTTCATATGGGTACCTACCACTATATACATACATACACAAGGTGTTTGGTAAAAGCCTTATAAAACCGAATATGGTAATAGGGACCATCAAACTGAACAACTTTACTATGGGACCTTAGAATAATAACACCTAGAACGATAATTCCCTACAAAGCGCACTGTCAAAAGTGAGGCAACTAAAACAGCGAAAATGGCGCCGTTTTCAGATTTTTATTGTCCATTATTTCATAATCATATACTTATAATAAGTACAAAACAGTTTCAATTCCCCTACCTTCATTAAATTAGTTACTATATTACCTATTGGATTTTAGTTACGATTAGGTACCTAACGTAGGTATGAAGGATATAAATCCGAAAACTGAGCCATTTTGGCTCAGTATTAGTTGCCTCACTTTACATACGAGGACACGGCTTCTAGGTGTTATTATTCTAAGTACCTATGGGAGATGGGACCAACGGACCAACTCTGAAATCGCGAAAAAAAATCTGCTGTACAAAAATTAATAACGAAAATATCAAAATGTATGAAACAGCTGATTTTTTTCGCGATTTCAGAGTTGGTCCCATACCTAGTAAAAGTTATTCAGATTGATGGTCCCTATCTACCTAGGTACCATATTCGACTTTATAAGGCTTTTACCAAACACCTTGTACCTACCTACCTGCTTGTACCTAGAAACGTATACCAAATTCATATAGATAGGTAGGTATAGGGCTGCCATCTCTAAGACCTGCCGCCCAGGACCGGAAGCGTAAAAACCCCGGACTTTGGAGCCTTGACCCCGGACATTTGATTTTTTTATATTCACTTTTAGCTTGGTTATAAAACACATTTTACCCAATACTTGACTGAAAAAAAATGGAATTTTAAGCTCTTTTTTTGCATAAAATAGTGTGTTTTACTAGTTATGATGGTAGAGCTGGGGTGTCCAATCCAACACAATTTTGTGGAGGGCTATGGTCCAGTTATAGTAGTTTTGTAACCGTAGCGTTCCAAAATAAATGACCAATTAGCCAGGGGCGGCTCGTAATTCAAAAAAAGGCCGCGCAACGCGATTTTTAGTCAGTCTCATCCACTAATCTTGTAATCTTGCTTGTTTATTATATATTATATGAATATACTTAGTACTTTTTTGAGCGGAGTTTGATCCAAAACCCGGATTTTATTTAAAGTCCGTGTTTTACCCGGACTACAATCAGAACCCCGCCCGGACGCTCCCCGGACGCCCTCCAAACTAGGACAAATCCGGGGAAACCCGCACCCTGATTATCTAAAAAGAAACTATTTAGCGATCGGTTTCATTCCACATACATTGCTACTTTTCTTTGGTATGTTTTTTTTAATCCAAAAAGAAGTAGCAATGGATCACTATCATCTATGAACTGCAACTGGTCGCTAGGTGGTTTCTAATTAGATAATCAGCCCGCCGGACGGAAGGCAGCCCTAGGTAGGTAGTACCTACCTACCTACCAGTCTACCACCATGAAAAACGGACGAATAACAATAATCTTGTGTGAATTAAAAAAAGTTCTGCTTAGCGACAAAAATGTGTGCTATTTTTTTTCTGTAGGTATTTTATGAGACATAGGTAAATCGAATGGACGCAACTAGAATCATGATCATATGATTTAGTTGGTAGGTAGGTAGGTATACTAGTAGTACTTTTGATTTGACTGAACCAAATCGATTCGTATCGATCTGAACCATCATCTCTTAGCTCGGTACCATTTGGTACCATCATCTAGTGATCAACTAGTGATATGAAACATGACCGATTCTAGAGATGTGTAAGTAGGTAGGTACCATAGACATAGAAAAATTTCGCTAAAGGTAGGTACCTACCAGTGTTGTTCTTGATACGGCAATTGCCGTATTCTACGGTAATCCCGATCGAATTTGACTCGAGATACGGCACCATTTTATAACGCTGTCCATACAAATACGGCAATTTTCATTGCCAAAATCGGTGTATTTTTCGAAAATACGGCAATTATTTAGAATTTTTGACGTTTTACGGCAATTTTTGAGTGTGAATACGGCAATCCTAAATTTGCCAGGAACAACACTGGTACCTACCTACCTACTGTCTGCATTACACGACCGCGTAAGCTTCATACAACCGCGCGAATCGGTTGCACTACTACAAGCACGCGGGGCATGTGTGCGTGTCCACTGGCCGCTTATCGCGTACGCGTTAAAACCTGTTTTGACAACTGCAGCCAGTGGACAATCATAGGGCATCATTTGTTTTGTTAGTTGCAAGTTTGAATTTTACGTTCTTAAGAAGCTTTGTCTCTGGTCCTGTTTACTCATGTGCTGTGTGTGACAGTAGATAAGTACCTATTGCCCGGCAAAATTTAGCATGACACATGACACTATGGCGTGGCGCTGCGCTGGTGGTTGAGATCCATGAATATTGCCAGTTCGAAGCCTGGAAACCCATTTTTAAGAGATTATGAGCATCTTTTAATCAGGGTTTGGGTTAAGTATGAAGGGAAATCAACTTAGTTAATGAAACTTACGTCGGTCGTAAGTACTCGTACATTAGGCCAAATTGAGTAGGTACCTAATGCTTAAATGCCATATTACCTACACAGTACGAAAAGTCATGGAATATGGCATTGCTTCATATCATGAGCTCAAACCAAATAAAAAAACTGGTCAAGTGCGAGTCGGACTCGCGCACGAAGGGTCCCGTACCAAAAAACGGCAAAAAAATCACGTTTATTGTATAGGAGCCCCCCTTAAATATTTATTTTATTCTGTTTTTAGTATTTGTTGTTATAGCAGCAACAAAAATACATCATCTGTGAAAATTTCAACCATCTACCTGTTGTCGTTATTAATATAAAGCAAAAAACGGCAAAAAAAATCACGATTGTTGTATGGGAACCCCCCTTAAATATTTATTTTATTATATTTTTAGTATTTGTTGTTATAGCGGCAACAGAAATACATTATCTGTGAAAATTTCAACTGTCTAGCTATCACGGTTCATGAGATACAGCCTGGTGACAGACAAACAGACAGACAGACAGACAGACGGACACCGGAGTCTTAGTAATAGGGTCCTGTTTTTACCCTTTGGGTACGGAACCCTAAAAAAGAAGACGGAGTCTTCTGCACAAAGCGGTGAGGCCTGTAAAACTACGCCTTGGCTGTGTCACAGAATAACTAATAGTACAAGTACAGAAGCAGCATTCCGCAAAGTCATTTAAATAAATAGCGACTTTTGCTCCAACACAATAAAGTGCAATTCAGTTCGCGCAGCGCTCCTAGTAGTTACCTCTCTTTCTATCGCGTGCTCTTACCTTTTCTGACGACGCAACGTTAGGGTCGTCTTCGTTTAAATGACCTGCGTAGAATATATCATAATGTGAAAAACCGGCCAAGTGCGTGTCGGGCCACGCGCCATAGGGTTCCGTAGTTACCTTATACCATACCATATTTAATACCACCTATAATTTTTCGTCTGTAAAAATAACTTTGTTTTTCACAGTGTTGGTATGAATGACAAAGTTATATTTGCGGTTTTGGAAAATGTGCTATATCTCAAAAACTAATTACTATATCTCGTTCAAATCAATTTTGGTTGAAAGTGTTTTTTAAGATCTACAGCATATATTTTTTTTAGATTTTTCACTCTCTTATTTCAAAAGTTAAAGGGGGGGGGACACACATTTTACCACTTTGGCGGTGAATATCTTTCAAACGGTTGACTTTGAGAAAAAGTTGTCTTAGAAACCTTAATGTCATTTTTAAAGACCTATCTATAGACACCCAACACGTGTTGGTTTGAAGAAAAAAAAAATTTTTCAGTTTCAGTTCCATGTATGGGGAGGCCCCCCCCTTAATCTTTTATTTTTCTTATTTTTGTATTAAATTCGTTAAGCGGTTAACAGAATACATCTACCTACCAAGTTTCAACTGTGTAGTCTTAATACTTTCGGAATAAAGTGGCTGTGACATACGGACAGACAGACAGACAGACAGACAGACAGACAGACAGACAGACAGACAGACAGACATGACGAATCTTTAAGGGTTCCGTTTTTTGCCATTTAGGCTACGGAACCCTAAAAACGACAATTGTTTATTGGTTTTTTGATTTTGACATTCGTACACGGCATAGTATGGCGATTCGACATTATTACTATTATAAAGAGACAATATCTACGCAGGCGGTAAGATGCCGCGCGACTGCACAGGCGGGCGTGTGGCAGCCCGCTGCTCACTTGTGCCTCCGTAGGCACGGCTAGCGGTAGGTGATTATCGCGTGACCTTGAGCGAGTGAAGGAGGCCTGGCTGTGTACATACACAGTTCACGCACACACGTGTAACGAAACTACGCCTTGGCTTTCCAATCTTTCCATATAAAACCCTGCCGCCCGGCCCCAGCCCGCCCCCTTGTACGCACACATGTACCTACCATCAAAGACCGGCCTCACTTCATTGTTCGCAACGCTCCATCTCTTTTTTATTTGATCTGAGATCATGAGTAAGTGAGTGAGTACCTACTAATTAGAGTACCTTCTGTACGGAGTAATGCCATGTAATATGGCATTACGATTCCGACAGGTATATTAACTTTATGGGCATTACTTCATAGAGTACCTACTGTTTTGCGCATGTCTAACTGATTCATTTATCAAGTTGGCCACCCAGCTCCATGAAGGTCACCTGACAAACAATCAACAAGTTAGACATGATAGACTAAGAGGTGACGGTATTTTTGGTATAGATAGAGGAGAAGGTTAGATTCATTTTTATGGGTTGAAATTTAACGATCAGAGAAATGGTCAGTTTTAGTACCTATTTGAAGTATGGCGTCTCCACAGCTGAAACGATGTGGTCTGCCGGCTTTCCGTGATTGCATTCAGAGCTATGACGCCGCAAGTTGCGTGCGACTAAACTATTTTTCTTCAAATTATATATTTTTTAAATACTAATCGATAGAATTTTTTATTCTTATGAAGAAATGTCTTAAACTATTTTTGTCTAAAACGAATAGATTTACTGGAAAAAAATATTAAATGTTTTTTTTTTGTATGAAGTGAGTCATTCAATGTGCTCTTACAGCTTATTCCTATTTTTTTCCGCCTCAAAACTACTTCTGCGTCAATATTTTACACGTTTACAATAATCCTATACTATCAACGCACGCCCAAAACTGACCATTCAATACATATGGGACTTTCAAACAGTATAAAATCATAATTTTTAAGTATAAACTGATTGTTTTTAACTGATTGTTTTACTTTCTCATCAATTTTAACACTAGCCAACAAAACTTTTGGTCACTATTATTACTATAGATAAGTTTTTTTACCAAATAAATACAATGCAACCGAAATAACAAGGTGTAGCGGGATAAGAAGGCCCAGGGCGGGTTATTACAAACTGGAATAGTACGAGTATCATTATTTTACAATGCTTTAGGAAAAAAAGTTAACAATTAGATCTAAGATTAATAAAATATTCTAAATAATGAAGTTTTTGAAATTATAACGATGAAAACTAATATTCATAATGATTTTTAAAAATCTTCATTTTGAGCTTTACTAAAAAAATGTCAAATAAGGCCCGTGCCTCTTTTAAGTAATTTATCAAAAAAGTAAAGATTTCAAAGATATATTAATTGATATAAAAATTGTATTTATGAACATCGATAGAAACAAGCAGAAACTAAAATCATCAATATTTTATTGTGTGACAAAATAGCCCAGATATCGAATGTTTAGATGTGTGTGTTTGTGTATTTGTGTAAACAGTAATTGTAATTAAAAATATTGTTATTCATGCTATTGAATTACCTACTGACAGGTTCTTTGATTTCTGTGGTGGACGGATAATTAGAAGCACCAGTTAATTTTCATAAAAACGAGGTAGCTTTGAAGCATTGGTTCTCCGCCAGGGATTTATCAAGCTGTGATCCGAAGATGGCTATCCAGGGAATAAATGGAGTAGATCCAGATCGCAATACACACACAACTGATCTATCAGGATTCTAAGAGCTGTTTCGGTATGTTTAAAAAATAGCATTAAAAAAGTATGGAAATTATAAAACTAAGAACTCTGATACTTACAGCTCTTAAAATGCTCTGAGGGCGACTTGCACGAAACTTTCTTATATCTCGATTTTGTTAAAGTTAGATTTAGCACTAAATTCGGCTTAACTTAAATCCCACCAGGGTTGTCTTGCACATCCTAAATTACATTCGACTTAACTAAACCAAGATTTAGCTCATCATTCACTCGCCGTTCATAGAAAACAAAAGAACAGATGGTTCCAAAAAAGGTCAAGCAAGCAAATGGTTTGACAAATCATAAAAAAACGTAGGTATAAATAATGGGGGTCCGAGTGTCGACCTTTGTTATTTGTTTTATAGTTAAAATTGCGGGCGAATTTTAGTAGGTATTTGAGAAATTACGAATAATTTTACTAGGGAGGAGTGGCTGCACTGTGTTTACTTACCTAACCGGAATCTTTTCAAGAATTCGTCATCTTGTAACATGTTAAATATAGGTATCACCTCCAATAAATAAAGACAGTTCGGGAGATTGTAATAAAAGAAGAAAATATTTTTTAGGGTTCCGTACCCAAAGGGTAAAAACGGGACCCTATTACTAAGACTCCGCTGTCCGTCTGTCTGTCTGTCACCAGGCTGTATCTCATGAACCGTGATAGCTAGAAAGTTGAAATTTTCACAGATGATGTATTTCTGTTGCCGCTATAACAACAAATACTAAAAACAGAACAAAATTAATATTTAAGGGGGGCTCCCATACAACAAACGTGATTTTTTTGCCGTTTTTTGCTCGATATTAATAACGACAACAGGTAGACAGTTGAAATTTTCACAGATGATGTATTTTTATTGCCGCTATAACAACAAATACTAAAAACAGAATAAAATTAATATTTAAGGGGGGCTCCCATACAACAAACGTATTTTTTTTTACCGTTTTTTGGTACGGAACCCTTCGTGCGCGAGTCCAACTCGCACTTGGCCGGTTTTTTTTACATGACGTCGTATAGTCGCTGGCTATATTTTTTTCTAAAAAAAATATAGCCAGTGTCACTTGGGATGCTGTAAGGATTCTAACGATACCCCATTTATCCAAATCAGTTCTCAAGAAACTCACATACACACAAACATACATGAACCCTGAACACATTATACACTCTTTTTGCTTTGGGCAGTCATGTAAAAATCGATCGAAACTAAAAATCGTGACCTCTCAGTCTATACAACTTATTGAAAGTACATGTCGTAATGTTAAAATGTATCCGTACGGCGCTGCTATTGTGACGTCACCGATATTTCCACCAATCAAATCGTCAGATCACGCGAATCGCGTGATTTTATTGGTGGAAATGTCGTTGGTTAGCGGTTACGTACGATTCTTTCTGTCATTTGTTTGTGTCTGTTGTGTGTGTCGAATAATCTGCCGGTTTTATTGTGATTTTCCTCGTTAAGATCCTTGTGATGCATATTTCTCTTCGGTTATGTTATTTCCTTTCTTCGAACAAAGTAGTACGTAAACGAAACGAATCTTTTCGGAAGTGCTAATGCTAGTTGGGTCTGGTTCGTTGCACTGCACAAGTTAAACTCGCTAGAAGTTGTTTCCCAGGAACGATAACTTTCTGGGTGGATTTAAGCAAAGAAAAGCTTTTGAAGAAACGAGTGGATTGGTAAATTTTGAAGACCACCTGTCCAGTTTCACATGGAGGACGGAGACAAAGAAGAGAACTTTAATAGAATAGCGACCCAACCCAAGTATCTTGATCTGATGACATAGGTACAGCTTTTTTTTAATAATTACCTGACAAGAGTGCGGCTCTTATGTTGATGAAAGAATACTTTGTTACTAAATGCATTACACAAGTTTAGTTTTCTTTTACTAAATAGGTAATGTCTTGTTACAGAAGATTTTGATTGTATATGAAAGTGTTATAATTTAAAAATAAGTTTTTTTTACAGTTTATAACATCATGAACGAACACAATTAATTTCAAAATCAAAATGAGATGACCAGGGCCTTCTTATACTGAGAGATCAGGTAAGTCATATGGAATCGAAGAATAGTAAGTAAACTCTATGTGGAATAATGTTAATATCTTAATTATCTTAATATGAAAATAGCATTGTGAATGCCTAAAATCTAAAAATTCAATAGTGGTACCTAATGCAAAACATTACCTACTGCACTTATGAAGTCACAGTAGCTAGTATTTTTGATATGTATACATAATTGCTATTACTTACAGGTACCTACTGAAATTACTTAAAAGTTCCATTGATGGGAAAGCGATGTTAAATTGTGGCCATAAAAATCAAGGCTTACTTGAACAGACACTGAGAAGTTGTATAGCCAGACGTTTAGAAGGGATCTTCTAGCGGAGGAAATCGAGGAGTTAAGCAGTAACTAGTTCTGCAAACGAGGAGACACCGTTAACATCAATTCATAATGAAGAAATTCATGGTAGACAACTAGGTATTGTTATTAATCTTTTAGCCTTGTCTTGCAACCATAATATTTTTTCTGAATATTGCATTTCCTCTTGGCATCTTTTTTAATTTTACAAGCCTCTAGTGTTTCTAACTTTTTAGGTTCATAAATTTAATATAATTCTATTTAATTTTCATATTGTCGCACTGCACTGCAAAATTTCTGTGGCGCGCTCAATGTGGACAGTATCCTCCATGGGAGAGTCCACGACATCATGGGTTTTTTGTAATTAACATCTTTCATTACAGCTGTTGCAAGATTTTAATCACATGTACAAGAACAACAAGGACTTCTTTTATTCAAATATTATCATCTACCAAAAAAGCATTGTCAGATTGGCTAAATCCGAGTTAAGAGACAAGCACGGTTAAAAGACAGTTGAAGGACAAGGACGTCAAACAAGCGATACAGAACTGTATTGATTCCATTAAGTGGTAAGTCTTCATATTTATTTATGGTTCTCACTTCTGAGATCGTCGGGATTTATGGTCACACATGTACAAGTAAGGTGAAAATTGTAAAGTTCAATTGCTGCCCTACTGCATTGCAGCTGTTCGCAATGTATGTCCGTTATATCTTAATATACTCATCAACTTTGTCTAGGGATATAGGTGTTATTTTCATACAAACGAGGTTACTTTGAAGCCTTGGTTTTCTGCCAAGGATGTACCATGCTGTGATATGATGATAGCCATCCAGGGATGAATGGATGAGATTCACTTCTCTATACACACCCAACTGATCATTCTAAAAGATTAATAGGTCAGATTTCTCAGTTTCAGGATTTCCATACATTTTCATGCTATTTTCGCTGTTTTTTTAACACATTTTTATAAAGGTAAGGTACAGATGCCGGCATATACAGTGCCTTTGGGCTTGAACTAGCGATAATTTAAAGGCGTGTAATACACCTAATTTTATCGACAAAAACACCCATGTTGGGGTCTATCCCCACTCCTGTTGGAATGGCCGCCATTTTAAATTTGACTTTTTATTTTAGATGACCCTGCAGAAAAATATTAATTTCTCCGGATTTAGAAGTCCTACAGTTATAACAAAAATATTGTTTGAAAGCTAATAATATCACCTAGTAATTTAAAAATAAAATGTTTAAATTTTTGATTTAAATACGTCATAAAAAATTACTGAAATAAAATTTTATACGAAATTTGTGCGATTTTTTTGAGTTTTTATTACATTTCTCAAAAACTAGGACATTAATGTCCATTTTTTTTGCACTATTCAAATACACAGGAATATTATCTACAAAACGGTTTTCAAATATATTGCTCTATGTTGCATATTTTGAGAGTTATTTTTGTTTGAACTATGACCTTATATATATGATATTCTTGACTTTACTATGTCGATCTCTCAAGGCAAGCTGCTTTTTAAAGTAAAAAATATTTAGTCTTTTGTTTAATCCCGCATTTCATTTGATTTTAACACTCAAAGGACGGACACTACGTCATGGGGTATTGCATGGTTTAAAAAGTGACACTTCGTCTGATGACATGACGTTGTGAGTTGTTTGGAAAATGTAGGTAATATGGAATTTTTAATGTCATTTTACGAACTCGCCACATGGTTGTTGCGCCCACGAAAGTGTTAAAAGACGTTCGATGACATAATACATTATCTTGCTTGGCGAAGGGTTAAGCTTTTGTTGAAATGCGTGTAATACACCTAATTTTTTTTTACTCTGCGCGAAAGTGGCAGTTTACTCTGCGCGAAAGTGGCGCCGCGGTGAATTATATTTAATATTATAATTCTAATACAAAATTTTAAAAATGTTTATCGTGGAGATTTTAGGGCCCACAGTCTAGTATTTTTAGACGGTATCGTTACATTCCCTCGTAGTCACTGCTAAAAGTAAATAGCAACACTGCTAAAAGTGGCTGTTTTTGACACATTTGCTATCTACTTCTACGAATGACTACGAGGGCATGTAGTGATATCTTCTAAAAATACTAGACTATGGGCCCTAAAATCTCCATGATAACATTATTAAAATGTTTTTCTATTTATAACTTATTAAATTAAAACCTCTGAGGGCGCCACTTTCGGTCATACAACCGAATTAAGTTGCTTTCTCATTTGTCCGCAAAGTTTGCGAACGATTTTATACTAGCTTCCTGATGAGCTAGACTTGAAACTTTAAACATAGGTCAGAACTTGAAAGCAATGCAATATTATGGTGTCATTGAGCTGATCTGATGATGATGGATCCAAAAGAAGGCCACAGGAACTCTATGATAAAACCATACAACCCCATCGTGTTTGGGCTCGTTAGAATCGTCTTGACGAGTACTCTAATGGGAGATGAGGTCCAGGGTCTGATGATGAAGCTGGAAGGCCATGCCATAGGAACTCAATATTGAAACCGTGCAACCCCATCGCGTTGGGCTCATTTGAATCGCCTTGACGAGTACTTTGTTGGGAAATAGTTTCCAGGGTCTGGTGATGGAGCCGGAAGAAGGACACAGGAACTCCTAATTAAAACCACGCTACCCCATCGAGATTGGGCTCGTTTGAATCGTCTTGACGAGTACTTTGTTGGGAAATAGTGTCTAGGGTCTGATGATGGAGCTGGAAGAAGGCCAATAGAACTCGGTAATAAAACCATGCAACCACATCGAGTTTGGGCTCGTTTGAATCATCTTGACAAGCAATTTAATGGGAAATAGTGTCCTAGGATCTGATGATGGAGCCGGACGAAGGCCATAGGAACTCTATAATAAAACCATGCAACCCCATCGAAATTGGGCTCGTTTGAATCGTTTTGACGAGCACTTTGTTGGGAAATAGTTTCCAGGGTCTGATGATGGAGCCGGAAGAAGGCCACTGGGACTCTGTAATAAAACCACGCAACCCCGTCGAGTTTGGGCTCGTTTGAATCGTCTTGACGAGTGCCCCGATAGGAGATGGTATTTTCTTAGTCTTTGCTCGTTAACTAAAAAAGCAGAAAATAATAATTTACTGAAAAAAATATTTTTAATAACACGTTTTTAAAACGGACTAGTTAAAACAGACTAAAAAGTAAAAATAAATTCTTTTGTAAATATTATTTTATAACCCTATAGCTACAGAAATTTTAAACCTCAAAACGTGGGGCGCATGCTAAAAACAGTATGGATGACAAATTTTACAAAATGCGCCCCACGTTTTTAGGTGTAAAATTTTTGTAGGTTATAAATATTTACATTAGAATTTATTTTTTACTTTTTAGTCTGTTTTTACTAATCCGTTTTAAAAAAGTGTTTTTAAAAATATATTTTTTAAACATGTACATACACTCACGCCTGTTTCTCATGGGGGCAAGGCTTCAAATACGATAGCCATCCAGGGATGAATGGATGAGATTCACTTCTCTTTACACACCCAACTGATCATTCTAAAAGATTAATAGGTCAGATTTCTCAGTTTCAGGATTTCCATACATTTTCATGCTATTTTCGCTGTTTTTTTAACACATTTTTATAAAGGTAAGGTACAGATGCCGGCATATACAGTGCCTTTGGGCTTGAACTAGCGATAATTTAAAGGCGTGTAATACACCTAATTTTATCGACAAAAACACCCATGTTGGGGTCTATCCCCACTCCTGTTGGAATGGCCGCCATTTTAAATTTGACTTTTTATTTTAGATGACCCTGCAGAAAAATATTAATTTCTCCGGATTTAGAAGTCCTACAGTTATAACAAAAATATTGTTTGAAAGCTAATAATATCACCTAGTAATTTAAAAATAAAATGTTTAAATTTTTGATTTAAATACGTCATAAAAAATTACTGAAATAAAATTTTATACGAAATTTGTGCGATTTTTTTGAGTTTTTATTACATTTCTCAAAAAATAGGACATTAATGTCCATTTTTTTTGCACTATTCAAATACACAGGAATATTATCTACAAAACGGTTTTCAAATATATTGCTCTATGTTGCATATTTTGAGAGTTATTTTTGTTTGAACTATGACCTTATATATATGATATTCTTGACTTTACTATGTCGATCTCTCAAGGCAAGCTGCTTTTTAAAGTAAAAAATATTTAGTCTTTTGTTTAATCCCGCATTTCATTTGATTTTAACACTCAAAGGACGGACACTACGTCATGGGGTATTGCATGGTTTAAAAAGTGACACTTCGTCTGATGACATGACGTTGTGAGTTGTTTGGAAAATGTAGGTAATATGGAATTTTTAATGTCATTTTACGAACTCGCCACATGGTTGTTGCGCCCACGAAAGTGTTAAAAGACGTTCGATGACATAATACATTATCTTGCTTGGCGAAGGGTTAAGCTTTTGTTGAAATGCGTGTAATACACCTAATTTTTTTTTACTCTGCGCGAAAGTGGCAGTTTACTCTGCGCGAAAGTGGCGCCGCGGTGAATTATATTTAATATTATAATTCTAATACAAAATTTTAAAAATGTTTATCGTGGAGATTTTAGGGCCCACAGTCTAGTATTTTTAGACGGTATCGTTACATTCCCTCGTAGTCACTGCTAAAAGTAAATAGCAACACTGCTAAAAGTGGCTGTTTTTGACACATTTGCTATCTACTTCTACGAATGACTACGAGGGCATGTAGTGATATCTTCTAAAAATACTAGACTATGGGCCCTAAAATCTCCATGATAACATTATTAAAATGTTTTTCTATTTATAACTTATTAAATAAAAACCTCTGAGGGCGCCACTTTCGGTCATACAACTAGGGCATGCAGAATCGGACCTTTTTGAAGAATCGAAAATTTCGATTCCGATTCCTTGGTCGGAATCGGGTACCCGGTTTTTTCGATTCTTTTCGATTCTTTTTTTATTTTTTGTTTACAATTTTGTTTCACGTTAAGTAAAGAAAAAAAAACGCGTTTTTTTTATTTTTTTTTGTACTAGGTACTCCTACCGTGTGTTACTAGTACTGTTTCATTTATTCTAGTATTCTCTTACAATAAATAAAGTAACTATAAATTGCACAGGAATTAACTATAGGAACAATTACAGTCAAACATATAAGGAAAGAATCAAGGAAAAAAGCAAAAAAACAATTTATTACGTACCCACTATAATAATGAATTTTACTTTTTTATAGGAAAAATAGTAGAAATAGTAGAAAAAAACATTGTATGAGATGCTCTTCCAAAAAAAATGCTTTTTAAATCAGGAGATATTGATTTTTTAAATGCAATTAACTAATTTTGACCCAACCCTAATGCAGTTAACCAATTTTAATACAACCCCAAAGTTTGTTACAAACAAATACGTGTTTGTTTGGTAGGTACGTACCTACTTAACTAATATAAAGATGCATACTTTGTATAGAAATTAACTAGTTTTGTTAAAATACTCACACAAAAATCGTTTTTAACCATTTTTGTTCCGTCAGTCTATTTTGAAGTCATTTTTGTATCGAAAATAACTAATTTTGTTTCGACTTAATATCAGAATCAGGTAGGATTTAAAAAAAATAAGGCCTTATAACATGTGTCACATCATTTTCTGCCTTTTGAGTAGTTCACTATTTTTGTTCCGTCGCTCCTCAATTGTGCGCCCCATCACAATTTAAGCAGTCTAAGCAGTAAGATTGGGAATTTGGTATTTTTTAACGAGAATCGAAAAGAATCGAGAATCGATTCTTACTAATTTAAGAATCGATTCTCACAAGACAAAAAAGAATCGGTTTTTCCCGGTTATTTTGGAATCGGTTAAAATCGGTTCCATGCCCTACATACAACCGCCTTAAGTTGCTTTCTCATTTGTCCGCAAAGTTTGCGAACGATTTTATACTAGCTTCCTGATGAGCTAGACTTGAAACTTTAAACATAGGTCAGAACTTGAAAGCAATGCAATATTATGGTGTCATTGAGCTGATCTGATGATGATGGATCCAAAAGAAGGCCACAGGAACTCTATGATAAAACCATACAACCCCATCGTGTTTGGGCTCGTTAGAATCGTCTTGACGAGTACTCTAATGGGAGATGAGGTCCAGGGTCTGATGATGAAGCTGGAAGGCCATGCCATAGGAACTCAATATTGAAACCGTGCAACCCCATCGCGTTGGGCTCATTTGAATCGCCTTGACGAGTACTTTGTTGGGAAATAGTTTCCAGGGTCTGGTGATGGAGCCGGAAGAAGGACACAGGAACTCCTAATTAAAACCACGCTACCCCATCGAGATTGGGCTCGTTTGAATCGTCTTGACGAGTACTTTGTTGGGAAATAGTGTCTAGGGTCTGATGATGGAGCTGGAAGAAGGCCAATAGAACTCGGTAATAAAACCATGCAACCACATCGAGTTTGGGCTCGTTTGAATCATCTTGACAAGCAATTTAATGGGAAATAGTGTCCTAGGATCTGATGATGGAGCCGGACGAAGGCCATAGGAACTCTATAATAAAACCATGCAACCCCATCGAAATTGGGCTCGTTTGAATCGTTTTGACGAGCACTTTGTTGGGAAATAGTTTCCAGGGTCTGATGATGGAGCCGGAAGAAGGCCACTGGGACTCTGTAATAAAACCACGCAACCCCGTCGAGTTTGGGCTCGTTTGAATCGTCTTGACGAGTGCCCCGATAGGAGATGGTATTTTCTTAGTCTTTGCTCGTTAACTAAAAAAGCAGAAAATAATAATTTACTGAAAAAAATATTTTTAATAACACGTTTTTAAAACGGACTAGTTAAAACAGACTAAAAAGTAAAAATAAATTCTTTTGTAAATATTATTTTATAACCCTATAGCTACAGAAATTTTAAACCTCAAAACGTGGGGCGCATGCTAAAAACAGTATGGATGACAAATTTTACAAAATGCGCCCCACGTTTTTAGGTGTAAAATTTTTGTAGGTTATAAATATTTACATTAGAATTTATTTTTTACTTTTTAGTCTGTTTTTACTAATCCGTTTTAAAAAAGTGTTTTTAAAAATATATTTTTTAAACATGTACATACACTCACGCCTGTTTCTCATGGGGGCAAGGCTTCAAATACGATAGCCATCCAGGGATGAATGGATGAGATTCACTTCTCTTTACACACCCAACTGATCATTCTAAAAGATTAATAGGTCAGATTTCTCAGTTTCAGGATTTCCATACATTTTCATGCTATTTTCGCTGTTTTTTTAACACATTTTTATAAAGGTAAGGTACAGATGCCGGCATATACAGTGCCTTTGGGCTTGAACTAGCGATAATTTAAAGGCGTGTAATACACCTAATTTTATCGACAAAAACACCCATGTTGGGGTCTATCCCCACTCCTGTTGGAATGGCCGCCATTTTAAATTTGACTTTTTATTTTAGATGACCCTGCAGAAAAATATTAATTTCTCCGGATTTAGAAGTCCTACAGTTATAACAAAAATATTGTTTGAAAGCTAATAATATCACCTAGTAATTTAAAAATAAAATGTTTAAATTTTTGATTTAAATACGTCATAAAAAATTACTGAAATAAAATTTTATACGAAATTTGTGCGATTTTTTTGAGTTTTTATTACATTTCTCAAAAAATAGGACATTAATGTCCATTTTTTTTGCACTATTCAAATACACAGGAATATTATCTACAAAACGGTTTTCAAATATATTGCTCTATGTTGCATATTTTGAGAGTTATTTTTGTTTGAACTATGACCTTATATATATGATATTCTTGACTTTACTATGTCGATCTCTCAAGGCAAGCTGCTTTTTAAAGTAAAAAATATTTAGTCTTTTGTTTAATCCCGCATTTCATTTGATTTTAACACTCAAAGGACGGACACTACGTCATGGGGTATTGCATGGTTTAAAAAGTGACACTTCGTCTGATGACATGACGTTGTGAGTTGTTTGGAAAATGTAGGTAATATGGAATTTTTAATGTCATTTTACGAACTCGCCACATGGTTGTTGCGCCCACGAAAGTGTTAAAAGACGTTCGATGACATAATACATTATCTTGCTTGGCGAAGGGTTAAGCTTTTGTTGAAATGCGTGTAATACACCTAATTTTTTTTTACTCTGCGCGAAAGTGGCAGTTTACTCTGCGCGAAAGTGGCGCCGCGGTGAATTATATTTAATATTATAATTCTAATACAAAATTTTAAAAATGTTTATCGTGGAGATTTTAGGGCCCACAGTCTAGTATTTTTAGACGGTATCGTTACATTCCCTCGTAGTCACTGCTAAAAGTAAATAGCAACACTGCTAAAAGTGGCTGTTTTTGACACATTTGCTATCTACTTCTACGAATGACTACGAGGGCATGTAGTGATATCTTCTAAAAATACTAGACTATGGGCCCTAAAATCTCCATGATAACATTATTAAAATGTTTTTCTATTTATAACTTATTAAATAAAAACCTCTGAGGGCGCCACTTTCGGTCATACAACTAGGGCATGCAGAATCGGACCTTTTTGAAGAATCGAAAATTTCGATTCCGATTCCTTGGTCGGAATCGGGTACCCGGTTTTTTCGATTCTTTTCGATTCTTTTTTTATTTTTTGTTTACAATTTTGTTTCACGTTAAGTAAAGAAAAAAAAACGCGTTTTTTTTATTTTTTTTTGTACTAGGTACTCCTACCGTGTGTTACTAGTACTGTTTCATTTATTCTAGTATTCTCTTACAATAAATAAAGTAACTATAAATTGCACAGGAATTAACTATAGGAACAATTACAGTCAAACATATAAGGAAAGAATCAAGGAAAAAAGCAAAAAAACAATTTATTACGTACCCACTATAATAATGAATTTTACTTTTTTATAGGAAAAATAGTAGAAATAGTAGAAAAAAACATTGTATGAGATGCTCTTCCAAAAAAAATGCTTTTTAAATCAGGAGATATTGATTTTTTAAATGCAATTAACTAATTTTGACCCAACCCTAATGCAGTTAACCAATTTTAATACAACCCCAAAGTTTGTTACAAACAAATACGTGTTTGTTTGGTAGGTACGTACCTACTTAACTAATATAAAGATGCATACTTTGTATAGAAATTAACTAGTTTTGTTAAAATACTCACACAAAAATCGTTTTTAACCATTTTTGTTCCGTCAGTCTATTTTGAAGTCATTTTTGTATCGAAAATAACTAATTTTGTTTCGACTTAATATCAGAATCAGGTAGGATTTAAAAAAAATAAGGCCTTATAACATGTGTCACATCATTTTCTGCCTTTTGAGTAGTTCACTATTTTTGTTCCGTCGCTCCTCAATTGTGCGCCCCATCACAATTTAAGCAGTCTAAGCAGTAAGATTGGGAATTTGGTATTTTTTAACGAGAATCGAAAAGAATCGAGAATCGATTCTTACTAATTTAAGAATCGATTCTCACAAGACAAAAAAGAATCGGTTTTTCCCGGTTATTTTGGAATCGGTTAAAATCGGTTCCATGCCCTACATACAACCGCCTTAAGTTGCTTTCTCATTTGTCCGCAAAGTTTGCGAACGATTTTATACTAGCTTCCTGATGAGCTAGACTTGAAACTTTAAACATAGGTCAGAACTTGAAAGCAATGCAATATTATGGTGTCATTGAGCTGATCTGATGATGATGGATCCAAAAGAAGGCCACAGGAACTCTATGATAAAACCATACAACCCCATCGTGTTTGGGCTCGTTAGAATCGTCTTGACGAGTACTCTAATGGGAGATGAGGTCCAGGGTCTGATGATGAAGCTGGAAGGCCATGCCATAGGAACTCAATATTGAAACCGTGCAACCCCATCGCGTTGGGCTCATTTGAATCGCCTTGACGAGTACTTTGTTGGGAAATAGTTTCCAGGGTCTGGTGATGGAGCCGGAAGAAGGACACAGGAACTCCTAATTAAAACCACGCTACCCCATCGAGATTGGGCTCGTTTGAATCGTCTTGACGAGTACTTTGTTGGGAAATAGTGTCTAGGGTCTGATGATGGAGCTGGAAGAAGGCCAATAGAACTCGGTAATAAAACCATGCAACCACATCGAGTTTGGGCTCGTTTGAATCATCTTGACAAGCAATTTAATGGGAAATAGTGTCCTAGGATCTGATGATGGAGCCGGACGAAGGCCATAGGAACTCTATAATAAAACCATGCAACCCCATCGAAATTGGGCTCGTTTGAATCGTTTTGACGAGCACTTTGTTGGGAAATAGTTTCCAGGGTCTGATGATGGAGCCGGAAGAAGGCCACTGGGACTCTGTAATAAAACCACGCAACCCCGTCGAGTTTGGGCTCGTTTGAATCGTCTTGACGAGTGCCCCGATAGGAGATGGTATTTTCTTAGTCTTTGCTCGTTAACTAAAAAAGCAGAAAATAATAATTTACTGAAAAAAATATTTTTAATAACACGTTTTTAAAACGGACTAGTTAAAACAGACTAAAAAGTAAAAATAAATTCTTTTGTAAATATTATTTTATAACCCTATAGCTACAGAAATTTTAAACCTCAAAACGTGGGGCGCATGCTAAAAACAGTATGGATGACAAATTTTACAAAATGCGCCCCACGTTTTTAGGTGTAAAATTTTTGTAGGTTATAAATATTTACATTAGAATTTATTTTTTACTTTTTAGTCTGTTTTTACTAATCCGTTTTAAAAAAGTGTTTTTAAAAATATATTTTTTAAACATGTACATACACTCACGCCTGTTTCTCATGGGGGGGCAAGGCTTCAAATACCGTTAAAAATTAGTAACGTAAAAAAATAACGTTAAAACTGGACATTAATAACGGTAAAATTGATAACGGTAAAACAGAATTTAACGTTATTTTTTCGTTCCTTGATAACGATAACATAATAATATGTTATTGTATAAAAATATTTTAAAGCAATGTGTAATTGACGTTGACGCCGCCGTAAAGTGATCAGTCTCGGCGGTAGGTACTAGGTAGTAGAGGTACCCAACCCACCTACAATATGCAATACTTATTAAAATTATCATCAAATATAACGTTATTTTTTAACGTTATTTATCTTAATATAACGTCAAATTAATGTTATGTTACTAAGTATCGTTAAAATTTATTTTTACTGTTAATTGGTAACGTTATAAAGCCCTGCATGGGGGCAGAGACTATGGATTGCCACCTGCTACGATCCTTGCACACTTCTTTCGCTTCATTCACATCCATCAATCTTTTCATACATGCCTTGCGGTTTTTTTCACTGCGTACACCAGCCTTTTTTTAACACGTTTTTATTAGGTTGCTTTCTCGTTTGTGTGTTCGTTCGTTCGTTTGTTTTTCCGCAAAGTTTGTGAACGATTTTGTACTAGCTTCCCGATGAGCTAGAAACTTGAAACTTTAAACATAGGTCAGAACTAAAAGGCAATGCAATATTATGGTGCCATTGAGCTGATCTGATGATGAATCCGGAAGAAGGCTACAGGATCTCTATGATGAAACCATACAAACCCATCGTGTTTAAGCTCGTTAGAATCGTCTTGACAAGTACTCTAATGGAAAACGAAATCCAGGGTCTGATGATGAAGCTGAAAGGCCATGCCATAAGAACTCAATATTGAAACCGTGCAACCCCATCAAATTTGGGCTTGTTTGAATCGTCTTGATGAGTTCTTTGTTGGGAAATAGTTTCCAGGGTCTGATGATGGAGCCGGAAGAAGGACACAGGAACTCTTTAATAAAACCGCGCTACCCCATCGAGATTGGGCTCGTTTGAATCATCTTGACGAGTACTTTGTTGGGAAATAGTGTCCAGGGTCTGATGATAGAGCCCGAAGAAGGCCATTGGAACTCTGTAATAAAACCATACAACCCCATCGAGTTTGGGCTCGTTTGAATCATCTTGACGAGTACTTTAATGGGAAATATTGTCCGAGGATCTGATGATGGAGCCGGAAGAAGACCACTGGGACTCTGTATTATAACCATGCAACCCCATCGAGTTTGGGCTCGTTTGAATCGTCTTGACGAGTGCTCCGATAGGAGATGGTATATTTTTAGTCTTAGCTCGTCAACTAAAAAGCAGAAAATAATAATTTACTGAAAAAAAAAGCTTTTTTAAAAACACGTTTTTAAAACAGACTAAATATAAAAAAAAATCGGACTAAAAACATTAAAACAGACTAGTAAAAACAGACTAAACATTAAAAAATAAATTCTTCTATACCTAAAAACGTGGGGCGCATGCTAAAGACAATATGGATGATAAATTTTACAAAATGCGCCCCACGTTTTAAGGTTTAAAATTTCTGTAGGTAAGTACTTATAGGGTTGTAAATATTTTTAGAAGAATTTATTTTTACTTTTTAGTCTGTTGTTACTAGTCTGTTTTAATGTTTTTAGTCCGATTTTTTTATAATAACCCCTATTTAGTCCGCGTAGGTTTTTCTGGGACGCCCTTGTGCAATCGTTCCTCCCACATTCGCACAATATATATCTCTTTCGTGATTCGCCTTTCATTCATCCTCTCTAAGTGACCAAACCACCGGAGCTTTCTTTCTCAATTCTTATCACTATATCATCTTTCAGACCACACCTTTCACGAATCACAACATTGCTCACTCTATCACTCAATTTTACTCCGCATATTTACCTCAACGATCGCATCTCTACCGCATTTATTCTGCTTTCATTCTTCTTCTGCCATACCCAAGATTCACTTCCATACATCAGTGGCCATTTGCGCCTTTGCAGAAACTTCCTTACTTTTTCCGTCCCTTGTGAACAAACTCCCCAAGTATACAAACTCACGAACTTGTTCCACTTTTTCGCCACCTAGCATTACCGTATAGTCAGTCATTTCTTTATCTCTCTCAAACACCATCACTTTCGTCTTAATTTCATTTACTTTCATTCCTTTTCTCACAAAATCATCATTCATAACAGACATCATTTCCTGCAACTCTTGCGCAGAAAGACGCAAGTATAATTTGGTCGTCAGCGTAGATGAGGCACTTGATTTGAGTCCCATTCATCATAACTCCACAGTAACGTTCTTTCAGACCTTTCATACAACTGTCCAAAAACAGATAAAAATTTTAAACATGTCCTTCAATCTTTTAGAATGCTGGTCAAATTAGTTGGGGGTGTATAGCGATCTGGGTCCCTATTTTTTCGTTTATTTGTTAGATTTTCGTTCGACAAATCAACTCAAATGTATGAGATGTCGAACGAAAATTAGTGGAAACGAGCGCTCGACGCAAGTCGAGCGATTCAAAAATAGGGCCCCTGAATCTCCTCCATTCACTCCCTAGATAGCCATCATCAGATCATAGCACAATACATTCCTGGCAGGAAACCAAGGCTTCAAAATTACCTTTCCACCTGTATCCCCAGACAAAGTTGATGTGTGTATAATATATTTTTTGGATGTAGCCACCAGGATATTTAATAACAAACAACCAAACCGATTTCCATCCAGAAGTTCATCAATTTTTTTTTTGCTTATCTGTTTTTTTTTTCTATTTCAGATAGTAAACCAGAGTCAGAAACTAATGCTGCGTTGTTACAGCAGTATTATGAGTATGCACATGTTATTGTTATGTTATCCATTTTATAAAAACACACTTTTGTGAGATTTTGATTTAATTTTTCGAATGTGCTGAAAGTGTCTCAGTGCGGTTTTGTGTAACTAGTTAAGAGAAGTAAAAGTGGAAACAGAAAGTGTTGTAATTTTTTTTTAATAAATAAATTAGATCTCAATATATTTGTTTTTCTTCACAATTATATTTAAGGATAACTACTCATTTGCAACACCAACGATATAACTAATAATGAGAAAACTGGAGTGCGTTTAATTAAAATTTGAAAATATATATAGGTACCTACCGTTGCATTTTGTTGGTGTTGTCCAAAAGAGTGTATTATGGAGATTCTATAAAAAATATTATCAAACAGTAGTTAATGGGGCGGATTGCACTATCAATTTTATGGCG
The DNA here is from genome assembly GCA_943789525.1 of Agriphila geniculea. Lineage (NCBI taxonomy): Eukaryota > Metazoa > Arthropoda > Insecta > Lepidoptera > Crambidae > Agriphila > Agriphila geniculea. Next base: position 18,177,477 of record OX038886.1, read on the forward strand.
TGATACACGTATATTATCAAAACAATTTGAAATGTTGTGATAGACCAGTATCACAATAATGTTGACAGTGTCTTCCACCCCAATAATAATAATTCATCTTGTTTTCTCTACATATAAGATCCGTATTTGTTTGTAATAATTGCAACAATTATTGTTTTGATATTGTGTTTGTACTGCTTACAGTTAAGTATTTTGTCTTAGTGTTGTTACATAACTTGCTTGTTTCATTCATAGTTGGCTTATTTCGAGAGCTTGCTTCTGTTTTTTGTACCTACATCTCTAGTCATTTATGTTTTGTTTTTGTATCCTCCTTCTGGTGAACAAAACGTAAAAAAATATTCAGGTTGATTTTTCATCACTAGCCACATTTTGTATACATATTATTATTATTATTTACAGTTAACTTGTTGCTTTATCTTTCTGTTATTACATGACTTCCTTGTTTCAATAACAATTTGCTTGTTGTGAGATCTTGTTTAATCAGCATTTTGTACTGTTATTTTCTCCACAGGTAGATTTTTTTGTTTAGCTGCCAAATTTTGTATACTTGCTCAGTCCATCAATCTGAACAATTTTCACGTGAGCAACTCTGAAATCACGTTGAGAAATCGGCTGTTTCATACATTTTGGTCAAGTAATGAACTTTTGTATAAAACACCTGTTTTTTTCGTGATTTTAGAGTTATTCCCCATAACAAAAGTTGTTCAGATTAATGGTCTTAGCAAGTATACAAAATTTGGCAGGTAATAAAAAAAACTACCTGTGGAGAAAATAACTATACAAAATGCAGATTCAACAAGATCTCACAACAAGCAAATTGTTAACGAAACAAGCACGTCATGTAATAACAAAAAGATAAAGCAACAAGTTAACTGTAAATAGAACAAGCACATAATGCAGATTCAACCAGTAAACATAGCAAGCAACATGTTGATAGAACAAGCATGTAATGGTAACAACAACAAGAAAACTTAACGTAGATTCAACCTGACGTAATGTCAAAATAACATGATAAGTGGGTTGTTGAATCAACGTGGCAAGCAGGTCAAACCTATATGCTTGAACATGTAAGAGCAACAAGATAAATTAACAAGCTAACTGCTGAATCAATAAGCTTTTCATGTTATAAAAACAAGAAAATTTAATGCAGATTCAACCTGACGTAATGTCAAAATAACATGATAAGTAGGTAGTTGAATCAACGTGGCAAGCAGGTCAAAATTATAAGCTTCAACATGTTAGAGCAACAAGATAAATTAACAAGCTAACTGCTGAATCAACAAGCTTGTCATGTTACAACAACTAGAAAATTTAACGTAGATTCAACCTGACGTAATGTCAAAATAACATGATAAGTAGGTTGTTGAATCAACGTGGCAAGCAGGTTAAAACTATATGCTTCAACATGTAAGAGCAACAAGATATATTAACAAGCTAACTGCTGAATCAACAAGCTTTTCATGTTACAACAACAAGAAAACTTAACGTAGATTCAGCCTGATGTAATGTCAAAATAACATGATAAATAGCTTGTTGAATCACGTGTCAATCAGGTCAAAACTATAAGCTTTAACATGTTAGAGCAACAAGATAAATTAACAAGCTAACTGCTGAATCAACAAGCTTGTCATGTTACAACAACTAGAAAATTTAACGTAGATTCAGCCTGATGTAATGTCAAAATAACATGATAAATAGCTTGTTGAATCACGTGTCAATCAGGTCAAAACTATAAGCTTTAACATGTTAGAGCAACAAGATAAATTAACAAGCTAACTGCTGAATCAACAAGCTTGTCATGTTACAACAACTAGAAAATTTAACGTAGATTCAACCTGATTTAATGTCAAAATAACATGATAAGTTGCTTGTTAAATCAACGTGGTCGATTTAACAAGTTTAAACTTGTAGTTTTAACCAAAGAGCAGATTGGCGCTATTTTAACCAGAAATAATGTTGCTGGCAACATGAAAACTTGTTGTTTTTTTTCTCAGTGTACAAAATATCGAAAAATTTTGCATAATAAATCTTGTTTTTAATTTAATCAGCTTTCATTTTGTAAAAAACCCATGTCGCTGGAATGCATAGTTTTCGAGATATATCTGGAAAACTATGCATTCTACAACTAGGAGCTACGGGCGGGGACTTTTGATATGTTCACCTCCTAACTGGTCCAAACAAAGTTACGAAGTCAAAAATTGTGTTCCAATCAGTTCCCTCTACACCTTTTCGTTTATTGGGCTAATTAATAGTCCGAGCGAGGCTCAGAACAAATGAGGGCGAAGCGTGTTTTCGCGTCAGCATAAGTTTTTTTCTATTTTCATAATATTTTGACGCTACTGAACAAGATAAGAAAGGGTGTCGCGCTGACACCCTTGAGCGTTTGGTAAAAATGCATAATTATGCCAAGAAGCTACCGCCATTAGATAAACCTCTAATTTAAAGATTTTGTAAACCCTATATACAAGTGTTAGGTGTCTAATGAAAGGGAATTAAATGTTCTATAATGTTATAATACACAACATCGACTGAGTAGTACAGTTCAGAAAATATTTTAAATTTTATGAAAATTATATCTATAGAAACCCATTTTTTTTGTTTTAAGTCAACGTAATTCTTAAACTGGTACTTCTTTTCTCAAACAAAAAACATACTAACAAAGCCTATTTAACGCAAATTTAAAAAAATGAAACTTTCAAGTACCTTTACAAACAAAAAACAGCAAAAAAAAATTTGAACGTTGCGTGCCGTAGATTTCTTCTATAGGTGGAATAAAAAAAATGTTTTTTAGGTATAGCAATACGGGCATCAGGTGAAAGCTAATAGAAAGCCAATTTCATATATATAAACATTATGATACTTTTATTCTACTGTTTTGACAGAAACTTAAGAAAACCACAACTAAACTCGAAAAACTAAGCATTTTTTTCAGTTTCCTCAAAAAAACTTCCTTAAGGAAGCGTTTTTCGGGTTACTTGGTTTTCTACTTTTATAAAGCTTACTAAATTAACTACAGTTTAAGCATAACCTGAGTAGTCTAGAACCGTAGGTTGCGGAAACACAGCTAGTCAAAGATAGGCATTTCTTTCAAAAGTGAAAAAAAATCATCTTTGACTAGCTGAGTCTCCGCAACCAATGGACCTGGACTTCTCGGTTTAGACTCAAATTGTAGCAAATGTTTACAAAGCTTTACAAAAAGTATAACAATAAAACCTGAAAAATGCTTCATTAAGGTAGTTTTTTTGAAGAAATTGAAAAAAAATGATAAGTTTTTCGAGCAGCACAGGATTTCCGGGTTGCATACTTGAGTATAGACTACTCTCTAGAAACCTAACAATATTTAAAAATCGTAGTTAATACTCGTTTGCGATTTTTGCCTTTTTTGTGTAGATATTGACTAGATTTTTTTTATTTTCTAATAATTTATTAATGTTGCATACTTCTGAGTTATGGTTTTTTGAAGTTTCTGTCAAAACAATAACATAAAAGTATCATAATGAATATATATTTGAAATTGGCTTTCTATTAGCTTTCACCTGATGCCCATATTGCTACATCTAAAAAAAATATTTTTTATTCCACCTATAGAAGAAATTTACGGCACGCGAAATTCAATTTTTTTTTTCGCTTGTTATTGTTCGTTAAGGTACTTGAAAGTTACATTTTATTAAATTTGTGTTAAATGGGCTTTGTTAGTGTTTATTGTTTGAGAAAAGAAGTAACAGTTTAAGAATCACGTTAACTTAAAACAAAAAAAAATGGGTTTCTATAGATATAATTTTCATAAAATTTAAAATATTTTCTGAACTGTACTACTCAGACGATGTTGTGTATTATAACATTATAGAACATTTGATTCCCTTTCATTAGACACCTAACACTTGTATATAAGTTTTATAAAATCTTTAAATTTGAGGTTTATCTAATGGCGGTAGCTTCTTGGCATTATTATGCGTTTTTTACGAAACACTCAAGGGTGTCAGCGTGACACCCATTCTTATCTTGTTTAGTAATGTCGACATATCATGAAAATAAAAAAAAATCTTATGCGAACGCGAAAACACGGTACGACCCAAAATCTGCAGGACTATAAAAGCCAATTAAATAATAATTAAAATGGTTCATGCCACAGATCACTCAGTGATAGTTGTGAGCTGTAGACCTCGCTTGTGACATTTTTGAACATTTTTCACAATGGCGGAATAATTTATTTTTTCGAAAAATTTCGAAAACCTGATTTGTCAGAAAGTTCCATATAATTATCAACCCTGCTCACAAAATTTCACGAGAATCGGTTGAGAAATGCGATCTGTAGATAAGAACAGACGGTCAGCTGGACAGCAGAAAAGACATACGAAAACATTTTTGCTCAAACTGAAACGGAGACACTTCGCTCTCGCTTGGCGCAGGCTCGGTCAATCTTACTAATTATTATAAATGTGCAAGTTTCTGGATTTGGATATTTGGATGTTTGTTCCTCAATCACGCAAAAACGATTTGGATGAAATTTGACACACAGATAGTTTATAGGATACTTTTTATTCTGGTCAAAGGAGGGATCTTCCGAATGTCCACGCGGACGAAGTCGTGGGCGAAAGCTAGTTATTCATAAAAAAACATTTTTGAACTTTAATTTCATTGAATAATAACAGTCTAACCTGCTTATCTCAGGTCATTACGAGTAGGTAAATTCGCAAATATATTTTAATGTTCAAGTTCAAACGGAAATCCCAAGAGAACTAGTAGTTGTCAATTCACAGCGAGATATGATAGTTGGCAGTTAAAATGTCTCTTAGAAGTTTTCGTGTTGGATTTTTCTCAATATTTCTTCTGTTTTTGGCGAATGCGAGAAGTGATGACAAATTTAGTTTCACTTTAGTTATTGATAACACGTCATCTATGGGACAAGAAATCGATGGTGTAAAAACAGCAGCAAATCTAATATTTGACGCTGTTTTGAAAACTGGATCGGCATTGATTGAAAATTATGTCTTGGTTACTGTCAATGACCCATGTAAGTAATTTTCAGAGTTTTTTGCTTGGACGAATTTTTTGTAAAATAAAGTTTTAGTTGTGTTAAAATTAAAAGTAAATTGAGGTATCATCGTGGGTTAGGTAACTCAGCTACTTTTTCAAGAACATAGTAATCTAAATATATTAACAAAAAGTCCTTTTATCTAGTCGAATAGTCACTTGTTATGAACGAGCAATGGGCTTAGGAAAAAATAAACTCAAAAAATCTCATTAGATTAATATCACTCTCAAGTTGTGTTTTTCACATTTCAATAAAAAATTATGTTTATTTCTGCTACTTTTATTTTATTTATATTGTAGATGTAAAACTTGAAACTGTCACTAAAGAACCAGATGAATTCAAAAGACAGTTACACTTGATTAAGTTAATCAATATAAGTAACAAGGATTGTCCAGAAATGGCTTTGACAGGAGTTGAATTGGCAATGGAGAATAGTTTACCACATTCATTAGTTTATGTGTTTACTGACGCTGATGCTAAAGATGCTGACCTGTTGGAAAGAGTCAGAAATTTGGCTTTCAGGAAACAAATCCAGGTGAGGAAATATGATTTTAAAACTGGATAGCTTGACGACAAGGCACAAACTTATCTGAGACGGCCGGCTTAAGCCCACCGGTAACGATCAATTGCGATTGTTAATTTTTCCGCAATTGACGCCCATTGACGGAAAAATTGATCGTTTACGCGAGAAAATGAAGCGATTGTCAATTTTTCCGCAACATTGACGGCAAATGATCGAAACTCTTAATTGATGGCAAATGAGACGCCTTGCATTGATGCACATTGACGGCAATGACAATCGTTTTTAGTTTCGACTGTGTCAACGAGTATGTCGGACGTTCCCGAACGCGATGCTGAAGCCGCGCCGCAGCCGACGTAGTATATAGTAACAGAGCGGGATTTTGTTTTACTATTAATATTCTTATACAGAGATAATACTACCCTTTAATATCCTTACTATTGATATCCTTAAACAGCGATAATAACTACCTTTTGCCTCTGTGGCTATTTGTAAACTAATATTGTAAGTAATTTGAGGCAACAAACTATTTCTATTCTATTCTATTCATAATCCAGTATTGAGGAAAACAAAAAATAAAGATTACATGAACAAAAATAATCGTTCCATGGCATTACAAAATATTGCAAAAGTTCTACGAATTCACAAGCCAAACTATACAGAAGAGCAATAAAAAAAATATTAATACTCTGAGAACATCAAAGAGTGAAATAAAATAGAAAGAGCAAGTAGATCTGGCGCCTCTACTGACGATATACCTAAGCCAACGCTTTGGTGTTATTATTATTTATTATGATGAACTTTTGTTTTTATCGGACCAAATGTCCATAATGAATGTCACTGAAAACAGTGAGGTAAGAGTCGGGAAATGTTAGTAAAATATGTCCTTTATTTTCCAAAATGTTTATTTCATCTAGTGACCTCCCTAGATGAAATAAACATTTTGGAAAGGTACCTACCTACACTAGGTAGGTATATCTTTATTATACAGTAAGTACATACATACACTTTTGAACATTCGCTTTGCATTGTACACACGACAGCACGTCAGGTTATACAGTAAAACTGCGAAAACAGCTTTTATTACGTAGGGCATAATTAATGCGGTCTCAAGGTCAACAGGTATAGTATGAGGTGCCGTCGTGTATACATATAAAAAAATATAACAGGAATTAAACCATAAAGTTAAACCTGAATTAAACTCGTGTATAGAGTATTGTTCTCACCTCTGGGATGGATCTGCCAAATACCAGTTGGCTGCCTTGGACTCTATCGAACGTCGAGCAAAGAGGCTGATTGGTGACGATGATCTGGTCCACCGAAGGCTTCAAAGTTTAGAGCACCGACGAAGGGTAGCCTGCCTATCGGTCTTCTATAGGTTACATTTCGGGGAGTGTGCTCAGGAGTTACACAACCTCATACCTCCTTCCCCGTTTCATCTTCGGACTACCAGGCGCAGGGCGGCTTACCATCCCTATGTTGTTGACATTCCACATACCCGCACGAAACGCTTCGGTTCCAACTTTTTAATTCGAACAGCTAAGATGTGGAATGACCTGCCTGCGTCTGTATTCCCCGAACAATATAACTTGGGCGTCTTTAAAGCCAGAGTAAATAGGCATTTACTGACTGTGCGTGCACCATCTTAGTCCTCCTTGTCACTTCCCATCAGGTGAAAGTGAGGACAAACGCGCAGACAGTCCATACATAAAAAAAAACTCGTACCTACCTACGTTACTAAAAATAGGTATTTCACACCTACCTAATTACCCGAGATGTTTCGACCACTATCTAGAGAGAATATATACATACACCAGAGGGTGTATGAGAGAGCACCGACACGACAGGATAAATACAGAATAAATCATTGTAGGTACTAGCGTTACGCCAGTACCTACTATTAATTATTCTGTGCTAGCGTACAGAAGTCTCAGATCAAATAAAAAAGGAAGATGGAGCGTTGCGCAGTGGTTGCGAACAACTAAGTGAAGCCGGTTTTTGATGGTACATGTGTGCGTACTAGAGGGCGGGTGGGGGCCGGGCGGCAGGGTTCGCCCAATGACGAACGAAAGCCAAGGCGTAGTTTCGTTATATTTGTGTGCGTAAACTGTGTATGTACACAGCCAAGGCGTAGTTTTACTGGCTTCACCGCTTTGTCGGAAGACTCCGTCTTTATTTTTTTATTTGGTCTGAGACAGAAGTAGAAAAAGCCGACATTTTATGCACTTATACAACGTGTTGCAAAACACCCTAATGCCAAATAGGTATGGTAGATAGAGACCATCAAACTTATTTAACCATTCTTTAAACTATCGTTTGTCTGGCCTTTTTTCTGTTTTTTAAAGCCACAAGCAAGAGTTATTGCAAGAAATGCCTTGTCTGCGTTTGAAATCATTGTAATAACCGACACGTCTTTCCGCAACACAAATCATGAATGAACTGAGCGCTGCGCGAATGACGGCGAATGATACGCCGTCAATTTGAGCATCAATTGCTCATCATTTGAAACCATCATTTGCGGAAATATTGTCAATCGCAAATGACCGTTACCGGGGGCCTTTACAGTTCCAGTTTTTGCGACCTGGGGCCCTTTTTTGAATTGCTCGAATCCAGTCGAGCGCTCTTTTCGAGTGATTTTCGTTCGACATATGACTCAAAACAATGAGATGTTGAACGAAAATCAGTAGAATCGAGCGCTCGACGCCAGCCGAACGATTCAACTCAAATGTATGAGATGTCAAAAGAAAATAAGTAGAAAAGAGCGCTCGACGCCAGCCGAGCGATTCAAAAATAGGGCCCCGAGTCAGATAAGTTTGTTTATGGCACTATAGGTACTATAGCAGTAGTCTTCACTTTTGTCTGCATTTGCGTCGTGAAAGAATTCTCTCACTTTGTAAAAAGATAAATTATTACACTATGGTGTTAAACGGAATCCTTTCTGTCGAGCTACGATCTGCAGTGGAAATTACATGGAAAATTAATTATTTTTGTATTTTGTTAAATTAATTATTACTTATCTTTAACGCTTTCAGCTTGTTTTTATACTAACCAACTCCTGTCACCAAGGAAGCTACGATCAAACATATGCAACATTGGCCAAAGCTACAAATGGACTTGTTTTCACAGGAAGTGAAAACGAAGTTGCTAAGGTATTTTGTTTTAGTTAAATTTAACAATATTTTTTCTATTATGAGCCTTTTATTTCTATTTCTGGAAAATTGTCTGTTAAAGTAATTTAGAATTAGAAATCCAAGTAAGTAAATAGAACTTACAGCTAGGTGAGATGATTGACTAGTCGAATTATTTATTACTTTATGAAAAAAATGTTACATTAACTTGATTTTTCAGATTTTAAAGTATGCTGAGGAAGCCGTAAAAACGAAAAGGACTGTAATTAGTAAAGGTGTGTTTCCGCCTGGTGCTCATAATATGAACGTAAGTAAATAAAAACATATTAAGGGTAAACATAATTTTAAGTTACCTACCTATTTTGTTGTATTTTTTATTCGACGGGACATATACTGACTGACATGCTGACGGCGCCATTTTGATTTTGCAAAGAACAATTCTGCGTTTGGATTTAATTTAGAAAGGAAAATTATCTACTTGCCACCTTGCTTAATTTTTCAACAGTGATGTTATTTTCTTGTGTATAGTTCTGTATTGGATTTTCAGGTATCTATAGACCCAACTATGAATGACATGATCTTTACTTCAGTCGGTAAAAATGTTAAATCAACAGTATATAATCCAGATGGAACAAAAGCAAAAACAGAACCAGTGATTGATACATCGGATGCAAAAGTAAGTAAGCACACAAGTCAAAAAATATACCCATGGACTGATCAGTTCTCGAGGATCGTCGTCGGTTACTTTTGTGCACCTAACAACAACACCTTCATTACTTTTTAAGGCTGTCAAAGTTAATACCACCGAGCCGGGCACATATGGCTTGCATTTTGAAAGTAATTCCAACACTTCTATATTAGTGCAAGCAAGTACTGATTTGGACTTTTACCATGGCTTCTCATTAAAGGAGCCATCATCTATAGCAGGAACTTCTATACTTCCTCTTCCAGGTTTGTGGAATTCTTTTACTAGAACATACTTAATTTACCTTCTTGTTCTCGTAATCTAAACGTCATCTGGAATTCTCGACTACAAAAAACATTATGCCGTCGAATAGAGTTAAATTTATGGATATAAAACAGTGGATACTTTTCGAAAGTAATAGACATATAACTTATTTACCCCGTTTAAGCTGTCTTCGAGGTTTTGTCATCATATCGTACTAAACTTTTATTCCGTTTTGTTGTCAAACTTCAGATTTGACATTTATCAAAGGTAGTTTTTGAATCACTAATTGAAATTACGTCTTCTATTATTAGGAATTCATTAAAAAAGATTATCATCTCATAATGCTTCACATAAGTGAATACGTGTACTACTAGTAGTAATTTTTCAGATGTAGAATCTCATTTAGCTATTAATGTGATCTGCGACAAAGATGTCGTCTTAGAAATAGTGGAGCTGCACGATTTAAGTGAAAACTTGATCATGAAAATACCGTTGGGGAAACTGAGAAAAAAGTTCTACGTTACGGAAGGCTTTAAACCACCAAATCGTTTATTTTATATAACTGTGAGTATTGTATGGATAGAGTAATGCTTTATTGATAAGTTAAGTGTTAAATAAAATATTTGTGGAGCGTATAAATGTACGAAAAAGGAAATTTTTATCGCTCATGTTTATAATAACTTCTACCTGACAGAACCACATGATGCAGTTAATTAAAAGGATTTTAAATTAATAGATTATTTGATTCTGTGTTTTGAAGCGTGTGATTTCCTTTTCAGATAAAAGGGTTTCTTCCTGAAAGTAATTCTACAATTAAAAGAACATCTTCTACTCCTGTAGAACCACAAAACATCAAATTAGGTAACATTTGTTTTACCACTGATACAAACTTACAAATTCTCTTCGTAACAAATATCTATGAACCTCAAGTTTTAAACATTGTGTATGATTTTAAGTGTGTGTTTTTATCTCACCAAGCCGTAAATAGCACATCACTGCATGTTTGAGTATAAGTGCTTTATTAGTGAATCAATGGATGCACATATAGCAGCCAAGAAGGCGGCTCTGCAGTCCGGGTGACGTGTACAATTGAACTACAGAGATGGGAAAGTTTCATCAATTCGGTCAACTGGATTAATAACCGAACTACTGATACAAGGGGAATTAAAACCCCTTAAGTTTCAATTTGATTCGCAATGATTTCAAATTTAGACTCTCAGTTCAGATGCACGTAAAATTTTCAACATTAATGGTTGTATGCTAAAAGTTTTAGACTCCTTTTCCTTTAAATGTTTTAGCAAAGTTTTTATTAGTTCTATTTAATTATATTTTGTTCTTCTGCAAATTTTTCGTGTTTGTTATTGCAGTGAAAACAGAGGATAAATCTCCTACTATATCAATAGATAGAGGGGTGTATGTTGAGGCAGAGTATGAACAACCGTTAACTATTGCTTGTAATGTTCAGGCATATCCAAAACCGACCATAACATGGTCCGATGAGGAAGGAAAAGAGATTGCAAATAAAGTCAGTAATTATCATTAATATACTTTTAACATAACATACATAGATATTTTAAGTTCCGGACGGTGTTTTCTTTTATTTTAAGGTAATAAATTATGACGTGCCGTATGGATACAAAAATGAATTGGTAATTGGTGCCGTTAATAAAAATACTACCTACTCATGTAAAGCCATAAACCTTCTGGGCGAATCCATCTCGAAAGTGAAAGTAGAAACTAAAAGGAAGAACTATTTTGATGTTATCTTACGCCCAACAGGTAATGAAACGTTGAATGCTGAATTGAAAATAAGCCCATTTTACCTTAAGATGAAAATTATATCGAAGTTATAAAAATTTGCTATACCTGTCTGCAGTGTTTGTTGTTGGAAATACTCGAAGAGAAGCGTTATGCGATTTTTGTTTACGCTTCTGTAAATATTGTATAAATTGTTGTTACTCACACAGGGTATTCTAAGCATACAATTTACTGCGATATGCGTATAATTCGTGCGAAATTCTGAGTGGTTGATCAATAGCAAAATTAAAAGAGTTTTATTTTCAGTACCTATACAAAAACATAAAAATTTAATATTATTAACAAAAGAGTCAATATTTTCACAGACACAACAATAGAATACAAGAAACCTGGTAATGTCATTTGCTTAATTGATTCAAACCCACCATCTACAATTACTTGGCAACAAAATAATAAAGAGTTAGTTGGCAATGGTGAAATAGAAATTTCAGCTGACAGAACCAAACTGCATATTAAAGAAATGAAACCAGAATTTAATGGGAGCTATTCCTGTGAAGTAAACAATGGCCTTAACTCCACTGCTTTCAACTTTAATATATTAATCACGGGAGTTGGTAAGATCACAGTTGTGGATTAAAAAAAACTACTTTTGATTCGTTAGCCATGAAAATACAAAAGCTGACTTTATTATTACTTTTTCTGATATAGCTCCAACTGTCAATGTTGATACAGCTAAAATGAGCTTAGATTATAACAAACCTATAAATATTGATTGCTCAGTGAATGGATTTCCTGAACCCAAAATTATTTGGAAAGATTTAGATACTGGGGCTACATTACCATCTTTAACGGTGAGTATTGAAAAAAAAGCTTGTTTTATCCGGAATAGTCAGTATATTTTTATGAACAATTATATTTTATTCGGCTTTACTCTGAATTATAATTTATTATGTATATTGAAATGCTTATATTTTCATTCGTCAATAGAAAAAGATATCCTCGTCACATGATAGTTTGTTCATATTAAGCTTCTTCTTTCGCTTCTTTAACAAGCAAGCAAGATTTTTTCATTAAGAGTAAATGTTGTGCTATTTGGTCGATCAGTAATTACATATTTCGGTCAGATCTAGTTTTTGTATCAATGAGAAGAAACATTTGAATAATTATTATATCCAACTTGCATAATAACAAAATAATTTGTCTTTGCTATAGTCTTGATAAAGTCCTATATTATTTGTATTAGAGGAAGAGTAACGATGTGAATTACGATTATAAGAGTACTCTAAACATAGACCAATCCAAGAAGAATGCAACATATCAATGCTATGCGTCCAATGATAAAGGAGAAGAAAGCAAAAATGTTGAAGTTGAAACTCAAGTACATTTCAATGTACTAGAAGAACCAAAAGGTAAAGAAATACAATTTACATCGTGTATCAAAAACCCTGTGAGATCCTGAAAAACGTGATAGTGTTGCTGAAACTGAACAACATTCTTCAAGGAACATAGTTTGAAAAACTTTTTTTTTTATCGCCTTTCCATAGTAAGTCGGTCAGCTGACCAATACATTTTGTATGGGAGTATGAAAATTTTTATCGTTTTTCGACCAATGTTCCATAGAAAAAGTTATTCAGTTTCAGCAACATTTCACCTTTTTCAGGATCTGATAGGGTTTTTAATACACGATGTATATATTCAGTATATAAAAACATAAAAAATGAATATTATTAACAAAAGAGTCAATATTTTCACAGACACAACAATAGAATACAAGAAATCTGGTAATGTTATTTGCTCAATTGATTCAAACCCACCATCTACAATCACTTGGCAACAAAATGATAAAGAGTTAATTGGCAATGGTGAAATAGAAATATCAGCTGACAGAACCAAACTGCATATTAAAGAAATGAAACCAGAATTTAATGGGAGCTATTCCTGTCAAGTAGACAATGGCTTCATCTCCACTTCTTTCAACTTTAATATATTAATCAACGGAGTTGGTAAGATCATAGTTTTGGATAAAAAAAAACTACTTTTGATTCGTTAGCCATGAAAATACAAAAGCTAATTTCATTATTACTTTTTTGATATAGCTCCAACTGTCAATGTTGATACAGCTAGAATGAGCTTAGATTATGACAAACCTATAAATATTGATTGCTCAGTGAATGGATTTCCTGAACCTAAAATTATTTGGAAAGATTTAGATTCTGGGGCTATATTACCATCTTTTACAGTGAGTATTGAAAAAAGTGCTTGTTTTATCCGGAAAAGTCTGTATATTTTTATCAAAATAATATTTAATTTAGCTTTACTCCGTTTGAATTCTAATTTATATTGTATATTGAAATGCTTACATTTTCATTCATCAATAGAAAAAGATATCCTCATCACATGATAATTTAACATAAATTTTGTTTCTTCAACGATCAAGCATGTTTTTTTTTCATTAAGAGAAAATGTGGTGCTATTTTGTTACCGACTTCAAAAGGAGGGAGGTACTCAATTCGACCCGTTTTTTTTTTGTTTTTTGTATGTACACTGATTACTCGAAGACGGCTGAACCGATTGAAATGATTCAAACGTTATTACATTAGGTAAACTCCCAAATTGGCCCCATTTTTTTAAATTTTGAAATCGGTTCATTACTTTTCAATTAGTTCTTTGTTTATGAACTGAATAAGATAATTATTTTTTTGTTTGAAAAGGGATATCTTAAGTGTAGTTCTTTAACCGACTTAAAAAAGGAGGTTCGTAGTTTGACCCGCATGTATGTATGTTTCTCCGCGATTAACTCACGTTTGGCTGAGCCGATTTTTCTACCTAAATAATATACCTACACTACCTAATACAAAAGGTACACTAAAAATTAAAAAAAAAAATTGTCTAAAAAAACAAAAAACCGACTTCAAAAACACGTCTATTGAAGTCGGGTAGGGCTTTTAAAAAAAAGGAATTTGTACTCCAGCCCCACCCGACTTCAATAGACGTGTTTTTATTATTACGAATATTATTTCTTGCTTTTTAGAGGTAGGTTTTTGAAGTCGGTTTTTTGTTTTTTTAAACATTTTTTTTCGATCAGCAATTACATATTTCGGTCAGATTGAGTTCTTGTATTTATGAGAAAAAACATTTGAAAAATATGCTAGAAAGCCAATTTGCTTAGTAACAAAATAATTTGTCTTTGCTATGGTCTTGGTAAAGTCCTATATTACTTGTATTAGAGGAAGAGTCCTGATGTGACATACGACTATAAGAATACTCTGAAAATAGACCAAGCAAAGAAGAATGCAACGTATCAATGCTATGCGTCCAATGATAAAGGTGAAGAAAGCAAAACTGTTGAAATTGAAACTCGAGTACACCTCAATGTACTAGAAGAACCAAAAGGTAATGAAATAAAAGAAATAGTATAAAATGTATGCTGCCGCTTTCCTGAATGTTTTAGAGGTTACCACGGCGAATCTCAAAATATTTAATGATCTTGAAGGTTCTTTTCATAATTTTAAAATAAAAAATACTCAATAGTTTATATCGCTGCTCATTATAGCAACTTGAAATTGAAATTTATTAACAATTTACACATTTTTAGATTTAAATGTCGAATTTAAGAAAACTGGTACTGTTGAATGTAAAGTAGATGCTAATCCTTCTGCTAATATTACATGGCAAAGAAACGGAGCAGAGATTTCAAATGATTCTTTTGATATAATAGACAGTAAAGATGGTAAGAGTATTCTGTCAATCAAAGAAATGGAACCGGTTTTAGAAGGAAATTATACTTGCAGAGCTACAAATGGCTTTCAAACAGAGGAGTTGAATTTCAATATATTTATTACTAGGACAGGTAATTTCAGATAACTATTTGCAACTTTAGTTTGAATCGAGTTTTTGGCTCGATTCCCCGGAGGTTACACTTGGTTTAATTTGGTATTATTAGTACTTGTTTCAAGTTCACTTGGTTAGCTAACACTATTTTACACAATTCTGATAGACATTGCATCTATAAATCAAAATCAATGCTCTAGTTCCTCAGATGTTGAGAAATCTCACAAAATTATGGTTTATCGATGCTTAAGTAAAATAAACTTTGTTTTAGCTCCAAAAACATTAATCAATGAGTCACCCAAAATGAAAGCTGATTATGACGCCCCACTTCAAATACTTTGTAAAGTATCTGGATATCCAGAACCAGAAATCTCTTGGCATAAAAAGGATACTGGTGAAGAAATCTTTTCTTATGTAGGTATTGCTAATGGGAGCTGGGTTGCTATTGTACCTGAAACTCACTTTGAAGCCTATCTGATTTTGCTACAGATTAGGTACTTTATCCCTGTGATAATTAAATTAAGTTTCATCAAGTTAGTAATTTAGCATTTTGCCACTGCAATAAAGTTATCTATCCAAATTAAATAAAGCAAAATCAGTGTGGAACTGAAAACTGCAAACAAGTTTTATTTAGATAAGGTTCTCACCTTGTCTAAATAAAACTAGTTTTCATAAAAAGAGATAGTTTAATCATTATTAGGCGTCACCTGCCGGAAAGCCTTACAACTATGGAAAAATAATGAGAATTGACGCTGTCAACAAAAACGCAACATATACATGCCGAGCAAAAAATACACTTGGGGTACATAGTACCAACGTACAAGTTGAAACTGTAAAAAAAACCTATTTCGACATTGTAGTGGCCCCAAAGGGTAAGTTTATTACATACTTTTATTATATCATATATTTAAGTAAGTATTTATTATGATAAAACGATCTACTTTTTTATCAATAGTAGATTTTTTATCATCATTCTCATTAACCGTCTTGTCTAGTTTCAAACTCCAAACTAAATACTGTCTATATTATACAAGTAGTAATTTTGTATGTTGTCTCTGAAACGGCTGTAAATCAGGATACAGAAATAAATTCCATAATTATATGAATAGATTTGTCTTGTTTATTCCAGATACCAAGATAGAGTTCAAGAAAAGTGCTAAAATAAACTGCGTGGTTGATTCGTTTCCACTATCTACAATTACGTGGTATAAGGGAGATAAAGAAATAACTGTCGATAGTGACATAGAAATCACTGAAAATGGAACCGCTTTAGATATAAAACGTATGACAATTAAATTAAATGGGACTTATTGTTGTAAAGCACAGAATAGTCACAATTCATCAGCATTATACTTTAATATTATTATAATTGAGATTGGTAAGTTAACTTTTTCTGTTTAATGTTATATAAATATACTTTATTAATATAAATTAGATGATTATTAATTATATTTTAAAATAATTACCACACCAAAAGTAAATTGACATTATAAGTATTCTTCATTTGATGTAGCACCTGTGGTAAGTATTGAAGGTGGACTCAAACAAATGGTTGAGTATAATGCCGCAATCAATTTGGAGTGCAAGATTACTGGATTTCCTGCACCAAAGATAATTTGGAAAGAAAAAGATTCTACTGATATTTTGCCCTCAACAACTGTAAGTCCATATAAAATAAATAAACAAACAATTAAAGAAGATGTTTCTATTTCTACTTCTAGTACTTATATTAATTTGGTTTTATTTTAAATCTAGATACCTAGTGTTGATAAACAATATGATTATGTAAGTATACTTCATATAGATCACTCTGAGAATAACGCTACGTATCAATGCTTTGCGTCCAACGACAAAGGCGAAGACAGTAAGAGTGTTGAAGTTAAAACAAGGGTTTTTATAGATATTGTGAAGAGACCAAAAGGTAATTTAAGAATCCTTCGTTAGAACCCATGGGGTTTTTTAGAAAGATACTTATCATTAAGTTCGTCTGAATAAAATAGTTACGTCATTATTGATGCAACCTTTCGTTAGTTCGAGATAATTATACATTCGTAGTTAAAGTCATAATTCAAAATTAGAGACTGCATGAACAAAAATTACAAATAAATGGTTTGTTAAAAAATATCAACGAAAAAATGAAAATCAATTAATCTTTTCCAGATTTAAATGTGGAATTTAAGAAAAACGGCAGAGTTAGTTGTAAAGTAGACGCCAACCCACCGGCTATAATAACATGGCAAAAAGACGGGATGAAAATACGTTCTGATGATTACCTTGATGTGGCATATGGGAGTGACGGATCTAGTATCCTGTCAATCTCAAATATGAAACCTCATGTAGCTGGCAAATACTCTTGTAATGCCGTAAATGACTTCCTGTTGGAGGAAATGAACTTCAATATTGTGATCACTGGAACAGGTATACTTGCTAAAATATTTTAGATAAAAACACTATTATATATCACTGACGTCTAATTTTAATTTAAAAAGCCGCTTTATGCACTCATGGGTGCGTTAGTTAAAGGGGTGATGTAAAAATACTGTAGTTGGAGGGAAAATGTTTGATGTACCTTAATCTTCTTAATTTTTTCAAAAATATTTAAATGCAGTTTTACTAAAGTTTTGATTCAGTAAAATTTACCATTATCAATATTTAGGATACTTTCTCTCCAACCACCGTCTTTTTTCCACCCTGTATAATCTTATTTATTACAATATTAAAACTGTATAAAACTTCTGTCTATCCAGCTGCAAAAACATCGATTGAAAAAGCACCCAAAATAAACGCGGAGTACGATGAACCATTGTCAATACTATGTAGAGTGTCTGGATATCCTGAACCTAAAATTGTATGGCTGAATAAGGACACTGGAAAAGAGTTACATGATTCGGTAAGTTACACTCATAAGTCTTCTATGCTTGGTAGCACGTTATTTATGATTTGTTAACTGGTCTTGGCATTACCTTCAATTAGTTTGGACCGGTCGTATTTCCATTAGCTTTTCCTTTGGAATACTTTTCTCAATTGAAATAATTATTGTTAAAAGTATTTCTAATAGAAAGTATCTCTAACTGTATATGAAAATTATTTGAATATTAGTATGTAAAATTATGATACCTACCGTACCTACCGAAAGTCATTGGATATAGAACATGATTAATATAATTCTGATGATAATCTTACCTATTCTTATTTTTAGCTCGCCCCTGTCGACCTACCTTATGATCATGGAAAGCTTTTGCATATCGATAGAGTAAACAAAAACGAAACGTTTACGTGTAAGGCAAATAATGCTCTAGGAGAACACAGCAGTGATGTACAGGTCGAGACAATACGAAAAACATTTTTCGATGTTTTGGAGATACCAAAAGGTAGGTTATTAAACTGTCGACTGAAAAATACTTTATCAATAAAATTGTAGTATGGCGTGTAAATAGCCCACCAACCCATGTTGGTGGATTTCACCTGTATGAAAACTCGCCGCAGCGTATGAGGGACCACCGAGTAATATAATGCACTCACTCACCTGCAGAATGATACGGAGCAATTCAACAGTTCTGCATTAGAGCTAAATGGTTTCCAGGTTTATTACGGTAGCACATTTAAACGGCGGCGCTAAATTTACACCTTTTTTTGATAAATTTTCACATTGATCGATGCAGGGGCTGTACCGGCTAACGCATCGAACTTCGATAAGTCTGCCCGGCTTCAAATTAAAACAGATATAAATCGAGCCCCAATCACGCCAAAATGGCGAACCCCAATTCATGATGTCACAAGAACATCGATATCTTCTAAATAACTTCGGCAAATAGTACAATACGAAATTCCTTATTTCGATTTATCTGTTTTAAGTTGAAGCTCGGCAGACTTATCGAAGTTCGATACGTTAGCCGGTACGACCCCAGGGAAGGTGTCGATGTTGGAAGGTCCCATTTTTCGGTTTTTCACATATATCTCAAAAACTACACATTCCCGCGACAGAAAACTTTCTAAAAAATGAAAGCTTATTAAATTTTCTACAAGTTTTAATAAGTCAGGTTTTTCGATATTTTGTATAGTTTTCGAGTTATCCGTTCCTGAATGTCTGTCAACATGGTTACGGTGAAGCTTCGGGTGCGGCGAGGGACATGCCACAAGCGTGACCGAGTCCAACATGCCGTTCGGTATGCCTAAATGTATTCTCCTTCTTGAAACAAAAAAAAATTGTTAAGGTGAAGCATAAGAACAATGTGATCAGGCAGGACCCTTCAAACCGAAAGTGATGCGGACATTCTGATTGTGGATACGGCTGTGGAAATGTCAAAAACAACAGCTGTCGGCATGTGTTTCTTTGTTTTGTTTTGTTTATTAGACACATTAACAGATCATCCAAGAGATATGAATAATATACAATAAAGTGAGCGAACTGCGATGCAACCCTAAACAATGTACACATTTAGACCATATTTCGTTGACAAGGATAGCAAAAAAACGCTTAAATTATTTAATTTAAAGAAAAGATAAAAATAAAGCTAAATACTTAAAAAATAATAGTAACATACACAATACGGACGACAAACTCATAAGACGTCGCGGGGTCACTCTGACAGAATTTTAGATTTGACCGTCCGTTTAAAAGATATGTTACGTTGTCCAAAGATATCAAGTTCTGGGTGTTTAATTACCATCTCATTGTAAACTCTACACATACGCACGATGGAATTGTAATAAGAGATATTATTTTTATATACATTTAGGGCAAATATGGTCTTGGTCTGCGGCACCTGTATCTTATGTTAATAAGTGAATTCGGAGAAACGATGTGTGCATTTAAAATTTTGAACATATAAAAGAGATCAGAGTGTAGACGTCGAAGTTGTAGACTAGATTAAATTTTCGCAGTAAATCACCATATGTAAAATGCCGGATGCACAATTTAGAGCGATAACAAGCCCAAGTTTGAGACATTTTTTTCTGGATACTTTCCAGTCTCTGGATATGAGTGAGGTAGTAAAAGGACCAAATAACAGATCCATACTCTAAAACGCTACGCACCAGACTGCACCAAAGTAAAATGAGGCAGTTCTGGTTTTTAAAAGGCTAGGTCGATCTGTAGATGAAGCCAAGCAGTTTATTACATCTTTTAATAATAAAATCGTAATGTCCTTATTGTGGCTGAAGATGTCGACCTCACCCTTTTGATGGCTCAAGCTGATGCCTTATGCGCGGACATTATTTTCATCAATCCTGGTCTTGGTAAGACAAGGGATTCTTTATTCTTGTCCCAAAAGCTTCAGCAACAAGGTTTTAAGGACATGCTGTTTTTGCACGCATTTATATACGGATGCGACACAATTCCTGCCGTACAAATAAACGAAGAATAAGTTATAACTATGCCTTGTAACATTTGGCATTGAAGGAGACCTCTTTCGCTGAAGTCCCATATCACCTCAAGATGCAGGTTTCACCCATCTCTTGATCCCATTGTCGTTAAGCTTCACCTTAAGCATGTTGACAGATATTCAGGAGTGGATAACTCAAAAACTATACAAAATATCGAAAAACTTGACTGAATAAAACTTGTAGAAAAAAAATAGCTTTCATTTTGTACATAGTCTCATGTCACTAGAATGCATAGTTTTCGAGATATATGTGAAAAACAAAAAATGGGGTATTCAACCCCCCCCTAAGGGCAAGGACTTTTGATATGTTCATCTCCTAACTAGTCCAAACAAAGTTACGAATCAAAAATTGTGTTCCAAGCATTTCCCACTATACATTTTTATGAGCTTTCTTTGCCTGAACTAATTTTGGATTTTCGGATTGTATATTGCAACCATATTATTTAAATAGTTAGTTACTGGCATTAGAACGTTCCGTTTAACCTAAAAGATTATTTATATATTCACATTAAAACGTTTTAGATTAGTTCTTTCCGATATTTTGTCACATCACATTCAAAGGAAAATATTCTAAAAATATGCTTCTTCATGTTGCAGATACCACAATAAAGTATAAAGAAAACGGCCAAGTGTTTTGCAATGTATCAGCGAATCCTCCAGCTGTAATAGTTTGGTATAAAAATGGGAAGCAAATTGAAAACAATAGTCTTATTTCTATTTCGGAAAACCGAACAGTCCTCAGTGTAACAAATATGCAGCCCGATACAAAAGGCCTTTATATTTGTAGGGCCAGCAATAGAAACAATAATTCGATTTTTGAATTCAATATTTATATAACAGGAATAAGTAAGTACCTATATCAAAATTCCTTAATCAGATCAATAAAGAATGCAGAAGTAAACAATAGCAATCTTTATAGCACCATAACATACTGTTCTTTGTTGCCATGCCACCAGAAAATTTCCAATACATATGCCATATTTATCCTTTCACTGATTTTTTTCATGAAGCCTTCTCATCAGAATTATCAGTTATTATTATTTTTACAGTTCTACCAGCAATTAATAAGTCCTCACAGCTTGTGACCGTTTTGGAGGGATCCAAAGCTGTCATCGAATGTAGGTAAGTAAATAATAGTGATAATAGGAAATATTTTGATTGTGAAAGTTTGTGTTTTGATGTTTGTTAATTAATCACGGAAAACAGCGGAAAGGGGTTGGATGGTACACAGATAGTTTATAGCTTTGATTAAAATATCGATACTTTTTATCCCAGCTCCTGTAAGTTCAGTGATGTGATGAATTTCAATAAACAAACGAAGTTTTGTTTCATAGATAAAGAAGAAGATAATGTTTTATCTATTTTTCACATTTTGACAAGTAATACCTATTTAACAAATACATTGGCCATTGATTTATAAACTTCCATGGTGGAGTGATTTGTACACCGGTTTTCAAAGTGTCGCTCTATCTCTAAGGTCCCAGGTGCGATCCCCGGCTGAGTTAATGGAGAGAACTTTTCCATAACGTCTCAGGTTTGGGTGTTTGTATTACTACCTCTCTCATTTCATCATCATCATAGTTATTAGTTATATCATATCAGCCACACGACACCCACTGCTGGGTATAGGCCTCCCCAGGCTTAGCTTAGAATCGGAGTATGTACATGTGATGTTGACCAGTATTTATTTATTATTTACAGACTACTTCGAGGCGACCCAGTTCCGGCGATTAGTTGGCGTTTTAGGGCGGCAAGTGCATCTAGATCTATAAATCTTAAAGATAATGGTACTGAAATAATCATAGATAACGCCACAAGAGACCAAGCAGGCGTTTATAGATGCACCGCTACTAATGCCGGGGGATCGGACAAATTGTCTATCGATTTCACTGTAGAATGTAAGTAAACCTTTTGTTTTTATTAAAGAAAAACATTAAAACCCTTTGATGGAGCATAGTAAAAGGTATTGCTGCTGTAACTTACACAAACTGATGAGTAAAATATTTTAGTAACCTTTTACATTTTCCCGGGTTAACCAGAATTTCATTAAGCCTGTCGATTGGGAAGCTGTGAAGTTGGCTTACCGTACTGAGATATTGTGAAATAAGTGCGTAAATGCAATTTTTCCCGATATTAAAAAAGGTTAATGACGATACTACATATTCACCCATGATGGTCACAATTCATCGTACATTGCTGGTTTTGTAACAAATGCTTTAAAGAGGTTCTTTCAAAAGCATCAACGTTTGATAAATTGGCATGATGATTGATGACTATAAATTACCTCTCAAAAAAAGAAATATTTGTAAAAGAATTATTTCACTAGCATGAAAACTGCCCGAGATATCACAGTTTGAAATTCACACAAATGGACTCACCCAAAAACGATAGCGTTTTTGGGTGAGCCAAAAACGCTCCATACTAACGGCTACTCAATTATAACGTCAAGCGTGTAGTTTGTATGCAACGCCTAGGAAATTTGTTCGGCAGCTATATTAAATATTGTGTTTATCAAAATGGTTTCTAAGACTAATTTGCTATAAATTTTATGGACTTATTAAAGGTATGATTTATTTTAATAAATTTTATACTTTTTAAATGGACATGTCCACCCAACTTTTATGGGTCATAAATCAAATAATATGCAATATATAAAACCAAGAGGTATACAAGCTACTCTAAAAGTTTAATATGTTTACGATTTTTATTAGTATTTCGTTATTTTATTCATTAGTCATCATCCCAGTGGGTGAATATGTAGTGCAGCCATAAGACGTTGACCCAATCTGCATTGCGATTGTCCATCAACATACACCAATTCAACCCGCATGGTTGTGTATTGTCAACAACACCACTAGACGACGCTACATCTATGAATGAAACCAAAAAAACATTATCTCAGTGGTGTCGTCCAATGGTGTCGTTGATAATACACGCGCATGGTGATGGCCCGTGCCTGTGCCCCAGCAGTGGGGAGTTGGGGACATTAAAATCACTGATGATGATGCAATGATTATTTTCCAGATGCTCCTACTATAAAAATAAGAAACAAAAAATCCGTTACATTGAAAGAGGGTGAAACCAAAATCTTATATTGCGATACGAGTGGCATACCGAAACCTACAGTTACGTGGTCGTTGAATAATGTTCCTGTCGATATTTCGCAATATCAGATCTTTAGTGATCATAGCATCAAGTAAGTACATTCATATAATTCATAAGTTCATAACTTCATGGTAATGCAGAAGTTCAACAGAGTTTATGAACATGCACTGTGCCCTCAGGATAATCTCTATCTAATAGTTAAGGAAGGGATAGTGGAGACCTCGTAAGAGAAAAAAACTCGCTATTCTGTGGTGTAGACTCTACACTTTCACACTGCTCTCTATATTGTTAAGTGTTGAGATTATTATTGATAATAATTTGATCAATTTCAATTAAATTGATAATAATAAAATATTAAATGTTATATTTTTTGACCACTATGAGCAACGGGTACTTTAGCTATAGATACAGCCATTTTAGCTTTTGATGTAAGTAGAAGTTTCAACCTCAACTTTTTCTTGCAGAATAGAGGCATCAGTCCAAAGTGTCGGAGAATTTACATGCTTAGCAGAAAATAAGCATGGTGAAGCGAAAGTAACAACTAAATTCGACTTCATAGGTAAGCAGAACTTTGAAACCTGACCGTTATTATATCAGCCGCCCGACACCTACTGCTGGGTATAGGCCTAACCCAAGGATCTCCACAACGCTTGGTCCTGCGCTGATCGCATCAAGCGGCTTCCCGCGACCTTCACCAGATTGTTGGTCTACCCTGTCGGATCTGCCCACGGAGCATCGTCCGGTGCGCGGTCACTATTCCAGAACCTTTCCACTCCAAAAACGGCCGTCGGTTCTTCTTTTTACTGTGTCCCGCCCACTGCCATTTCAGCTGAGCAATCCTTCGAACTATGTCGGTTACTTTAGTTCTCCTACGGATCTCCTCATTCAACCACGTACACGCAGGGAAACTACGAGAATGGATCTCTCCATTGCACGCTAGATGACCTTGAGCCTCCTTTTAAGACCCATAGTTAGCAACCACGTTTCACTGCCGAAACTGGCATGGGAACACATACTGGTCATAGATTTTACTCTTGAGACACTGAGGTAAGTCAGATGCGAAGATTTTTTGGACCGTTAACGTGTTCAAATATTATACTTATTTAATCAACTTGGTCCTAGCAACTTTTTATTATTTTAGTTTACCCATTTTCACCATTATTGTATTTTCATTTATTTTCAGCACCAGTAGAAATTGATCCCCCTAAGGAAAGCACTATAGAAGTGTTAGAAGGAGAAAACATAGAGATGTCATGTGAAGCGGACGGGTACCCGCGGCCCAAGATTCAGTGGACCTTCTTTTCACGCAACGCATCAACTCCTAAATTACTTAAGTACTTATACCACTTACTTTTGCATGTACACTTGTAAGGTGCTTACTTATGTAATTTTGAGCATTTGAATGGAGACAAAAAAATAATTTGCTTGGGACAGTACCTCAAACTAAACCTCGACGCGTTTGAAGAATGACCCTAGATATTATCCACTACCTAATCTCCTTAGATTATTATCCACCAACCAAAATCTTCAGAGATTAGGTGGTGGATAACATTTAGGGACATTTTTTCAGCTAATATTAAAAACCATATAAAGGCTTCTCGAACTTTAATGCATGTATAACTTTTATTAACCCCCGACGCAAAAAAATTAATTTAAAAAAATTAAAAACCCGCCTGCCTAAAAAGACAAGTCAACTGAAAAGATGGAAATAAGATTAAATATTAAAGGCAACATTATAACATGCAGTCGGAGGCATGCATAAAGAAAGTGACATTATGAATGATTTGAGTTATATGCCTCCGACTGCATGTTATAATGTTGCCTTTAATATTTAATCTTGTTTCCATCTTTTCAGTTGACTTGTCTTTTTAGGCAGGCGGGTTTTTAATTTTTTTAAATTTATTTTTTTATTTATTTATTTTTAGTTATTATTTATATGATATACCTTTTTGAAATCCTTATAATAAGCCCTTTAATTTGACACCCATATTGCGGTATCCTAAAAAAAAATGTTTTTTCGGCTACGTTTAATAGCACCGTACAGCCGCCATGTTGATTTTTTATAACGCTACCTTCTTAAGAACACTTGGGCTGACGAGACAAATCTAACGATATGTTAATCATGGAAATTTGTTCAGCCGTTTGAAAGATATGAGGTAATAATAGTAGTTTGTTACACAAGGGACGTAAGTGAGCTATTACAGAACAAGATTCAATTTGGCGCCCGTGCGAGCGCAGCTCGCAAAGGGCGCTAATGGATCGAGTGCACCCGAGATATTTAGACGCACGAGCGAGCGAAGCGAGCGAGGGCGAATATAGTTCGAGGGTGTAATAGCTACTTACAACCGAGGTAAGCATACTACTTTACATCATTCATGCGAGGTAAATTTAATAAAAATAAAAATAACAATAAAACTAAAACATACAAGGTTATTTTAAGTTCATTGAAAACTTCTCGTGGGGTTGATCCACAGACCTTTACTTGTTGTATGGTCTGTTGGTTGATCAGACCATTAAACTGAACAACTTTCATTATGGGACCAACCTCGAAATCACGAAAAAAAATCAGCTCTTCCATACAAAAGTACAATGCCTACTCCATCGAAATGTTTTACGCGATTTCAAAATGAATCTTCTTCTTCTTCTTATTTTTGTTTTGGCAATTTAATTTCCTCTTGGAAGTAATTTTTGCCAGTGTCACGTGTTGAATATTTCAGTGATAGATTGTTTCAGTTTACATTAAAATGCAGGTGCATTGCATTCCAATGCTGCTTGGAGCATTTGGCACCAAGTATATCAAGACAGTTTACTTGGTAAGTTCTGCCGAGGTAGCCACCACTACAGTAAAAGTCTCGGCTTCACACAACCAAGATCGCGCCTATTTCAATTATCCTACATATTGTTCAGTTGCGTAGACACTTGTACCACAAAACTGCACCAATTTTAAGACACAATATCCACTATGAATCCATTTGCGAATAATTAAAATAGTCACCGAACTGAACTCGACAAAATCCCGCCAAAAACTCCAAAAATAAATCTTATCATTATATGAAAATAAAATTGTTTAACCAAGGAGTTTTGCATAGCTTGAACTGAAATGAAATGCCGCCATATTCATTGTTTTTTTTTCAGTAAAAGTTTCATCAGTTTATAATATAAGAAAAGAGATTGGTTCACTAAGGAGTTTTAAATGCTTGAACTGTAAAGTAACTTTACAGTTAAAGCGTTCACCATCCTTGAATTGTAAAGTGATTTGAAACTGGAATGTTCTATCTAAACAATGCACTGTGTTGCACATGCCAACTTACACAGCCTCATACATATAAGTAAATCCTAGTTACCGAGCAAGTATGATGTAAAGAATATTACATACAAACTTACAAGATACGCGCGAAAAACATAACCCTCTTGCAGTCGGGTAAAAAGAGAGGGGTGTTATAAGTTTAACGTGCCTGTGGTATCGTAGTTCCTAAACGGATGAACCGATTTTAGTTAAGTTTTTTTTGTGTCATAGATAATTTTATTCCAGATCAGCCGTTTGAAGATCATCAGCTCTTTAATAGTTGATGAAGGGATCTGACTACCGTCCATATGTCCTATCGATTTGAAAATTGGTACCGTGTTACATCAATGATATTGAATGTATATGGTAGGGTAACCATGACCGGGGTCGGGGGGTTTTAAAATTTTTAATTTTGTACTTGTTTCTTTACAGAGATGCAGAATCTCCTGATATTCTGGTGATACGATCAGCTGAGCTCGAAAGATCTGGCTACTATGTTTGTAATGCTCGGAACGATAAGAGTGCCTCAAATATGACGTACGAGGTCATAGTTAATGGTATATTTTATTTTTAATTCAATTATAAGTATTAATCGTTATATATTTTTTAAGATTTTTTCAAATAATGCTATTTTTTCAATTTCATTATACGTATTAATCGTTATGAATATTATTTTTTTTCAAGATTATCCAAAAAACGCTTCGGTTCCAAGTACCTATTACAATGACTTTTTTTTATGGAAATAACAATCGTTTCAACAAATAAATACTGAACTAAATCTGTCGGTCTGTCTTTTATTTAAAGCCTAGGAATAATACTATAGAGCTTTCAGAAGTAGAAGGGTTGAAATGAAAGGTTTCAAAAGCCCATTTATTTATTTATGTACTTTCAGCACCACCAAAAATTATTCAAGAAAAACCTACACGAAGTACATCACCTAACACATTCAGGGCTGTCAAAGGAGACTTAGTTCTAAGAATACCATGCAAAGTGACAGGCTGGCCAAAACCTGAAATACAATGGATTAGAAACGGGCATTTCTTAGCTTCGGGTGCGTATTTATTGAGAAATAATTATATGGTTTGATTCTCTGTTATTGAATTCTGTTTTTGAACCTGGATCACACGTACTAGAACACACACTTTGATAATAACAATGCCTTATATTTATCTATCAAGGGGGAAAAAATCTTTGTTCTGTGCTCATCACTATCCGTTACGAATGATTCAACTAGAATTAGTTACTGTAGTTTTTGACTCTAACGATATGTTTTTTTGTTGAGTGAGATTTTGAGATGCCATTTCATTAAGGCATAATTTCGATGGATCACTTGTTCCCCGGTATGTGTGTGACACCGCTGACGACAACGGTCGAGAGCTAGCTATTGGAAAAATGTGGTAATGGGCGAGCCAATGTAGCTTGACCCTAAAAAGTCGCAAAGGGTGATTTATCTGACCAATAATATTAAACACAAAGTTTTTTTAATTGTAAATGCCTAAATGTCCGCCTGGCTAGCTACCATCGTCTTACCGAAGTCTGACGCTATAACAACAATTTAAAAATTGTTGTGTTCCGGCAGTTAGATGTAAGATAGCCAATCCCTCAGCTGTAAGGATTCCCGGGTGTAGTGTGCTTCCACCTTCGGCCTTATCGTCACTTAACATCAGGTGAGGTGAAAGTCAAGCTATATCCCGTTATAAAAAAATGTTTTTCTTCTCCAGGTACTAAGTGGTATGACATAGCTGACGATGGTGCTCTGGTGATAAAGAACATCGACGAAGGAGGTTCATACTTCTGCAACGCCACTAACAAATATGGTTCTGATGAGAAGTTATTTGAAGTCCAATTGGAAGGTAGGTATAATAAAATCAAAACCCCTCTCAGGTCCCGGGTTCGAACTTCGAACGCCTGCTGTTTAGAAAATGAACTTTTCTATATAACTCAGGTCTGGAGGGTTTGTAGTACCGCTAGAGGTGGGCCCATATTTTGTATCTTTGCAGCGTATATCATATTCCTAAACACAGTCACAATGATTGATGACTTCCGTGATCTAGTGGCTTGCACTGTACGCCGGTTATAATGGTGTCGCCATCTCTCTGAGGTCCTGATTTCGATCCCCAGCTGATTCAATACAGAAAACGAATTTTCATTTTGACTAAGTTCTGTTTGTTGTGGTACCACGGTTGTCTCTGATTTCCATAACAGAAGTGCTTTAGCTACTAACTTTGGAGTCGGAGCAATGTGCTGTTTTCCAATATTTCAATCTATTTATTTATTAATCATCAAATTACTTTCACCAGACTTTCCAACACCACCACCGCCATCATCCGTAATGTCCATGTATATCGGTGACACGGCTAACATCGACTGCGAAGTGCCACATCAACGGGTTGACCAATTGAGGTGGTATAAGGTATGCCTGTTTGTCACCTTTAAAAAAATGTACTGTCGTAAATGTCGTTGTTTTAACTAAGCGAAAACTAAATTCTTCGCTTTTTAAGAGGGCTCCACACTCGCGCCGCGAAAGCCCGCAAAGGCCGCGAACTGCGAGTGTGGAGGGTTTCGCGGCTTCGCGTATGGGCTTCGCGTTCGCGCTTCGCGGCGTTCCCCGTCCGGTGGCGGTTTTTTGGTCCATGTCCTAGAACTTGTGTGCCGAACTAATGTTGCCGTGATTCGCGGCCGCGGTTCACGCGCGAGTCTGGAGGGCTATATTTTTCGCACCGTTTTCATGCGCAAACCGCGCCCGTGATTCGCGGCCGCGGTTCGCGGCGCGAGTGTGGAGCCCTCTTAATGAACGGGTTTAATGCAAAATTCATAAATTATAGATTAAGATTTTTGCATTGTTAATGAAATTAAAAAAAACCTACTATCATGGTGCCACTACCCATCTGAGTGTTAAGATAACATATATAACATTTGAACAATGTTTGGATATGTTGTGTACAATGTAAGGCTTTTAGACTCATAAGTTTATACTGTATAATATGTGATAGCTGTATGTATTGGTCTCTAAGCTGCTTTTGTACCTTAAAGAATAAAATAAAAATAAAAAAATACCAAACGTGTAACAGAATTAATGGCTAAACCAGAATATGGTACATAGGGACCATCAAACTGAACAACTTTAGCTAGGGAACCAACTCAGAAATCGTGAAAAAATATCAGTTATTTCATTCAAAAATTAATAACGAAAATATGAAAATATATAAAACAGCTGTATTTTTTGCGATTATAGTTGGGTCCCATAGTAAAAGTTATTAAGTTTGATGGTTCTTTATCTACCATAGGTACATAATCTGGTTTAGCCGTTAATTCTGTAACACATGGTATATTATGATAACATTATTATAGTATTAGAATAACGGGTGTAACAGGACCTTCAACGAAGCCGAAGTCTACGCATTCGCCCATCATCAGGATCATTTTTGTCCTTTAGACTATACCTGGGAAACTAATAGCAACGAAGTTATTGAAGGTCAAAGTCCAAAAAAAAAAAATAATTCAATTTTTTTATGAAATCTTATCACCAAATTTTTTAGTATTTCGTAACAAACAATGGCTTCAAAACATCATTACTCTGTATCTCATGAGCACGCACATAAACGCGGTCTTTCAACTCGGCCGCACGCAGCTATGTAGGCGTTACATATTGCAGTCGGTTGTACGCGTTACATTGCGTGGTAATGTATGCAATTGCAATGCTTTTTAACACCAAAAATTAAAATCGTTTCCCAGCAATAATTTTGAACAGAAATGGTCCTGATGATGGGCAGAATACGTATCTAGACGTCGGCTTCGTTGAAGGTAATTGTTACACCCGGTAAGTATAACATTATAAAAAAAAAAACTTTTTCAGGACGGAAAATTATTAGTTGATGGAGAACTGACCCTGAACTCCGTACAGCGGTCAGATTCTGGACTGTACGTCTGTAGAGTCAGCACACTCTCTGGGTCAGCATCCAGTACAGTCAGCGTCGTCGTCTTGTATTACTGATAGATAGATAACATCGCGAATTCTTCCAGCACTATATTCTGTTCCGAAAAAGTTGATGTAAATAAAAAAAAACAAATCTAAACTCTACAAATTGCGGCCCCTTTATTATTTCCATACAACGGACGACCGCCATTTTACCCATCGTTCATTATAGCACAGTTAGTCAATACAGCTTTAATACAACTTATTTTGTGTTTTATTTATGTATTAATGCTTTTTTATTCTTTATTTTATGATAAAAGTATCGAAGCTGTCCCACTCGGTCAATATATTATTAAAAGCAGCTTTAAAATAAAACAAAATCTCTACAAATGTGCTGTGGCTAAGACCAACAAACTGAATAACTTTGTCTATGGGCCCAACTTAAACAGGGCAAAAAAATAATCAGGTGTTCCATACATTTTGGTCGAGTATACAGTAGAGCGTCGATTATCCGAACTAATTGGGGGACGTGGGTGTTCGGAAAACCGGTATTTTCGGATAATCGAACTAATGTATGTATGTATGTACATATATTGATTCAGCCATACAAATTTACGTACAGGTAAATGAAAACCATATTATTTACATTTATGAATATCTTTAGTGACGCGTGCACATCTTAAGTGACATACGAGTACAGTAACAAGTGAACAAGTCGCGACAAGTGGGCGAAATCTGAAGCGCGGTCGGCGCGCGCGAGACCCGCGTGGTGGAAGGTTAGCATTGACCCGCGCGTTACTACGTTCGGATAAGCGGTCGTTCGGTTGAGCGACGTTCGGATAATCGACGCTCCACTGTAAAACAAAATCTCTACAAAAGACCAACAAACTGAACAACTTTGTCTATATGGGCCCAACTTAAACAGGGCAAAAAAATAATCAGGTGTTCCATACATTTTGGTCGAGTATATTGATGTTTCCTATGGAACAGCTGATAATTTTTTGCGCTCTGATTAAGTTGGTCCCATACACAAAGTTGTTCAGTTTGACGGTGTAAAGTAAAGCCACACTACAAAATTTGTGGACAAAAAATCACCCTGTAGTATCAGCCTGGCGCAACTCTCTCAGTAAAAAACGATCTATGAAACGGAAGAATTTTTAACCCGTCTAAGTTTGAAAGAACGTTGACAATCCACAAAGCAGTACTTAGATAATAATTGACAACATTTGAATTTAGGCGTATTATACTTCGCCTGAAGCGCTCATGGCGGAACTTGACAGACTGATCGTACTCGATCACGTTTGTTAAGCAACGCTCGATCCGGCCAGGTGTCGGATGGGTGACCGTTAAGTGGCATTACAACTGAGCGCTTCCGTGCTTCGGAGGGCACGTTAAACAGTCGGTCCCGGCTGTTGTCATAATCTGATAACAGTCGTTAAGCCAAGTTAGAGGCCTTACAGGCGGCTTGATAAACTCTAACGCCAGAGGTGGCCACTATTCCTCATTCGATAAGAAGAAGATACTTCGCCTCATCAAAGAGTATTCTATCATCTTTGACCGTTTTACCGCCAATGCCGTTTAACGTTTCTCTTTTGTTTGTTTTCGTTTCGTTTGTTCCGTTTCATACTCACGCTTTTTGTATGACACTCCCGTCTCTTATAACGCTAGTTATTTTTACATTTTCTTTGGTAGTATTAGTATTAATTTATTTAGTAATGGTTACTGTGAATAAGTCATAATAACATGATAATTTTTGCGACAAAGTTGTTAAGTTTGACAGTCTTAAAGTCACAATACAAAATTTGTCAACTTTTCAAAAATCACCCTCTTTAGTACCTATTAGTATTAATTTGGTAATGGTTACTATAAGTCATAATAACAAAGTTAATTCCATCATGTTATTAACACCCTTGAACCTAACCATAAACAACGTTATAACAACATCGTTATTATTACAGAGCACAGCTTTCAAAACATTAGTAACGAAATTAAATATTGAAGGCTGTGGCAATGACATTATCAGTCTATTGTACTCATCGCTAAAAACAATAACAATTATTACGAGTAATATTAGCGGTCAATTTTTACATACTTAATTCATAGTTTTTGGCATTTAAATATTCAATAGTTAATAATCAACGGTTGTGTATAAGCCAATTTAGTCTAATGAGGTTGTATGCAAACCGCGGAGTTTTAAAAACTCTTTGGAGTGTTCCACACGATCGAAAGTATGTAAAAAGAAAATATAAACAATTGACTATCGTAATGGTTGTCACTAAAAACTGTTGTGCAAGCACTGACATGAAAAACATTTTTTTTATTTAATAGGACTGGCTGTCTGTATGATTTGACATCTAAGCTTTTGTGCCTATTTGAAACGCCACTAGCGTGCGTCTAAAGAACTAATTTTGACGTACAATATGAAAATAGTTGCCGTGATGGTCTCTCCAGACTTCAAACTTTAGTACCATGTACGCACGCTATGCTCACGCTACGTCCTACAGCGCCAAAATGGCGGAAATCAAATAGGCACAAAAACAGTTTGACTTAAGCCTGTCCAGTGTAAATATATGCAGGTCAGTGTGTGCAAAATATTTGTACTGGATAATTTATAATTTCCAAGGATTAAACAATAATATATGAACCAGCTACCAGCTATCGAAGTGTTTTATTATACAACCTGTTACAAAAATACCCCTAATCCCGGAAACGCCAATGAGTATTAATGAAATTGAGATTATGGGCGCTGTTCTTTATTTTTTAGCTATAATATTTACGGAAAAAAACGATGTCGAAGTTTTTCCAAAAATATCGACAAGAATTTGAAAGACCCAACACTGGCTGATCAGCTGTTCCGGTCAGTTCCGGTCATTAGCTTCTAAATCAAAGACTATTCGTTTTTCAGACTGGTTACATCTGTGGATATTGTACCTACGTTTAGAGTACAGTGACCTAAGTAAGCTAGTTATGACATAAGCGTATTTAAAATAAAATAAATACCTGAAACATTACAGTGACGTAATTTCTAAATTACATAGCTACTGAATTAATATTTATTTCAAAAATGTAAAATTACTTTCTGTACACCATTTCGAAAAGACACGTAAGCGTCATCATCTGTATTCAAATACCTATTACTAATTTTGCCTAAAGAGTTCTTGCTTTGATAGGTAATCAATCAAACAGTTACCAGAAGTCCTATCTGTTATTGTTTAATCTTGAAATCTAATTTTTACACCATCTTTTTTACTCCTGGTTGTATTTTTTAAGTGGGTTCCGCATTAATAATAAAAAATAATAGCATTTTACTCTAACCAATTATAGTCACAGTTCACCTTATTATTTCACAGGTTTTAGCTTGATGGTTTTCCCCTAAAAAAAATTCGCCATAATGTTCATGCTGTGCATGCACCCGAGATCGTCTGATGTCGTATGATTTAGAGTCTGATGACATCTATCTGTCTTTGGTAGATAAAATGTCTAAATAACTTTTGGACCTGTCTGCTGCTGGCTGGCACTGTCTTAAAAAAAATACCTAGCTGTAGTACCAGGAAAGCAGAGACGTGATGACGGCAGCTTTTAGGGATTTCAATAATATTTACGCAACCCCAATTGTGATTAGAAATATCACCGCTAAGACCACACCCACATTCAAGGTTGCCAACCGTCTTACGGTGTTGTAAAATACAATTAAACTCTATTTTTTTAATCGAGCAAAAAAAAACATTTCAAAATTTTCGTTATTGCGCCAATCGTTTGTTTGCACATTATTCTTATGTAATCAGTAATCACATTATTCTTAAGGTAATTTTTATTGATTTAATCTGCACCAGAATCATAATAACACAACATTAATTGTAATAAAATGATAAAAAAAATCTAATTTGGACATTGTGTTTATGTCATTTTATGTCTCTCGAATAAAAAACGGACCTTCGTTGGTCTTTGTCTCCTACATTTGTGTATGATAATTTGATTTGCGGGAATTATTTTCCTGCAGACAATAAAATTATATGGTAGCTAAATGGGAAATCGAAGAGCATTAAAATACTTAAGTTACGTTCTTGCATCAAATCGTTTCTACTTTCCTGTATCCGCACATAGTTTTTGTAAAAAAATAAGTTTTTTGTTAGGTACCTAGTCTGTTCTTTGCTTTACCTGTTACCCCAGTAATGTGTTATTTAAGTAAACTTACAACTTTTCATGATGTAAAACGTAGTTAAATCAATAATTTAATATGGCTTACTTTTATTTATTTGACAACCCTAATTAGTACCAGGCAGATAGAAATTGCAGCGCGTGCATTGCACATAGGGTGACAGCGCCTAAATTCAGCCACACCACACGGCTGTTATGTGGTCGAGTTTAGGACGTGGCCACCGAGCCGTATACACAGGTCAAGTTGTTAAGTAATTTAGTTATTTTAAGTTGTCGGCCAACAAAATTTTCGCGTGGAAACAGCAATTAAGTAGTAAATAGTAAGTTGGCCATTAAGTGGGTAAGTGATTAAGTAAATAGAAGAGTGTGGCCACGCGCTGTACTTGCCACTTGCTTGCTGTTGATTTACGGGATTTCTCCCGATTTCGGGAAATATGGTCCGTAGTCGGGATTAAATCGGGAATCGTGAATCGATTCGGGACTTTTTTAATTTGTTATCATGACAGGGGCTTAGTGTGCTTAGCGCGAATTTGATGTTAGTCTTGGAATTTAAAATGACGGCCGCACCTTGAACATATTTTTTGACAGTTGTCAAATTTAAAACGGAAATATCTCGGTTGTACTCATCTTAGACTGATAGTGACCTTGAAGAAATGATAGGTCTTAGTGAGATCTTCATTTCAGATAACAGCTGTCAAACTTAAAACTTTGACAGCTGTCATCTGTCAAAGTTATAACAGCAAAAGTACTCATCCTTGATTGATGGTGTTTTTGAAGAAATGAAAGATCCTGGTGAGATCTTAGTTTTAGATGACTGCTGTCAAATTTAAATTTGTCATCTTAAATTAAGATCTCACCAAGACCTTTCATTTCTTCAAAGACACCATTAAGCTAGGATTAGTATTTTTCGCAATATTGCTGTTTTAAGTTTGACAGATGACAGTTGTCAA
The DNA here is from genome assembly GCA_943789525.1 of Agriphila geniculea. Lineage (NCBI taxonomy): Eukaryota > Metazoa > Arthropoda > Insecta > Lepidoptera > Crambidae > Agriphila > Agriphila geniculea. Next base: position 18,213,497 of record OX038886.1, read on the forward strand.
ACGCCTCCAATGACCGACTGTATGAAGACACTTGTCTAGGCTGTAATTCGAGTATTATGGTCTTTCGTAATTGGCAATACTGGGCAAACTAGCTACTTACTCGTACTTTTTAAACCGTGTGAACCACTTTTACTAAATTTGAACTTAAAATTAAGTTGCCCATTTAGTTACTACTTAATCGCTTGCCCCATGTAAACAGGGCTATAAACAATAAACTTTGTGGGTATGCCTACGCTATTCTATGGGTTAGTTCAGCCAACCGTCATCAACCAAGGGCCGGTCATCGGCGTTATGATATTTTCTATTTTCGGCCACGTATTATTGTCACGTATTATGTTTGTTATTAATAATAAAGTACAGTCAACGGCACGCTGGGCTTCCACAACAGGGTAATCATATTCAATTTAGGGTGGTTTATTATTTTTTTACTTAAATAGAAAATTATCAAGGTTCAAAATAAATATTTGTATAGCCTGAAGTGCTGCTGACTGTACATTGTATTAGCTAAGTTCATTTTTGATAAGCTTAATATTATTATTGTTGATCGTAATAAAAGTTAGATATTTTTGCTGTTTAATTACGTTAATAAAACAACAAAATTTTCTGACCTGATCTTTCTTTATTTTACCTATGCCGAATTTAAGGGGATAAATGGTCAAATTTAGGGCAAAAGCGGCCGAATTTAAGAAAATTGGGTCACTCGTCAAACGTCCGGAAAATGAGACACAACAGATTTTCTAATAATGTCCGAGGGCTTGCAAATATTCAATGAAATCCAATATCCGAATATTCGAAAATTTTTAAGGAGGTATTCGAATATATTCGAATATTATTCGAATAATTCTGTAAAATAAGACAGATGGTCGTAATTATTAAATATTGCTTATTTTTTCACGTTAAACCAAAGTTAAATGCTTTATTTAATGGGACGCATTGTGTAAAAGTTATCCTCAATTGACTTTTTTTTTGCCTTCGCCCCACGTTTTTAGTTTAAAAACTTCTTTGTAGAGTTATAAATCTTTAAAGTGGAAATTATTTTATAATTATTAGTCCGTTTTTCTAGTTAATTTTAAGGGCATGTTTTGAGTTCAATTTTGATACTTTTTAGTTCATTTTTAAAACGTATGTTTTTTGGTTTTATTGTCAGTAAATGTTTATTTTTTGTTTTTTTAGTCTTGTATCTGTGTTTTTTCTCGGGCTTTTTTCCGGCTTCATTATTAGACCAGGGTCTAGTACTATCTCCCATCAGAATACATGCCAAAACGAATCAAACGAGCCCAAACTTGATGGGGTTGTATGGTATTATTATAGAGAGCCTGTACCCTTCTTTCGGCTTCATCACCAGATCTTGGATACTATTTTCCAACAGATTACTTGTCAAGACAAATCAAACGAGCCCAAACTCTATGGCGTTGTTGTTGTTCCTGTAGCCTTCTTCCGATTCAATCACCAGACCCTGGAAATCATCTTTCCGTCAAAGTACTAGTCAAGACAAATCAAACGAGCAAAATAAATGGAGCTGCATGGTTTTATTACATATTTTTCGTGATTTTCTTCCGGCTTAATTATCAAAAACTGGACACTATTTTTCCAACAGAGTACTTGTCAAACGAGCCCTCGATGGATATATACGGTTTTATTACAGAGTTCCTGTGATTTTCTTCCGGCTCCATCATCAGATCTTGGACACTATTTCTCAACAGAGTTATTGCCAAGACGAATCAAACGAGCCCAAGCTCGATGGGTTTGTATGGTTTCATTACAGAGTTCCTATGGTTTTCTTCCGGCTCCATCATCAGATCTTGGACACTATTTCCGTCAGTCAAGAGTACTACTCAAGACGAATGAAACAAGCCCAAACTAGATGGAGTTGTATGGTTCTATTACATAGTTTTGTGGTTTACTTCCGGCTTCATTTGATAATGATCAGGGTCTGATGACCCTGACCACTATTTTACTAACAGAAAACTTGTCGAGACGAATCAAACAAGCCCTCGATGGATATGTAAGGTTTTTTTACAGAGTTCCTGTGATTTTCTTCCGGCTCCATCATCAGACCATGGACACTATTTTTCAACTATGTGATTGCCAAGACGAATCAAACAAGCTCAAACTCGATGGATTTGTATGGTTTTATTACAGAGTTCCTGAGGTTTTCGTCCGGCTCCATCATCTGACTCTGGACACTATTTCCGAACAGAGTACTAGTCAAGACGAATCAAACGAGCCCAAACTCGATTGATTGTATGGTTTCATTACAAAGTTCCTGTAGTTTTCTTCCGGTTCCATCATCAGACCCTGGAAAATATTTCCCAACAGAGTACTAAACAAGACAAATCAAACGAGCCAAAACTCCATCAATTTTTATGGTTTTAGTACAGAGTGTCAAACATAGGCCCTGACTCAAAAGCACCATTTAAAGTTAAGAATATGCCAAAGAAAATGAAAAGAAGCTTCATAGGTGATACGCTGAAAGACCGTCAAAAATCAGAGGAAATAAGAAGGAAAAAAAACGATAAGGAAAATAATACTGTTAAAATGGCAATGGACGGGTTAAATGGCAAGAGAAAGCAAGGAAAAATGTACCAAAATTATTACAGAGTGGCAACCATGGGACAGAACAAGGAAAAGAGGAAGACAAACCAAAAGATGGGCAGATGAAATTATGAAAACTGGAGGAACACTTTGATCGTGAATAGCAAGAGATAAAACAGAATGGAAACAGCTGAAAAAGGCCTACGTGTCGCAAAACAAGCTGATCACTAAAGCCAAAAAGGAATTAAATGAACAAAAGAAAGAAAAAATATTTATTTGAGACAATCACACACTTGTACTTGTCAAGACGAATCCAACGAGCACAAAGTCGATGGGTTTGTATGGTTTTATTACAGATTTCCTGAGGCCTTTTGGTTCCATCATCAGATCAGCTCAATGACACTATAAGATGTCATTGTCTTCCTGTTCTGACCTTTGTTTTAAGTTTCAAGTCTTTGACACATAAATAAACGAGAAAGTGAACGTTAACAATAGCTTCATTCTATGCTCACAAAAGCTATTCGGGTATTTAATGAATGACTTTTGCCTAAATCCAAAAAAGTGGAAAATATTCGAGTATCACCGACTTGAGTATTCGAATAGCAAAATAAGGCGAATATTCGAATAATTCGAATATTCGAATTGCAAGCCCTCCGGCCGCATGCGGTCGAACGGGCATTGTAGAATTAATATTGCTATAATTTTGTTTTTATTGTTTTCTTTTTCTTCTTACCATTTTTATAAAAAATCATATGGCATTCGTAAGTTATAAAATTACACAGATGCAGTTCCTTTTGAATACAAAATATTTAAGATTAAATAAAAAAATATGTTGTCGAATTTAGGTGAGTTTACCCTACCACACAAACCACTAAACTCTGCCCCCGCGACACCCACTGTGGTACAGTAAAAGAAATGGCAGTAGTCTAAAAATAGTTGTTACAATTAGTGTATAATTCGTTAAGTGTTTTTTTAGGGTATTAAAATGTTTCTATGAGTAGTATTGATAGATTTTATTTTTTATTTTAGTGAGATGTAATGATAAGATAAGAAATACTAGACGTTGTGGGAAAAATAAGTATAAAATATTTACTCTTGTTGGTTCATATCGACATTCTTAAAGACTACATAATAATTATTTAACGTGGAATAAAAATTCCATATCAACGCAAAGACTAATTAAGGAGTAGTGTTGGAAAAGTCAGTCATGTCATGCCTTTTTGAATTTAATCTCTAAAACCATGATTTATTAAATAAATCATTAAAAAATTATTTATCGATTATTTTAAAAACCTAATTGATTCAATTTTGTATGAAACTGAACGGGCGATTAATGGAGAATTCTCGCACGGTGATTTGTGAATTTCTTTCGCCATTTCAATTTTTGGTTACGTGTTTTTTTTTCGTTAGACATACAAGCCGTGGGCAGCGCGTTTTTATGAAGTCCTCGTACTTATATACTTTTACTATGGTGCAGGGCGGTCCGTATCTAGGTGCGGCGCGGCGCCAATCAGCGCGGCCCGATGGGGTCTATAGATAACGCTTGCCCAACTATTTTGCAATTAGGAAAGAAATAAAAATAAAATAAAAATTACAACAGGGACTGAAAAGCGGGGTTTTAAAAATTCAAGGTTACTAGAGAATGTGGGGTATTATATGAAAGAGCGCTGTTTGCACATTCTCATACATATTTTATTTTATTAGGATGTATAGTTTTCGACTTTTGATGAAAAATGTATAAAATGGGGAGGGGGGGACATTATCTCTGAAGTTTGCATAAAGAAAAATCCGTAATTATTCTAAGTGATAGAAGTTTATATCAAGATTACAGGAAAATGAAAACGATGTCTCTAAATAGCACACTTTTTCAGAAATTATCAATAAAAATTACATTCGTTCTACTATCGGTCAAGCAAGAGATGGCACTGACCTAAAACTGCAATATTCTATACTGCAGTACTGTAATATTCTACACAACGCCACAGTTTTAACAAAGCAGTGTTTTTATAGCCTACTATTAATATAAGGTTTTTCAATAAAGCGACTCATTTGTCGGTTCAGCAGTGCAGCACGACAAATTAGTGAAGTACCTATGCGCAAAATTACTTGGCGGTTCTGACCCCCTAGCCAAACTAACATTTGCAAATGTTCGTTATCGCTTCGCTTTCGAAACATGTATGGGATTGACATAAGGTTTCGTTAACTATCGAATTATAAAACGTCAATTCCATACATTTTTCGGAGCGAAGCGATAGCGAAAATTTGCAAACGTGACATTGGCTACAGGCTCTGAACTTCGCGCGGAACGCTGCGCAGTAGACGAATACAGGCTTGCGCGAGGAAGGGGCGTGGGCGGAAGCACTCGGAACTATGGAACCCTGCGCTCAAATATCACTTGCAGCCAGGGAATGTTAACGTTATTTTTAAATATAACGTTAATTTTTACTTTTTTACCGTTAATTTTAACATTAACGTTATGTCAATAAATAACGTTAATTTTAACGTTAATTTGAGAAATTACGTTAATTTTAACGTTAATTTTAAAATTAACGTTATTCCAGTTAATAACGTTAATTTTTTACCGATAATTTTACCGGTACTAAATTTAACGCTATATTTAATGTTAATTTTACCGGTAAAATATTTTTAAAGGTTTTTTTCCGGTAAATTTACCGATAAAATGTTTAACGGTATTTTTAACGTTATTTTTTTATATCGTTATTTTTTAACGGTATTTTAATCCCTGCTTGCAGCTAACTTCCGAGCCGCCAAGTTATTTTGCGCATACTATGCTCTATTGAAAAATATTGGCGTCCAGTAAGCTTTCAGCTAATGGCTGTACTTTCGGTACCGCATAAACCGAGCATGCTGATGTCGTACCGATGCTGCGCTGAAAAAGTATGAGTAAATGGCCTAAGGGGTGCTAAGGGTGCTTTTTCAATTAGAATTGGTAAACTGCTAGGTGATTATACTAAATAATACTAAATAATATGCTAGGTGATTGCGTAAAGTCAATCGTATTCATTTGACAGTTCATATTGCATCATAATCTATGTCATCCCATACAAATTGCAGCCGTTGGAATACGATATGAACTGTCAAATGAATACGACTACCTTACGTAATTGCACCTCTGGAGTGAAAAGAAACTACAGGATAAATTTTGAATTTTTTTCTAAAGAAAATGTCGCTGGTGTTTTTCACCCTAATTTGATAAATGCCAGTTTACTCAAAATTCCCTTACTCTTTTGTTTATCACACGTCGTGTACTTTGGTCAAACGGTGACCTTTGCCACAAACGCACCATGTTAAATAAACTGTTAAATTTCTAAACAACGCATCATTCTTAAGTTATTCCGTTTATTGTCTTGCATTCTATCAGCGTGTCTTCACATAAACGTTCGATCAATAAATGCCACCAGTTCTTAGATAAGGCAGTTACACAATGACCGGAGCTTTAGTCAATATCATCATAGAACGAAATAAACGAAGTTAAGGAAAACATTCACTAATTGAAGTCATTTGATCATTAAAATTAAATAGATTAATGAAATTCTGGAAAGCTTCATTCATACTAGGAGCACAAGATTGCGAAATCATTTGTCTCTGTCTTTTTCTTTACGTGTAAAGAGTATGGAAAATAACCTCACTTTTGCACTTTTTCGATGTTTTTCGTTGTTTTTTCGTCATTATCTTTAGCACAATTATCTTTCTTGAAAAAAGTTATTGGAGCCACTGCACAGTATTATCCCCGTCAAATGGTAATGCGCTGGAACCTTGTCAAATTAACCTAATCGTGACGTCACCCGCTACAGCTAGCAAAAAAAGTTGAAGTAAATAATAATTAATTTGATTTAATGATTATTATTGTCAATAAGATAGGGTTAAGTGAAAATAAATTAATTGTATGGATATTTTCAAAATAAATGAAAATGAAATATTCTTTATTTAAATAATAGTTCAGGCAAAGAAAGCTCAAAAAAATGTATAGAGGGAAATGCTTGGAACACAATTTTGGACTTCGTAACTTTATTTGGAACTGTTAGGAGGTGAACATATCAAAATTCGCCGCCAGTAGCCCCTATGCCGCACAAAGAAAGCAATAACTACATAAGAATGCCGGGGTGGAGGGGGGAGGTTTGAAGGCCCCATTTTTCGGTTTTTTACATATATCTCAGAAACTATGCGTTCAAGCGACATAAGAAGACTACATACAAAATAAAAGCTGATTAAATTTGCTACAAGTTTTATACAGACAAGTTTTTCGATAACTTGTATAGTTTTCGAGATATCCGCTCTTGAATATCTGTCAACTCGGTGGTAGCGATGTTCGAAATTGATTCGATTAAACGATTAATCCTTGCTAACTTATTGCGAATTGGTCGATTAATCTAAGAATTAAAATGATCGATCTAATTGCTAATTTTACGCCGATTTTTTTCAGAAAAGAATCTACTAGCAAATTATATGTTTCTAAATTTGTGAGACACGTTACTGCTAGATTATTTTGCGAAATAAATAAGTTGTTGCTTGGGCAATAAAAACAACACTCCATTCAGGTATAAATGTATTATAAGTACTCGATACCTTCAGATATCGATAGTTTTGTTCCGAAAATTTTTGGTATTGATACTTTTGACATTTTGCGTATCCCTAACTGCATTTGAACAAACATAAACCTAACGGGGATTTTCCGGTGTGCAATTCGAATATTGCCAATATATTCACGTAAGCTATTCAACCAAAATAATAGGTCTATTCTTTGTTTGTTTGTTACGCCTTCACGTCTTAACTACTGAACCGATCATCATGAAATTTTACATACACGTTGTCTGAGGTACTGTTTGAGGTACAAAAAAAGACATAGGTAAAGCTAGTAGGCTAAAGTGCTTTTTTTCGGGATGAAAGGTACTTTCATCCCGAAAAAAAGCACTTTAGCTTGTCGTATATTTTTTTTGTGGCTACAACTTTACGTTTTCTATATAAAAAAAATGGCCCGCGTAACCATGTTTTCCTATCATGGACCCTTAGCTACTCAACCGATCATCATAAAAATTTGCTTACACGTTGTCACAGGTACAGACAAGGACATAGGGTACCTTTCGTCCAAAAAAAACAGGAACTGATTCAGTTTTGTGTGCTCTTAATAAAGTAAAAGCTTCTGTATTGATAAATTAAGCCTTTTGAGGTTGGACATTTTTACAAGCTGGTGGAAACACAAAGTCAACCGAGATACTTCGAGTGGTCATAGATAATCAGAAGTGTGACCAACAGATTCCGACTCCTGACTCCTGAGGGATAGAAAAATAACTCTCCACGCATACGAAGTCGCGGGCGGCCGCTAGTCTACGTACCATAAGAGCGTCCGCTGCGTTAAGCGGATCCGGATTCCGAATCCGAATCGGATGATTCATAATCATAATATTTATCTAATTAATATTTATATTAGGTTTGTGGTAAAACCATGTACTTTAGTGTTTTTTTTCTTGACATAGCAATATACTACTTCATTTTGTGTTGTTTTGTTCTGGTAACACAATTGTTTACCTTTTTTTTAAGAAATTGATAATCGGACTTTACACATTTGAAATAATCTAATATCAAATAATCGATTATTTCGGCATCGATTATCGATTATCATCCCTACTCGCCCGCTAGCCAGTTTTGCTAACGATACTGAGTGTTCGATTTCACTACGTCATTTTGACGTCATCAACATGGCCGCCACGCGCATTACCATTTGACGGGGATAATATATTAAAGTGTATTTTGATGTAGAATTCAATACGTTTCCGCTATTATTTACGCCAAAAATATGGCCCGCGACAAGCGCTTTTGATGATATTCTGATTTTTTTTTACAATTATCTGTGAGGTTTATACGCAATTTAATACTTGTAGCTACTAGATAACCTCTTTAGCTTGTCGTATATTTTTTTTGTGGCTACAACTTTACGTTTTCTATAGAAAAATATGGCCCGCGCAAACCATGTTTTCCTATTATGGCCCCTTAACCGTGAGTTTCACAATGTTTTACGATTACTAAACGCTAGAGTTTAGATTTTTCATGATTGCTTATACAACGTGTTAATGAATGAACCCAAAATAGGATTGTTTCTTCGGAACAACTCTGAAAACGCGAAAAAAACAGCTGTTTCATACAAAATAACGAAAACATCAAAATACAGCTGATTCGTTTTCGCGATTTCAGAGTTGGTCCCAAAGTAAAAGTTGTTCAGTTTGATGGTTTGAAGTTTTCCATTTTGGATGCATTAATTTACACGTTGTTGTATATAAATCCATCTGTATTATTGAATAATGTCTGTCCAAGGGAAAATTTACGAATAACCCAAAGTTATACATACAGAGTTGTGCATTACCGCGTTAGTGTGAACCAGCCTTTGATAAAAGCCGTTGATTCCGATCTGAAGAATGGTCATCCGGTGTAAGGTCAAGGCTGTTTATTTGTTTTAATTGACTACAATAAATTATTTATTTATCAATAGATTTTTATGGACTGTGGCATTTAGAGGATTAAATGCACAATAATATCTCTAATTTAGTTATAGTACAGTAGCCCGTAGAACATTTAAATCACCAAAAGGGTTACCGTTTGCCGTTGTGATGTAGTTATTTATTACGAAACTATAAATACTTTAACCCAAGTCTTACGGATCCCAACCCGCCGTAACCTATATTTGTATATCTCCAAAAAAGTTTTTTTTTTATTTTTCAAGTTTTACCACATGGTTTAGCTATGGTCGTGTTCTACAGCTTTGCTTGATTGCCACTGATAATAGTAAGACTATGGAAAGTGATCATACACAGATTTAAGACCAGATAAAGTCCAACCATTTTCATCAGGTCTTAAATCTGTGTATGGCTACTTTTTATAGTCTTACTTTTATCTGTGGCAATCAAACCAAGCTGTAGAACACAACAATAGCTAAACTATGTGGTAAACCTCGAAAAATAAAAAAATCTCAATTTCGGAGATATACAAATATAGGTTACGGCGGGTTGTGATCTGTAAAACTTGGGTTAAAGTATCTATAATTTCGTAATAAATAACTATATCACAACGGCAAACGGTAACCTTTTTGGTGATTCAAATGTTCCACGGGCTACTGTACTATTACTGAGTCGTACCTAATTACAAACAACATAGTACATGTTACAATTTCAAATAGTTTGTGAAGTTCGGTCTTGTAGAGTTAGGGTGCGTAGAGTTAGATACAAGCTTGGCTCTACATGAGGTCTGATAACTTTTTGACAGTGCGAGCCATATGGTAGTCTTGGCAACATTTTACATAAAAATGTTTTTGGTGGGATCATTATACCTGGCAAAACTATAAAATCAAGATTTAGTCAAGGATGCATTTTTTAATACCTAATAGTTATTTTTGCCACTGTTGTATAAATAGGGGTATTAAAGCACGATTCGCTCTATGTGATAATTGTGTCACATGAGTGTCTTAATGTCTTAATACCTAATTATGTACAGTTACATACAAGACTTTATGACACTGGTTGTTTTAATGTTAGCAATAAGTTAACTGTTTCAAAAGCTTTAGAGCATTGCATGAATGTAGAGTTTATTAGACACCAGTAATTATTTGTATAATAAAAAAAATACTAATATTACTTGATTTCAAACAAGCATCGACACTCTCGTTCATTGAACATTAACAGTTGCGGAGTCCTATACTTTACTTAAATAATAGGTATATTACTCATTTTAAAATTATTACTTAAATAAAAAAAACTAAAAGTCATTATTAGCTAACACAAGAAAATATAATGTTTTGGTATTATCCAGCCTGTTGATTCTGTAACCATACTTGAACCTCACTTCGAATCTCACTTCACTGCGCGGGAATTTTAAATCATAAATGAGATAATGATAAATTGTTTTTGTAATCACAAAAGTTTTAAGAAACCTTTTGCAATCGGTAAAGTAGCTTAAATTCAGGTAATTTCTAAGAAAAAATAAACATTTATTTGCTGGGAATGTAGGTAGGTAGGTACATACATAATTGTTGATAAAGATTTAAATTTTCGGTCCAGTACATTCTGTCAAAGTTAGCATGCAAATATTAAAATTAAAATTCAGGTAGGTAAATAAGTATACAATTACAAAACTTTTGACATTTCTAATAACAAATTCACGCGAAGTGAAGTGAGGTTCGAAGTGAGATGCGAGTTTAGTTTCAGAATCAACGTGCAGTAATCATAAGGCAGTTTGACACCTTACGCAAAGGCATCGATTGTTTTAAGTTTTTAAGTGCGTTGGTGCTAAAGTTGAGGTTGAGAGGTCAGAGCCGAAATAACAATATTCATGCCCATGTGCACTAAAGGTCGTATTGAAACGGACTTTATGAGTACAGTCAGAGTCAAATATTTGGACACAAGCTAACATAATTCGTTACCTTTGAAAGTAAACAACAAAGTGGCGCAGTGGTTTAGCACCTGGTCCTGCGATTACGGAGGTTAAGCGACTTTCGCAAGGGTCGGTCATGGGATGGGTGACCAAAAATCTATTAAGTAACTTGAGCTCCTACGTGCTTCGTAATGGTCCCGGCTGCATTTGCAGTCGTCAGCTGAAAAATCCAGCTTTATTAGTAAATAATGCTGCAAATTGGTAGGTACCAATCCGCTTTGGGGTCGCGTGGTGGTTTATTTCCCATCCTCCTTATCCACTCATACGGAAGGCTCGAGCCCCAGTAGTGGGGACATTAAAAATGATTGATATTGAAATGAGATGTTAAGGATTTGGGGTTTATTTCGTTTGTTCTCTAAGCAATCGATTGGCCTACAGTTTGTTCGTTTCGAATTATGCGTTTTTGTGTTATACATTTTGGACATTCTCCTTTTTGAATAATACTTTATGATTATGACATGTTTATCGAATGTGACATGACATGATACAATGTTGTATACATATTCTTGCTAGTGACTGTACTCAATCAATCCATAATATCACGATTTATCCTTAGCCTTTGTTTAGTTTATTAGGTTTTGTAAAATAATGACCGAATACGCTGTAATGCAGAGCTTTAAACTATTCCGACAAGAATTTGGACTAAGTTTCTGACCATTGTTATAAGCAGATTCTTTATTTAAAAAAATAGTTAGGTACAGCCGAGTACAAAGATATGTATACATTTGAAAGTTACAAAAATATGTATCCATTGACGATGTTAACATTGTTTGTTACAAATACTACTAAACATAATATATGCCAGATTTATGTTTCATGAAAATGTACCAAATTTATGTATACAGTTAAAATTACACTGTTATGTGTACGCTCTGAAACGAATTCATGTGTTCGTCTTTGGTTACAAAAATATGTATACAGGTCTGATATTCTATTTTCAAATTTTAGAATAGTGCGGAAATACTTGTTTTCTCCTTTATTTCGTGCATGACATCATTGGCGTGTCATTTGTTTGTCTAAGATTTTTGCCACTTATTTACATAATTTTTCAGCCGACGACTCGTAAGGGCGATCACGCACTCACTCGGTTTCGGTTCGAATTCGGTACGTGAAAAGATGGCCGCAAAAAAACAATGACCACTATCCAATACAACCCGCGCAAATAAATTAGGATGAGAAATGTTTTCGTTCATATTCATTTCTCGCTCGCATACTGAACAGCATACATATCGATCTCTCACTCACTCTCGTTGTGGTAAGCGCGTTGAGTAGGTGCACAGAATATATAATATAATCCGATGAGGCGCCATTTTCAATCCCATTCTTTATCTGTGCGGGTTGGAGGTGGTCATAGTTCTTTTGCGGCCATCCCTTCACACGAGTGCGCGATTGCCCTAAAAAAATAGTTCTCTCATAAAAAAAACGTAAATTATACCATCCAAAGAGTTTTCAATGGTTATGATAGAATTTCTGAAATTTGAAATTAGAATGACGGCTTGTATACATATTTTTGTAACAAAGTCTGAATACCTTAATTTGTCCCAGAGCGTACACATTACAGTGTCCATCTTGCTGTATACTTTAATTTGGCACATTAAATGAATACATATATCCACCATAAATCATGTGCACAATAATTTGTAACGAATTATGTACACTTATTTAAATGGGTACATGTATTTGTAACTCTAGGGGGTATACATCTCTTTGTACTCGACTGTACATGAGGAAAAAATAAAATATTTAAATACGAATAGTTTCAGCTTAAGAGGCGGTACGCAACGCTGGAAGAAATTCTCATAGTAAAAATCATTAAAAATTGACAACATTATCATATTTTTATTATTAAAATAACTAATAAACTATTTTTTATTTTGGAAAACTGTCAATCACAAAATTAGAGAGTCTCAGGTTTTTTTCTTTTGAGTAAAGTTTTAGCTATCACATCTCTGTCAATCACATTTGAGTACTATAATCTACTTTTTTAATTATTTTTTGGGATTGATAAATCAAGTAATACTGTGTGAAATGAAATCGTTGTTCAATAATATGTATTTGACGTTGTACGGCCTCTAAAGCCCTGCATTACTTATTTAAATAAGCTTTAACAGCCAAGTAAATCTTGGATTCTTTTGTACTGTAGAACATATACAGTACCTACAAGGATTTGTTCCGGATTCGTCATGTTCCTGACTCGTCATATTCCAGATTCACCGAATTCCAGATTATCCGATTTCCTGATTCGTCGTAATACGTACAATCGATAATACTGGTGCTTTACCATTTCTAAGTTTAGAATTGCTTGCACGCCGCGCCATCACGATGCGCGTGTCAGAAATGGTCTCGTGGACTTTATCATTAAAGTAATTGTCTATTGTGTATTTGTTTTTTTATTACAAAAAACAAATACAAAATTGTCACTAAAATGTAATGTATATTATGCTGTTGTTGTACTTTATAATTAAATAAATACTTAAATAAAAAATATGTCATCGACTGTATTCCGACGAATCTGGAATACTTCGAATCTGGAATAAGGCGAATCTGGAATACGACTAGTCAGAAACATGACTAATCCGGAACAAATCCTGTAAAGGTGCATAGATATAAATTTCAAAGATTAAAGTTAAAATAATAATTTATTATTTTATCCTTAAGTCCGTTTGTTTCTTTGTTACGCTTTCACGTCTTAACTACTGAACCGATCATCATGAAATTTTACATATACGTTATCAGGGGTGCAGAGAAGGACATGGGTACCTTTCATCCAAGTCTTGTTCCCGATGGATAGCAAAAAAACTTTCCAAGCAGACGAAGTCCGCTACTTAATTCATTTTTTGCAAATCGAAATCACTCAAAAGTTTTTCAACATCATTCAATATAACGCTATTCTCCTAATAAAAAAAAAATTGTCTGAATACACACAAATTGAAAAGAAAATTAGCCCAAGGCTCTCTTATTTGGGACACCTGACGCCAAAGAAACTCCATATTTGTACAGTCAAAAGCACATCAAACTATACATGTTGACCTTGAGACCACATTTATGCCGTACGTAATAAAAGCTGTTTTCGTAGTTCAACTGTTTAACCTAGCGTGCTGTCGTGCGTACATAAAGCTTTTATTCATAATGATCTATAGAAGAATACGCGTCATTTTGTGGTGCCTAAAGTACAATACTTCAATTTGTCGGAACTTATGTAATGTTGAGCGAACACAAAGGATTAAATAGATTTAATGCAATTCGGCATATTGTCGCGACAAGAGGTTGCGTAGATATCGATAAATGTCTAGTTCACTTTGTGGGTTAACATTTTCAATCTTGATTTCATGATAAGTATTAATTATTACGATATATTTATAAAACCTTGGTTTCAATAAATCACTGACCTGCATATATTTACACTGGACAGGCTTATGTCAAACTGTTTTTGTGCCTATTTGATTTCCGCCATTTTGGCGCTGTAGGACGTAGCGTGAGCATAGCGTGAGGAACATGGTACTAAAGTTTGAAGTCTGGAGAGACCATCATGGCAACCATTTACATATTTTACGTCAAAATTAGTTCTTTAGACGCACGCTAGTGGCGTTTCAAATAGGCACAAAAACTTAGCTGTCAAATCATACAGACAGCCAGTCCAGTTAATAAAAAATTTTTTTTTTCATATCAGTGCAATAAATTAAATTCGCTATTAAAACATGTAATTTAAGAGTACCATTGATTTAAACCTATTGGTCATCTACACTAGGGCAAGATTTTTTTTATATTTAAGAAGGCGCAGTATTTGTATTGTTTTTTTATAAAATGAAGCTCTAAGGCTGATAGGTCAGGCTTCGTAAAGTTGCCCTCTCAAACCAGGAGAGGGCAGTTCGCATCTATAGCCCTGACTGACCTTTTAGAACCAATTAAACAATTAATCGAATCTGATTCATCGACATTCTAAGATCACTATGAGAACGATGTTAAGCGAATTACTTTATTTATGAGTAGGCAAAGTAGCTATAAAGAGATACATTATTGTTTGACAAGTATCGACATTCTATAAGGTCATCTTATCGATACCATCACTATGGTGACTGATGTTGATTGAATCCGGTCAGCGTAACCTTCAGTGTTGCCTTTTCAACCCGCGAGGGGGCAGGTGGATCGCTTTTATATGTCCTTTACATAATTATTGTTGCGTATTTAAAAAATATAGATTTACTTTACAACAAAGTACCTTCCTAGTTAATTAGGAGACACATTGTTCGACAAGTATCGACATTCGATTCGGTTCTTATCGATACTTAACATCTCTAATTGGACTGATGTTAAGCGGATGCGGTCAGCGTAGCCTTCAGTGTTGCCCTTTCGACCCGCGAGAGGGCAGGTGGACTGCGCATGCGTGCTGTTCACACGACTGCCGTGTTTGGAGCATCATCGGAAATTAATTAAGAAAACTCGTCGTATATTATTTTGGGAATGAATGTATGGAAAAGGAAAGGAGAATGATATTTTATTATTCAATGCTGTGTAGAGTAGAAACTATCACCCGACTCAAAAATAAAAGTGTACTTGCTTAAAGAAAAGTTACCTAATATTTAAAAAAATTTAGAGCTTAACTCGATAAGGAATCACAAAATAGTAATTTATTCAACTATTGATCAAAGTTATTTTTTTGCTGCGACAATTCTAGTCTACTACGTTAGTTCGTGGTTTAAAAGCACAACACAACTTTTCACCTCTACCAACGAGCGAGAAAACTCGTAGCAAAAAACGATTTTGCTGCGAGTTTTTGCACACCAGAAGAGCTTTTTAGGGTTCCGTAGCCTAAATGGCAAAAAACGGAACCCTTATAGATTCGTCATGTCTGTCTGTCTGTCTGTCTGTCTGTCTGTCCGTATGTCACAGCCACTTTATTCCGAAAGTATTAAGACTACACAGTTGAAACTTGGTAGGTAAATGTATTCTGTTAACCGCTTAACGAATTTAATACAAAAATAAGAAAAATAAAAGATTAAAGGGGGGCTCCCCATACATGGAACTGAAACTGAAAAAAATTGTTTTCTTCAAACCAACACGTGTTGGGTGTCTATAGATAGGTCTTTAAAAATGACATTGAGGTTCCTAAGACAAGACTTTTTCTCAAAGTCAATCGTTTGAAAGATATTCACCGCCAAAGTGGTAAAATGTGTGTCCCCCCCCCCCTTTAACTTTTGAAATAAGAAAGTGAAAAATCTAAAAAAAATATATGCTGTAGATCTTAATAAACACTTTCAACCAAAATTAGTTTGAACGAGATATAGTAATTAGTTTTTGAGATATACCACATTTTCCAAAACCGCAAATATAACTTTGTCATTCATACTAACACTGTGAAAAACAAAGTTATTTATGCAAACGAAAAATGATAGGTGGTATTAAATATGGTATGGTATAAGGTAACTACGGAACCCTATGGCGCGTGGCCCGACACGCACTTGGCCGGCTTTTTCATGCTGGAGAGGTGAAAAAGTTATTTTCAACAACTGCGAGTACTTGTGACTTTTTTTTCATTATTTTCTGTGTGTCGGAAAAATTGTTTCTTTTTCTAACGTTATTATTTTATTTATTCTTAAAAAGGTTTATTGAAGAAGTATGTGAACATCCTTTTCTTACTTAATATTATAAGTGCGTAAACCGTTTGTTTGTTACGCCTTCACGTCTTAACTCCTCAACCGATCGTCATGAAATTTTGCACACACGTTGTCAGGAGTACAGAAAGGGACATAGGGTATCTTTCATTACGAAAAAATGTTTTGTTTTTGAGGGATAGCAAAAAAAACATTCCAGGCAGACAAGTTGCGGGCGGTCGCTAGTTACCATTAAATTAAATTAGTATTTTAATAAAATCTTTTTTTTTACAACTTTCTTGATAGTCATAGTAGAGATACTAGACATGGTGTGGACAACTCCTAAGAACCTACAACACCCACGCACAATATTCTATTGCTGTCAAAGAAGCTTTTCTGATGTCATTCATTAACAAACAAATGTTATTATAACAATTTCAAGTTTATATTATTATTATTTGATAAAAAAAACTCTTAACAAAAACATTATAGGCCCAAACATGTTAATTTATTCATAATGATTCTAATATAGAGAAGCCTTTGAAATATCACAAAAGAGTCATCATGTTTTAAGACGGTTCTAATATTGGTAGGTATCTACGATGATTTTGTCAGCTTACATGACATTAAATGTGTTCAGGGAAAAAACCTCATTTAAGTTATAATAATAAAAAAGCTATATCTTGCTAACAAGAAAAGGAATTACTTTTGATTGTTTTTGCTGATACTATCAACCCTATAAAATATTAAGAAACTGTTGCATGTCTTGAATTAAATAAGTTTTAAGACTATAGGGAACATGCATAAGCTGCGGACACGTATAAAAACATGATGGAACAGAAAAATAAAAAATAAAATGTATTACTTTAGTTTTATCACACAAGGGAAAATAACGAATTTTTTTTTTCGTTTTCGGATATAATGCACTTAACAGTCGGATAGAACATCAAATAAGAAATAATATTTTGTATGACACATATGTACTTAAACGCAATATTTAGGGAGATATTTGGAAATTCTTGGCTAACTCCATGCTAATGAACTGAAACGTGACATGAGTGACGTCACAAATGTTAACCTTTTTGTATAGAGCGTTTTCGGCGGGGGCTGCTGCGTGCTAATTTCAAGTAACTATATCACACGAAAAAAACACAAGAGAACAGTTTTAATATTACAGTTGATTTTCTTACGCATTATACTTTTGATTTTGATACAAAAAAAATTGATGCATGTTCCCTATTATATAATATGTGAAAAAAATTCTGGAGCCTAATATTTAAATCAAGCTAATTTCAAAGTGACATCATTTACTTATAAAAAAACTACCTGATTACTTACCTAAAACACTTGACATTTGGCTAGATCATATTACAATCGAAACAATAATTTTTATCAATAAAAATAATAATAATTGATGGACAGACATGACATTCGAAGGTTAATAGCTCGTATTAATTCGGATTATTAAGATGATTTTTATTATACATTAAATAATTTAGAGACGTTAATTGCCAGGAAAAATCATGATTTTCATAATTATCTTAATGAGCTAAACCTAATTAAACCACAATGATTGATATACAATTTTGCAGAATATCATTAATTCTTTTTTTTATTAGTGCGAAGCGCCTCTCCGTTTCAGCTTTGGGCAAAAATGTTTTCGTATGTCCGGCTGTTCTCCTCTACAGGTCACATTTCTCAACCGATTCTCGTGAAATTTTGTATTTTGTGTATTTTGTGTATAACTATACAATGTGTTACCTATCTACCATATTCGGCATTAGGGGTTATTTCGTAAAACGTTGTATATTGCTGCGCTAGTTTAAGAAAATTTTTAAAACAGCGAGATATGGAGAATATCATATTTCAGTGATTTCGAAAATAGATCAAAAATATCAGAAATGCGAGGTCTACAGATGTAGTAAGTAATAGGAAACGCCCCATGTTCCATTTTTAGATCTAAAAAAGTAAATAAAAGATCCAAAAACATGTAAACACCTTCATCACATGAGTAAAAAAACATAAGCCTTCATTGTGAAATCAAAACTGAGAATAGGTCTTTTCTAAAAAGTCTGAAACGGGTAGGAAAATAAAGACGATTCAAAAGTACTTAGTAATTAAGTTTATTTGAATAAAGCTTATTTGACTTTGACTTTCTACGAAGTAGACTAAAGAAAGTGAATTTTTTCAAACAATATAATATGTAAAATGAAATCGTAGTATATCCTGATAATTGTCATTTTGGCAAGAAATATTCATATTGTTTCAATTTCTGAGAAACTTAATACTTAACAAAAAATAAGGAGGTAGGTACCTACCGTACTTTAAATGTTACATTTCACGGGGTTGTCAAAACTTATTAAATTAATGTCTATCCTAATTTTCGATGTACCAATAATGTTAGTGACTAACTGATTATGTTAAAAATAGCTTCAGGCAAAATCTAGTTATAAATAATTAATTGCATCCATATCCATGCATCCATCGACTATTGTTATCCGAGTTCGCACGGTGATGCTCCTACGCAACACAG